>LR749958.1:718295-913449 GCA_902729485.2 Mus minutoides | reverse complement strand
TCTCATGTAGGCTTTCCCAATTCTTTTCATGTATATTCTATGTTCTCATAAAGTCTTCTTGAACCCACTTCATAATCACTCTCACTTCTGAACTCCCATAAGCACTGAATGACTGCAACCTCGTTTATTGCTACTATAACTGTTGGAGCATTATTTTTATATGTATTTTACAGTTCTTAAATATTTCAGTATATCTTGGCAGTATCTGGGCATAGCACAGACAATAAGTATTAATTCACTCAACTGGGATATTTATTAGGAAAAACACAGACAAAGCAGATACTGAAAGAGAAAATAGTGTCATTATGTTTAGTGTGGTGCACAAATCTGCAGAACTGGTACCAATCACCTGGAAGCTCACTAAGGCTGTCAGGCCCCACCCTAGTTGTCTGGTCAGAAATGCCTTGAGATTCCCAGATGATCTATTAGCACTTTCAGGTCTGAGAAACATTTGTTCAGACTCTAGAAGAATGATTAGAACATCTGAGAAATATATGACCCAGTAACACCAAATACTTTATTGTCATTGTTTATTTGTTGGACTTCCTTATCTACGAACTAAAGACTTGCTGACGGCAAGAACTCTTTCTATCTTTCTCACCACCAGCATTTCCTGGCTGACCTAGAACACTAAGTATTTAGTTGGGTTTTTTTTGTTTGTTTTGTTTTGTTTCCCTTCTTAAATGCACAGATACCAGGGGAAAAATGAAAATAAACTTTTACAGAAAGCTAATTAGGTAGTTCTTTTGTATAACATAATCTCACATACCTCCATACAAACCCCTTAATTCAGTTTTAATCAGTTTTAAATGTGCTCCCTTTTCTGTTTTAGCAGCTGTATCATATACACTTGAGGAAACAAACACTTGGATTATCATCCCACCCTCTGAAAAAGCCTCCAAGAGCCTCTTTTACAAGTGAAAAGGATGCTTTTTAATTCTAGCTGTCACCAACCCACCCTATTATATACCTGCACAAGGGGAGAGAACAGAAACGGTGGTATCAGCAATTCTGAAATTCTTAAGCAATTCCTAAATATCTGATCAGAATCTGCCTTTTAAGATCTGAGAAGCAAAGGTGCAAATTCTATCAGTACAAATAGACTATTCAAGATATCTATGACCAAAATTCTTTGAACAGGATACTTCCAATAAATAACTGTCGGCAGAGGAATGAAATAAGAGGACCCTTGTCACATTTAATAGCAAAAGGTGATACCAGAAAATAAGAGTGAAATAGACCAGCGAATACCTAGCCAGCGATTACCTAGTGACACAGGGTGGAAACACAGCAGAGCAACGTCAAAGCAGATAGTGAGTGGTTAGTAACGTTCAAGAACCAGAAGCCACTTTAAGGTTCTGCAGAGACGGAAGTCAAGGGAGAAAGAGGAAAGGAGATGGATGCATAGCACACAGAGGATAACTTACAATGATGAGACTGAGGATGAAGTATTTTGACAATGAGAAATGATATGCACTGGAAGGGAAGGGGCAGCAAGGGAGGAAGCGGGACTGCGGTGTAGCCTACCACAAAAGAAAGCGACTGCAGTTGTCCCTGCCCAGCCCAGCCCAGCCCGCCTGGGAGAAGCAGCCCCTGCATAGGTGAGAGGCATCGCCCAAGTCCACTAGCCCTGCGCTGGCTGGAGCCATCTCCTCTGGAGCCTGCGGAGCCCTGGGTGGGTACCGGAAAGGGTGGACTGTGAGAGGGTGGGCAGGAAGAGGGGACAGATGCCAGGGTGACCAGGTACCCACCTTGTCCCAACGCAGCCACTGCCCGATGGCCGTGTCTAGCTGGGGGTCCCCAGTGAGGTAGGGGGCGTGGAGCAGGTTAGAGTTCAGGTCACCATCTGCGTTCTCAGCCATGGTAGACACACGGGTTTGCCGGCCCAAGGGGCAGGCGAAGACACCGATTCCGGGGGGGCTCTAGGTGCGCTCACCAGGGTCCAGAAAGCCCCTCCTTGATGAAGGGCATCGGAGACCAACCGCGAGCTGTTCAGTCCGCGCCAGCTCCTGCCGCAGCTTCAGCGAACCGGGAGAGAGGGCGGAGACAGGACAGCCGCCTCCCAGCAGACTCGCTCCGGATCTCAGCTCGAACTGACTGAGGCGGGCGTGAGGCGAGAGAACAACAACAGTCCCAGATGTCTGGGTCGCCGCCTTCGCCCGCGCCGCCTTAGGCCCCGCCCCCGCGCCGCCCGCGTCGCCCCCGCCCGCCCCGGCCCGGCCGAGTGCCCGAGGCATGAGGCGCGAGCCCGGGAGCGCGCGCCCGGCACCTCCGCTGCAGCGTTTACTATCCGCTGAGACGACGGTGCAAAGCTGGCTTTGTTTTTTTTAAAGTCGTTCCTCAGCTGTCTTTCACTTATCACCCGCCCCGCACTCGCACGTGCGCCTCCACCTGGTGTCCCAGTCGGCTCAAGCAGCCCGCCTCAGCACTCACTAGGAGAGTCCCCGGCGCGCGTAGGCCCCACCCTCTTCGCCTCAGGGCTTGGTCTCGCTTGGGAGCCGAAAGTAGCGCGCGTGATGCCTCATGGGAGTTGTAGTTTTCCCCGGTTCCCCGAGTTCCGTACACCCGTTGCCTTCCCCTTCCCTCACACTGAAAAAGCACTACCCCATGGCTGTTCCCTGACGCTTCTTATGTTGTGCAGTGGTGGTCTCCTGCTTTAAGGTAAAAAAAGGAATTTCGCAAGGAAAGACGGTATCTATTTGTACTTGAAAGTTTACGAGTCGTTTTTTGTCATTTCATTCATCCTGTGTGGTAGGTTGTACATATATTCCATTCCTACTTTACACAGAGGGAACTGAAAGGCAAACCGAATTTTCTGAGCAGTAGTGTTCCTGAGAAATGAAAGCGGGTTTCAATCTGACACATTACCTCAGCTGGCAGTTGTTTTTGATCAGTTAAACTGGGTTGTATGGGTCAGCGTTTAACCCTATTTTAAGAATGTACAAACATCATAAAATTCATGAACCAATACAAGTAGGAATACAGAGGAAAAAAAGAAATGAACACCTTCACTTTCTTTCTTCTATAAATGTGCTCCTTTCAGGTCTCATTACTTGAGGCCAGAGAAATACTGAAGCCTTGTATATGGACCACTCTGCTTTCTCTGTTTTTGAGACAGGGTCTCCTCTATGGCTTTGGCTAGCCTTGAACATGATATACGCCATTATACGCCAGGCTGAAATTGAACTCTTGAGTGCTGGAATTACAGGTGTGCACCACCACACCATGCCAATTACCCTCACTTTCTTGGAGTGATTTGACCAAGTATATTAAAACTCTTCCTCATCAGCCTTTGTTCTTGTAAAAAGTATATAATATTTATAGCATGACAGTACAGTAATTGAAGAGATACTTTTAGAGTGTTTTGAGGCTCAAAGATAAAAGACATAATAAATCCAAAGTATTCCTTTTATTTTTTTAAAGATATCATTTGCTCTAATAAAATCCAAACTACTAGCATAAAATAATTGTACTGAGAGTTTCTGAAAAATAATATGTCATTGTAAAGAGTTGCAGTGTTTGCCTTAAAAACTGAGTGCTTCTTTTAAGGATTTATGGGATTCTTTTAACCCCATAAGAGTGGGAAACAACCATGTTCCAAGAAAGAAATTGGTTGTCCACTATAATCAAAATTATTATACAAAACAACTATTAAACACTCACTATCTACTATGAATTGTGCTAGTTGGGCTCAGAGGATGGCTCAGCTGTTAAATGCTAGGCTCACAATCAACAAGACAAGAATTATGCTAGGAGCTGATATTACAAGAATATAAATAATTTCCTTCAAGAAGTAAAATCTAGGACTGGAGTAATGTTTCAGCTGTTAAAGCTAGGGTCACAACCAAAATCCCCAGAAATAAAATCTGGAGAGAGAGGATATGTGCAGGAATGTTTAATCCGCGATAAAAAGCTTGCTGCAAATAGTGGGAATGAATCCATCAAGCAGGAGGACCTGCACTGGGATTTCAAAAACAGAAAATAAGCCAACTGAGAAAAAAGGAGAGGGCATTTCAAATCCATTAATGAGTGATTCTCAAGTCCACTATGAGGTTGTTTAAAATATACTTTATATTAGTGAACATAAATCCCAGCAATTCTGAATTTTGATATGGCCACTGTACCTCCATAAAAATATCTATTGGTTGTGTCCTAGATGGTCATATCAAAGTACATATTAGAACCAACATGCTGGCATGCTCTGGAAGCATATTAAGAGATGCAAATTATAGTATTAATGAAGTTCTACTGAAACAGATTTACATTTTGACAAATCTAATAATATTTAAATATGGTATACAGTACTTTTTATGAGACAATTATTTTTAAATACCAAGTAATAGTACCAAATTAGCAACTTTCAATATATGAAATTACATAGGACATGTAGTAAAGACAGGAGAACACAGGCTCTAGTTAAATACCCTTTTCAACCAATGTTTCCTTACTTTTATCAGCAAAATCTTAACATATATTACTGGTTACCTGAGTCTTACCCAACAGGTTAGGCTTATTGGTTAGACATTGAAAGGTAACAAAGGAGACCCTCAACTCATTCAATCTGAGACCATTGTGTATCCAGAAGGGGGAGTCAGGAAATGCAGAAGCTTTCCATTTCTATTGGGGTTTGTCCAAAGTGTCCTGTGTTTTTACTGTATTTTTATTTGCTAAAAGTTTGTCAACTCTGTGACTATGAAAGTGCATTCTGAGAAATGAATTGTGAGGCAATTTTATCATTAGATGAACATCATAGAGTGTCTATAGCATCATTTTGTGAGGAAAAATCTTATGAGACCACAGTTACGTAGGCAGTCCTCTTTTGACACAAATGTGACATTGTACATAATTGTATACTATAATCAATAATGTATGCATATATCAATTATATGTGTTATCATATGTATTTATAGTTGTGTCATTGTGTCAGTCAGCTTTCCATTACTATGACAAAATGCCTAAAATAAATCAACTTAATAGAAAAAAAAGGTTAATTTGGGCCTACAATGTCACAGACTTCAGTCTATGGTCATTTGGCTCTGCTGTTTTTAGATGTGTGGAAAAGCAGTCTGTTACAGCAAGGAGTAAAACGTAGAGCCAAGATGCTCACCTCATGGTGGACAGGAAGTTAGGAAGAGGCTTGTAGGTCTCAATATGCCATTCAAGGACATGTCCCAGTGGCTGGTCACAGTTTACAATGGAAGCCCAAAGAGATTGGTTCTGATAATGGTGAAGGAATGTACCAGCTACAGGACAGATGGATTTACCAGGAAGAATGAGAGCAAACTTGAAGGGGGGGGGGATTTCTTTCTTCCATGTCTTTATCTGGGCTATTGGTATCTAGGCTGGGTCTTCCTGCTTCAGATAATCTAATCTCTCAGGAAATTTCTCTCAGAAGTGTCCAGTGCCTTATGTTTTATTTGGCTCCAGATGCAGTTAAGCTGACAAGCAAGATTGTTAGCTATCACAGCCATGCCCTCTAAAGCCTTGCCAGGTCCTGGCTGTGGCACACTAAATACAACTCAAAATTAAGATATTAAATCCTTTTAAAATTTAAAATATATTGTTATGTGTATGTGGTGTGTGTGTGTGTGTGTGTGTGTGTGTGTGTGTGTGTGTTGCAACAGCATATGTGTGAAGGTCAACAAATACTGTGGAAATCAGTTCTCTTATTCTACCATATGGGGCCTTGGAATGGAACTCGGGTCATCAGGTTAGGTGGCAAGTGCCTTTACCTGCTGATCCATCCTGCCTGACAACCAAGACATTAAATCTTGAAAAAGTCTGTCATTTTGTTCTATGTAAAGAATATATTCTCTTCTTGTTGCTTACTGAGATACCTGTAATAAACCCTAGTTAGCGTTGTATTAATAAAGTGTGTGTGTGTGTGTGTGTGTGTGTGTGTGTGTGTGTGTAAAAAGGAAGAATTATGTAAGCAATGTCCTTCTTTCAGGCCTCTTCTGATGCAGGGAGCTATAACAATAACAAACAGAAGGACATCTTCGTGTAAGGGCAAATGGCTGCAGGCACAACAGTACTACAGTGAAGCAAAGTGACAGACCCGGGTGTGAATTATAAGGAGGCCCTTGCTCTCATGCTTGTCCAAGTATAGAGCTGCTGCCTGCGTGTGAGTGCCTCATTCCATTTTCAGAATCTATCTTTAGATATGATTCAGATGCCATATAATCTATGCATTTAAAGAATTCAATTAAATGGTTTTGAAAAATCATTCATAGATGCATATATATATATATATATATATATATATATATATATATATATACATACATACATACGAATTTTAGAACAACTTGTGGCGCACGCCTTTAATCCCAGCACTCGGGAGGCAGAGGCAGGGGGATTTCTGAGTTCGAGGCCAGCCTGGTCTACAAAGTGAGTTCCAGGGCAGCCAGGGCTATACAGAGAAACCCTGTCTGAAAAACCAAAAAAAAAAAAAAAAAAAAGAATTTTAGAACAACTTGAGAACATTTTCACTATCCCATAATCCCTGTGCCTTTCACTCTCAGCCCTCTTATCACTCAAATCGTCTGACACCCCCAACCCCAGTCAAAGCAACCACAAATCCATTTTTTAATCTCTTTAAAGATTGCCCCATTGTAAACATTTCCTCTAAATGAAGCCATGTCATGTATAGGTCACTGTCATTGGTTTCTTTTAATTAGCATATTTTCTCTAAGATTTACTTATTTTGGCTGGGCATGATGGCTAAAGTAAGAGGATTGCTGTGAGTTAAGGCTAGCCTGGGTTACACAGTGAGTTCCAGGCCAACCTGGGTTACCTTATAAGCTTCTGTTCCAAGACAAGAGAGATCTGTCCATCTTGTAACATGCTCAGGCTTTTTGTTTTCACTTGGTATCTCAATAAATACGAGAAGTATTGGATAGACTCTAGCACTCTTTCATGATAAAAACATGCAATAACCTCGGAGCTCAGGGAAACTGCATCTGGAAGATAACCAGCACTGTAATTAACAATGCAGTGCTGGGCTTGGTCCTCATAGGATGAGGACCAGGAAGAAAAGGTCTGTTGTTGCCATTTTCATCCAGGGCCTAACTAGTGCAAATGAACAACAACATAAAAAAGATGCAAAAGAAGAAATAAACATGATCTGTGTATATAAAAATTTTATTAGAATCAGTAAATAGATTTTTACAGGGTTTCAAGCTATGAGATCAACATAAAATGGAATCTAAACACTTGAACTGTGTGGAAATAAACTTAACAAAACAATTTTCAATAGTATCAAATAGAATAAAATGCTGAATAATATATTTCACAAAATAAGCAGAAAACTTGCATTCTAAAGTCCCATGTTCATATATTTATGTGAAGATGAAGTTTCAGAAATTATACCTTGTTTTTCCTTTCACTTCCTCGTGATGTTCTTATGTGTCTGTTTGCTAGTTACCATTGACTTATGTGATTCATGAGATCTTAAAAAATATATTTTCTTGTGATATACTTGCCTGTGTTCAAGACAATACTGTCCTCAGAAAAAAATTTAAAAGGTGCACACCCTCCTCTTTTGACGTTTGAAAGGATTTGCAACAGGTTGATGTTAATCCTTAGTGAGAAATGGAACACCATGCTTCTGTGACTTCTCAGGACATGCCACCTTCACAATGCCCTGACACAGCCACCAACCCAGATACTTCATGTTTAGGTTTTTTCTTTTTTTTTTTTTTTTTTTTGGTTTTTCGAGACAGGGTTTCTCTGTATAGCCCTGGCTGTCCTGGAACTCACTCTGTAGGCCAGGCTGGCCTAGAACTCAGAAATCTACCTGCCTCTGCCTCCCCAGTGCTTGGATTAAAGGTGTGTGTCACCACGCTCGGCATGTTTAGGTTTTTAATTTTAGTTACTATATTTCTGTTTATACAGTTACCTTAGACCCTTGCAAATTTGGAATCATATTTTCCATGCCTTCCTAGTTTCTACAGAGATCTTCAAACCTTAAAATATATATCTATAGTCAGTATAGTTGTCATCTAAAATACCTATGCTTCAGGTTTTTCTTATCGTTTTTTTCTTAGATCTTAAATCATGGAATTTAGTTTTTGTATATATGCATATGTTGAACATTATATTTGGAAACTCATTTGTGGGAATAAATTTAGACTTTTCAGAGAATGTTCTCTGCTCTCAGAAATATGTGCCTTGTTCTCGGGAGTTCAGCCATGTTGAGGCTTGGAATATTCTGCAATTGTCGTGAGTTTCTAGAAACTAATTCCATGCACCTTATTGTTCTTCTAGATTTGCCTCAATGTATTGGAGGTCTGACAGTTTTGAAGAGATTTTCCTGTCTGACTACCAACTTTGTATAAATCATGGCTTTATTGGCCTATCTTATTTGCTCATAAGAGTTTTAAAATTAAAGCCACAGTTTTCAACACTGGTGAATGCTTTCAGGTCAAAACCTACTACATTCTATGCAGTTTCTCTCTGGTCTAATATTTTCCCCTTACTTTTGGTCTGTTTTTTTTTTTTTTCATATTGGCATGCTATTTCTCCCGTATAACCTTAAAGAAGGTTAAAAAGTATTATTCTACTTATTAGCAAGATGGTTACCGCAAATAACCTTGTTGGGGGGTTACTATATTCTTATAATTATCTAATGACTGTAAAATACTATGTCAAGTTGATCTATTAGGATTACTTATCTCCATTTTTCTCTTATAATAAATAAAACTACAATGGATACCTCTGTATATCAAGCTGGATTTTTTGTTTGTTTTCTGCATTATTCCATTTAAATTATCTAAATTATTCAATTACAGGGCAATATACTAAATATATTTCAGAAGCAATTTAAAAGAACTAGACTAGTTTTTTGGGAATTAAATTTCATGGTTTTAATCTTTTTAATTAGTTCTTTGAGAATTTTGTACAATCTATTTCGATCATACTTATTTTGATCATATTCACCCCTCCTCAACCTAATCCCAGATCTATCTCCTCTTCTCTCCCCCCAACTTTGTCCATCTATGTACATATATGTTTGTGTGTAAGTGTACATATATGTAATATATATTACATATATATTTATGTACACACACACATACACATCCATCAAGTCCAGTTTGTGCTACCAATGTATCCCTGGATGTGTAGCCTTCCTCTGAATCTTTTAACTCCTATCACAAAAGTAATGTTTTTTTTTTAAACCAATTAGAATAAATTAATCTTGGCTACCTAAATAAATAGTGCTCAGGCAGAAGGTGGACTTTTCTTAGTTTCCTTTTAAAGTATTAACTCTTACATAAATTATTTAAGTTTGACTTAATGTGATGAATACCTTAGAATACCTTTGTAGGCATCCTGAACTCAGGGATAAACAAGACAGAGAGGCCTGGGCTGTGCCCTCAGGAAGCTTCAGGTAGTACAGTTTACCAAGGTCATTATGGTGAGTCCTAGGATAAGAGTCGTCACATTATGCAGTGACAGAGGATGATAGGTATTTACCCCAAACTGTAAAGGGCCATAGAAGGCATCCTGGAGGTGTAAACAGCTGAACTTGGTAAAGTTTGAAGTCAAGTTCTCTAACTTTATCACTGTTTTTCAAGATTGCTTGGGATTTCTAGGTCCTTTGAAAGTTTAGAGTATAAAAGCTAAAACTTAGGTTGGGGGAGCCTGCTGGGATTATGATTGACATTGTGTTATATCTTCAGGTCTATTTGGAGATAAATGATATCTTTAAAACACTCATTTGGGCCCCAAGTGGTGACACATGCCTTTAATCCTAGCACTTTGGAGTCAGGCAGATCTCTTGAGTTCAAGACCAGCTTGGACTACAAAGTGAATTCCAAGACAGGCAGGGCTACACAGAAAAAACCTGTCTCAAAAGCAAAAGAAAACAATATACAGAGAAACCCTGTCTCAAAAACAAGACAAAACAAAACAAAATCCCGTCTCATTTTGGGGGTAAAATGCATTCTTGAACATTTTACACCTTTTATGCATATGTAAATGGTTTTGTTTTTTTAGCCTGGATGAACAATAGAGTTGGCAAACCTACCACATCTTTTATTGTAAATGACAAAAATCAAACATCTTAGCTTAAATAGAAAATTGAGTCTCTCACTGCAGTACAAGTGTACCTTGAATGCCTTTGAACTATACATTTAAAACAGCTGATAGAGTAAATGTTGTGTCACGTGTTTTTAAACTAAGTCTTTATATACAGCACCACACTTCTTTAGTTGAGTGTATTTGCTCAAGTGCTTGAGAACTGTCAGGAAGAGTCTCCTCCAGTCCTCCAGCTTTGTTACTCGCTCTCCCTGCTCCCAGTCTTCCCTGCTTAATTTTCAGAATAAGACACACATGATTGACTACACACATCGCCAGGAAACGCCATCCCAACTAGCAACCATAAAATAAAGAGAATGGCCTCTGTGATGTAGGCTCACTACCCATCGGTGATGGCGGGAGGAAGTAGTGTGACTGACTCAAGCTACAAGATCGGCTAAGATGGAGGGTGAAGGAGCCTTTGCTCAAGGAAGCTCAGAGCTGGTACTGGAATAAGGAGAAAGAGAAAACAAGCAGATTAAAAAAAGACAAACAAAAATAGATGCCTTCATACTGATTTCATTCATCATCCTGGACTTACCTCTCTCTCTCTCTCTCTCTCTCTCTCTCTCTCTCTCTCTCTCTCTCTCTCCCTGTCAAATTACCTTTCTCAGTTCTTTCCAAAAGACCCCAATTCCCTTTTATCCTTTTATTTATTCACATGCTGTATACTGTGTACCTAATTTTGTGCCATATGGTCTTCAATATGATAGAAACACAGTGATACACAAACCGAAGGGTCCCTTCTTATCACATGGATTATTTGCCCTCTGACAAGTGGCATTTGCTAGCTTGATGTTATAACAGTTCTAAATACTACCAGTAAATAAAGTTTTGTGGTTAGTGAAAGAAAATGTTCAAAAAGTCTGCTGTATTTAAAAGCTCAAAAATAAGCTTCCTCTTTTTTTTTTAATTTTATTTATTATATGTAGGTACACTGTAGCTGTCTTCAGACACTCCAGAAGAGGGCGCCAGATCTCGTTACGGGTGGTTGTGAGCCACCATGTGGCATGTGGATGCTGGGATTTGAACTTATCACCTTCGGAAGAGCAGTCGGGTACTCTTACCCGCTGAGCCATCTCACCAGCCCAATAAGCTTCCTCTTTAAGTGCTATGCTAGCATTCTTCAGCTAGAGCATTTTGATATATGTATCATTCTGAACTTTCAAATTCATTTGAGGTTCATTTTCTTGCCCTAACAATGGTTCATTTTATAATGAAATATAAGATCCAGCTTCTAATATAATGTGTGCACAGTGTAGTGCATGTACACATAGGGGAATTGAGCCTGTTGGAGCCAGCTTTTGTTTAGAGACTATGATTGTATGGTGATAGTTCCTCAGTCTGATATATCTTGGATAAATGACTAATTTTTCAACAAAAGGAAACAGAACCTATGGATTACTATTAAGGTGAGGAATAAAGAGCTATAATTTTCTGTTGATATTATTGTTTTAAAATGTCTATGTAAACCAATAAGTTATACATATAATTATAAGTTTGTAGAACTATTAAGTATACATATATACAAAATTATAAGTTTGAACAAGTTACATGCACATATAAAAATACATTATTAACTATATGTCTACACATATTATATAATCTCTTATACCATATAGTTAGGAGTTTCTCTTTTTGTGTATATGTGTTTATATGTGTGCATGTGTGTGGTGTGGGCGTCCAGGTGCATGTGGAGGCCAGAGGCTGACATTAGGTGTTTTCCTCAACCATTCCTCACTGCAGTTTTTGAGGCAGAGTCTGTCACTGGACCTGGAGCTCACTGGTTTATCTAGGCTGGATGGTCAGCGAGCTCCACGGATCCTGCTGCCTCCACCTCCCCAGAGCAGGGATTACAGTTGCACACTGCACATCTGGCCTTCACTTGGGCCCTGGACATGGTCCTCATATCTGTGTAGCAAGCGCCTCACTGACTGAGCCATCTCTCCAACCTCATGGGTTTTTACCTTTTCTATCCATCCTTTAGTTAAAATCAATGAGTCTAAATATGTTTATTATCTATAGCTGCATTCAGCTGTATGTGACCAAAAACAAAACAAAACCTAAATGGGCTCCCCCAAAGAAGTGCATTTTCCTTCTCTACACTGCACAAGAAGTCTCTGGAAAGGCAGACTGTATGTAGATGGTAAGAGGGGTCATGAGTAAGCCTGTTTCCTTTTGGCTGTATCTGGCTTGTGGTTCCTAGTCTCACAGTCAGAAGATGACGTCACCTTTGACATCATGTAGACATTGTATGCAAGAATGTGAAGAGCAAAAGGTTCATGTCGTTACCTCTGCCTGCTGACCCCCATGAGTCCTTGGGCTCCAGGGGAAATGGGCTAGCCTGCCTAGCTGACTGGGTCCCAGGGCACTCAACTGGCTGAGCCTCTCAGGCCAGGTTACTTAGGTGACTCTTGTTTAATTTCAGTTATTGGTTTTATTCTCGTGTTGATTAACAAACAATTTTGTTACAAATTAGATGAAAAGCCTAGCCATCTATTAGAAAAAAAAATTTAGGTTGTCTGTGCAACAAACAACAAATCATACCTCAATGGCTTATAACCATAGGAGTGAGAAGACAATATTTCCAGAAACAAGAAGTTTTACATTGATTGAGCCCACTCCAGGATTAATTTAGTCAGTGGCCCAGACCCTTCATCATCTCTATCTCCATAAAGGCAAGTAGCTAGGCCATTTCAGGCATTATTTCTGACCCTAAACATTTCCAAGGGCAGAAAAGAATGATGTGTGGTTTTTGTTAACCTGAGAAACTTTTTTCAGAAGTCTTTGGCAAACGTATACACCTGCATAATGACTCCACCACAAGGTGCATGAGCCCACAAGAGTGCTTTAGATTAAACATGATTCCTGCCTGGCTGGGCTGAGGGAACCATAGGCAGGAAGATGGAACCTGTGTAAATATTGAGTCCTGTCGGCACAAGGAAAGGAACAAGTGGTATATACAAATACGCTAGCAGTGTCTGTTAAGGTCTGGGGATGAAACAACAAAGAGGAGAAAACAGAGGCAGGGGTGGAGACAGAGGCCACACCCCCTACATTCTTGAATGCACAGCAGCATCAAAATACCCCCAGAGAAGCCAGGCAAGACAAAATGACTGCAAACTTCGCTATGTTTTTTAGCTTGTGGCAGGAAGATTGCAAATTCAATGCCAGCTTGGGCAACATGATGAGATGTAGCCTCCAAATAAAAAGGGGCCATGGATATAGCTCAGTGGTAGGTACTTAGCTAATGTGTACAAGGCAGTGGATTTATCTCCATTACTGCAAAAGCAAGGTAAGAAAACCCTAGGGAAGGCATCAAAAGCTCATATCCCATCTCCCTAGGAAACTGAAGAGGAAATGAGTTCATGGGAAGGGTAGCAGGTACTTAATTCTCATGGTTGAGTACATAGACCTGACATCAGAGGAAATAATAATTTGGCCTCATGAAGTATCAAATTACTGTTATAAACATTGTCCCACAAATAGCCCATTTCTGCTGTGCTATGTGCCCACCAAACACTTGAAGAAATTATTTTGATGTTTGATCTCAGTCAGGGCAGAGTAAGCCAAGATGGTTCTGTGGACTACCTACTTCTATCTAAAATATTCTCTGTGGTCAGAAAAAAAATGTAATATTTGTCTAGAGTTATTGATCTTTTCTTTAAAACTTTCATGGGTCATTTTGGAAATATTTTTTAATGAAATCTTTAAAAAATCTGAAGCAATGAAAGCGAATGACCCTAAAAACTGGCCATATGCCTTTCAAAACTGGTTAAGCCAGTTCCCTTCCTCCCCTTGTTAACTAAAGTATTAAATAGTTAAAACCAACCACAAAGATTGTGGTTTATTTATTACATGTGTTCAAGATGAAAGGGGATATAGTCTCAGCAAGTCGGCTGGGGACAGCTCAGATTCTGTAGCTAGCCTTGCCATATTTTCTCTCCCTCCCTCCCCCGGCCTTTGAACATGTCTTTTGGTTACCATGGGAACTAGAGGTCTTAGGGAGAAGAGATTGCTTTGAATACTGGACTAAGCAAGAGGAAGATTTGGGTACAGGTGTAGACAGTGGTTTTAGATAAGGAAACAGTGAGAGCTGGTGTCTATGTGAATGCATCTGTGCTAAGCATGCCACATTATTTTGCAAAGCAGAAAAGACAGCCATTATGCCTTGAAATATAACAAGACACAGAGAACCCAGTGCTTGGTGGAGCAGTTCTGTGTGGCCTTTGTGTTGTTTTCCCAGCACCACCGTTTTGGTGTCTTTAATCTGTTGAACATGAGTCGTGGGACCCAGCACATCCATCGTCACACCCCGCTCCCTGGCATCAGAGTATCTCCAATGCAGGCACATGACTGCTTCAGGATCTGCGCTCCTGGAAGGGATGTTGCAGCCTCCAAATCGCAGAGTAGTCATGGGGTATTAAGCTAGCTTAGCTCCTACAGCCCTGAAGATAAACATTAACTGTCAAGCTGAGACTTGCTTAGAAGAGGGCTATGCTGGGTGGGCCTGGGGAGATGGCTCAGTGGTTAAGAGCACTGGCTGGGTTCAATTCCCAGCACCCACCTGACAGCTCACAACAGTAGTCTGTAACTGTCCAATGGAGACCTGACACCCTCAGACAGACAGACAGACAGACAGACAGACAGACAGACAGACAGAATACCCACTTAGCAGTTTATTCTATTCAGTTCTGCCTTGAGCACAGACACCTCCGGGGGTCCTGCTGCCACACGTGCAGTTTTAGAAATTAATTCTAGCTTGTGCCCATCACAGAGGAAGACCCAGCCTTCGTTTTACATTCTGAGAACTATTTTAATTTTTTTATTGGGATTTTTTATTTGTGGATGTGGAGAGCTGCATGCTCATGTGTGGAGGCCAAAGCACAACTTCAGTGAGTCGGTTCTCACTGCCCATGTGAGTCTCAGGGATGGAACTCAGGTTACTCACTGAGCCATCTTGCCATCTTGTAGTTTTCAAGATACGTTCTCGTTAGATTTTATTGATTGCGGTACTGACTTGAGTCGGGGGATAGTGGCATTCTTGGTCCCTGAGAAAAAGAATTGGAAATTTCTCCTGCTCAAAGCTACTGCTGACTCACAGAAGCTCAGGAACTGCTTCCCTGTGAATCACTGACTGATTGTGTCACTTATTTAGTATAAATCTGCCCTTTTGTCTTGTTTCCCTTTATTTCCTAATCTCATATTGGCAGAAAGGAAATGTGGCGATGCGGAACCCTTGGAAAGCACATCCGTTCCTCAGCCCCAGCAGCGTGTAATTTGAGCATTGTGATCCTTGACTTTTATTCTTTTCTACTTGTTCTCGGGTTTTCATTCGACTGTTTCCGTAAGCTGTCTTTACAATGCTTGAATTGCAAGGATACACAAAAGAAGCTGTTTTTATGACATGCTAAGGAAAGGATGTTGTATTCCAGTTTATAATAGTAGCTGTGGAGATACTTTATTTCAAAAAGACTGAATGCATTGCACTTTGAAGCAGCTTTAATAATTAAATTTAGGGCACCAAAAAAAACCCAATGAGGACATTGTGATTCTACAGTATTTTTATTTAGGTGATAATTCAATATACTGTGTTGATGGCTTTACATATTAATACTTTATTTTCATTTCATCAAAAATGGATCTTCATGTCAGACTGTCTTCATGATATTTCATTGTTTCTTTTTACTATATTATAGCCTATTTAAAAGGATTTTATATTTGCTGGATTCGTAATGAAGATTCACTTTTGTTGCAAATAAATATGCAAATATTTAAGTCTCTGAGCGGTGACCGGGTCATCTGTTTCCCTGCCCCCTCCCCCATAGCCCATCTGTTGTATTTTGCAGAAATACTGGTTACATAATCTACATGCTGTCTTTAACAGAAACTCACCAAACATCTGATATGTCCAAGGTAAAGCTGTACAGAATATGTTGTAAGAAATTTTTAAAAAAACATACCATATGATGTTTGATAATTTAGAAACATTTTGTACCATATGGAGGAGGTAGGAAGTAGACAGAGAGGAGATGGACCCTGGAAATTATAGACAAGGTATTTATTGTAGGACAATGGAGAGGAAGGAGACTTCTGTAAACACAGATATATCTTAGGTAAAGTTCACCCTTGTCTCCCCATGTTATCTTCCCTTCATCCAAGGCTTTTTCCTACCATGTAACCCTATTCTGCCCATGTAAAGACTGGTGTCTCTGGGCCCCTGTCAGTTAGCTCATCCCTCTTCCCACCTCAAATCTTGACCAGTAAGTACAGTTTGTTATCAAATGTTTATTAACGGGGCTAGAGATATAGCTCTGCTGGTTAAAAGCATATACAGCTCTTGCAGAGGATCCGAATTCAGGCCGCTCACAACCACCTTTAACTCTGGCTCCAGGGGGGATCAGATGTCTCTGGAATCTGTACGCACTCACGCTCATGTGTGTAGCTCCCCCTTCTCCCTGCTGCCACATAGATGCACATATAGGTAAGATTAAAAATCAACCTTTCGGGGGCTGGCGAGATGGCTCAGTGGTTAAGAGTGCCTACTGCTCTTCCGAAGGTCCCGAGTTCAAATCCCAGCCACCACATGGTGGCTCACAACCATCTGTAAAAATCAACCTTTCAAAA
The DNA here is from genome assembly GCA_902729485.2 of Mus minutoides. Classification (NCBI taxonomy): domain Eukaryota; kingdom Metazoa; phylum Chordata; class Mammalia; order Rodentia; family Muridae; genus Mus; species Mus minutoides. The sequence continues at coordinate 896,742 of LR749958.1, read as the reverse complement.
AGTTTTTCATTTGTCTTTTTAAAATTGTGAATGAGTCAGAGAGGTGGGGCAAACTACACAAACTACAATCCCAGTAACCTGAGAAGTAGAGGCAGGAGGCCATGAGATTGAGACTAGCCTTGGCAAAGTAGGAAAACCCTGCTTTAAAATGTGATGAGGCTGCCCTTGGCTGCTCTGAGTGCCTGTCCTTTTAGTTTAGATGAGAGAAGTGTGCTTTGAGTGCTTCATCTCTTTCCACTTGACTGCAGGCATCTACGGACCTCTCTGTGAGGTCAGGCACTGAAGTAACCAAGCAGACACTTCTCTGACCATACATAGTAATGAATACAGGCTGTAAAAAAAAAGCTTGAAAATGTTGTTGAATGAACAGATGGCTACAGTTCTCCACAATTAGCCACAGAAAATCTCCAGAAGAGAAATTGCATCTCCAAGGATTCCGCACTGTAATATTCAAGTGTTCCATTTTCATTCAGGAAGTAGTAAAATAATTACATAATCTAATATTTATTACAATAAATGTGACACTTAACGTTTAATTTTACAAATCAAATGTGTGCATTGTAACACTGCACCATTGACCTCTTGTGCTTTTTGGTAGCCCTAGTGTTATACTTGTAAGTTAAAAGGGTCAGTAAAAAACTAAGTAATATCTAAATATTCAGCTTGTTTTTTGATGACATCCATGTGTTATAATAAACCTCCGTGCAGTAGACACTTCACAGATCAATTCTATAGACTATATGTTGAGAGTAAGAAGTTGCTTATATGTGTATACAGTTGGTCTAAGAAGTGATTCACTAGCCGGGTGTGGTGGCGCACGCCTTTAATCCCAGCACTCAAGAGGCAGAGGCGGGCAGATTTCTGAGTTCGAGGCCAGCCTGGTCTACAAAGTGAGTTCCAGGACAGCCAGGGCTATACAGAGAAACCCTGTCTCGAAAAACCAAAAAAAAAAAAAAAAAAAAAAAAAAAAAGAAGTGATTCACTGCTCCAGATAGGGCCAGAATCCTTTCATGAGTTGATACTTCAATTGTTCTGGAAAAAAAATGCTCTTGTTTTACAGAGGTAGCTAGTCTTTAGTGCACTGCTGCCTTCCTCTTGCACCTTTGTCCCCTTTCCTCCAGCCTGCTCTGTACCTCAGAAGGGTGGCCACTGTAGAATTCCTCACAGTCTTCCTTCCCTTCACACATTCAGTGGAGGTGGAGCTATAGAGAACACCAGCAGTAACGGAGTGAGGTGTGTGCAGAGGCGGACTGTCATCTCATTTACCTGGTGACCCTCTTTACACAGCCTTGTCCCTCTGTAGTTCTAGCTACTGCTTATCCCTCATACCTTCAGGTTCATGAATGGTCATGTTTCCCCACCACTTTCTAGCCTGAGGACACTGCCTTGATCTTTATGGTATTTTCACCCTTATATAAAGACAGTCTCTTATTTGACTCTCCTCATATGATCCTGCCTGAACGGCTTCTCTTTCCTATTGAGACCCACATCAATATTTGGAAGTGGCAGATGGTCAAATTCCTGCAGATAATAAAAAAGGTCGAGGGAAATGATAAGAAAGCGAGATGAAAAGAGTCAACAGGGACCAGATGCCCAGTCCTCAGGGACCTGGTATCTGCAACCTTTCCCTTCCACTCCATGGAGTTATTATTAGATTATGGCATCATTTTATTACTGTGAACTGTATACTATGTGGCATACAGGCAAGTAACATTAATGTTTGAGTTGAGTTTTCAGTTACTTGCCAGAAACCTGTGCTAGAGTCATTTTGTGCTGTATAAAACTGCATAAGATAGACTACGACTAGCTCCTGAGATGGTGAATTTTGGATGTCATTGTCAGAGACCTGAACTGTGCAGAACTCATCCCCTGGCTTCCTTCCGTCTAGTCCCACTGGAAGTCTGAAGGAAAAGAAGCCCGTGGAGCTCTAGAGACAGGCTGACTTCAGATTTCATTCGGATACTACCATCAAAGACTTCACTGTAAGGGTATTTCCTATCAAGGTGTCTTAGTTAGGGTTTTACTGCTATGAAGAGACACCATGACCAAGGCAACTCTCATATATAAAACATTTAACTGGGGCTGGCTTACAGTTTAAGAGGTCCAGTCCATTATCATCTTGCTGGGAAGCATGGCAGCATCCAGGCAGACATGGTGCTAGAGAAGCCAAGAGAGTTCTACATCTTGTTCCAAAGGTAGCCAGGAAGAGACTGTCTTCCACAGGCATCCAGGAGGAGGGTCTGTACACTGGGCAGACCTCAAAGCTCACCCTCAACACACTTCTTCCAATAAGGCCACATCTACTCCAAAAGGCCACACCTTCTAATAGCTCCACTTCCCATGGACCAAGCAAACACAGGAGTCTATGGTAGACAAGTCTATTCAAACACCACAAAAGGTATAGGACAGCAGTTGTACATTTAGTGGGACACACATATTTATTTCTAGGTGCTCTGTCAGGATGTTCCTTCCCAGCACCCTTGGCAAGACTTCCCTTGCTTTTCATTGGCACAGATCATATCACATGCCTATCCTTGAGCGAGTAGCCAAGGCAAGGAAGTAGGATTGTGCTAATTAATATAAGTCTGAGCCACAAGGTCTGAAGCTCTGATCAGGGGTGAAGTTATCATCTCCAGAAGCACCTGGGGGGGCATAGCTGGGGGGCATAGCTGGGGGCATAGCTGGGGGGCATAGCTGGGAGAATAATAATAAAATTCAGGAGAACTACCAACAGGAAACAGAATGGATGTTAGGGAGATGACAGTGTCTTGTATAGCTTACCAGCTACATAAGCCAGTAGATCATTTCCTGCTTAAACTAGTTATGTAATGTTTCCTTCTTCTCTAGGAGGACCATGGGACTAATCATAGCTCTGTGCTGATTATCTGTATGACCCTGGACATGTGTATAATTATGATTACCGAAAACTGCTTTTATGAAACTGAACCCAGTTACCATTTAGCTTCTGTAAAAATCAGTGCTAATACTATTTGTCTATCTGGTGAAATTACTGGGAGGCTCAAGTGAGATGGGAGACAAGAAAACATTTTGTAAACGACAAAGAGTAACATAAACGAAAATGATTCTTGTTGGTTTGTGCATGCATGTATGTATCTGTGTGAATATGTGTGTGTGTATGTGTGTGTGTACTCATGTGTACACAGGTGCTCATGTGTGCAGGTACATGTGTGCAGGTCAGAGGTATTTTTCTTCAGGAGCTGTTCACCTTGGCTTTTGAAACAGGGTCTCCTATTATCCTGACGCTCACCAAGCTAGGCTGGCTAGCCAGGCAACAAACCCCAGCGCCCTCAGTGCCTCCCTAGCACTGAGAGTACAAACATGAGCCAGCATGCCCAGCTTTCTTATTGAGGATCTAGGGACGAAAGCCACAAGCTCATTCTTGGCCAGCAGGCACCTTAGCGACTGGGCCATCTCCTCCACTCTCAGATGCTCTTCCTGGTGCCCTTAATGTGCTAGAAACATTAGATTTTAAATATTCCATATAGTGTTGTTGCCTATTGGCACCGCAGCATTGCTGTGACCATACTCTGGAGACTGTTTTGCTCCTTTTAGTGAACAAATTAAACACTCCCAGCTGGTTTGAAAATACTCGGTTGCTAACAACCTCCCTAAGGTGTTAGCCTCTTTGCTTTTCTTAAAGGATCTCCCTCTGAGCTGCTAAGAGGCAGAGAGAGTGACAGTGGCTTGAAGCTTTTCTCCACTCCCCTGGCAAAGAACCAAAAGCACAATCATGCTAATAAAGTCAGTCGAAATTACATAGAAAGTACTTTTGATGAGCACTTTTTGGTTCTAGACACAAATACATCATTAGTGTGAATGATCACACAGGTATATTGGGCTTCTGTGCAACCACAGGTTGAAATATTTATTATGCTAACTTCAAGACACTGTACACACACCTACCAATGTGAAGGACTTCTATCAGTTGGCTACAATAAGGATAAAGGTCTTGAAGGAAATGCTAATATTAGGAAAGTTGGCAAGGTGGGATTTGTAGTAGACTATAGAGAGCTTAGGGCATGTTAGAATTTTGATGTCACCTGGAGAGAAATAATACACTTAAAATGTTATGCAGTTTTAATTTAATAAAAATAAGCTTCCAGTGCGGGGCAGTGGTGGCGCATGCCTTTAATCCCATCACTCGGGAGGCAGAGGTCAGCCTGGTCTACAGAGTGAGTTCCAGGACAGCCAGGGCTATACAGAGACAACCCTGTCTTGAAAAACCAAGGAAGAAAAGAAAGAAAAGAAAAGAAGCTTCCAGTAATCAGGATAAAGAGGAAACATGGATAATGATGTTTCCTCCCTGTAGCTGTCTGTGCAAGGCTTCAGATTACACCAATTAATCCTGGAATCTAAGACAATGGTGATTCTCTCTGGGCCCTTAGCCCTGGGCCATTCTTCAGTTGATCAATGAGTAAAGAAGGGACCCAGCCTACATATTTTGATAAACACACACACACACACACACACACACACACACACACACACTCACACACTTTGACCTACTGTCCTAGGATAACCTGCTTTGAGTGCCTTGCAGTTCGCATTATTCTCATGCAATCCCTTACCCCATAGAAGCAAACAAGTGCAGGGTAAGTGTATCTCCATCTACAGCTTCAGAACCAGTAAACAAGCTTGAATCCTACAATTCTAAAGTGAAAGAATTTCTTGTCAAGGACCCAGGTTCAGTTCTCAGCACCCATATGGTAGCTCACAACAATCCTTGACTCTGGTTCCAGGGGATCTGATTCCCTCTTCTGGCACCAGGTATGCATGTGGTACACATGCATACAGTTGGGAAAACATTACACATATGAGAAATGTGATGAGATAGTTAAGTTTCCTTTAAAATTTTTTTTAAGACAGAGTCTCACTGTATAGTTCTAACTGGCCAGGAACTCAGTATATGGACCATAAACTCACTGGCATTTGCCTTCATCTGCCTACCAAATTCTGGGATTAGAGATATACACCACCATACCTGGCTCTTTGAATTATTGATAAAACACTCATGAAATGGAAAAGTCCCAAGATGTGTCTGGAAAACAGTAGGCTGTCTCAAGCAAGGAAAAGGGTTTTTCTCGGAATAATAGTCAAAAGAAGAGTCCTGCAGCATAGCGACTCGGAGAAAGAGCCAGTTTTGAGCCCTACCCCAGCACTCAATAGCTCTGTGACTTTGGGTAAGTCATGGAGCCTCATGAGCCTTGTTATTGCCATCTGCAAAATGGTAATAAAAATAGATCCCCCCCAAGTTGTGCTGTGGTGGTACATGCCTTTAATCACAGCCATTAGTAGGCAGAAGTAGGCAGATCTCTGAGTTTGAGGTCATCCCTGTCTAGAAAGTGAATTCCAGGACAGCCAGGGCTACACAGAGAAACCCTGTCTCAAAAGAGAAACAACAGCTGCAGCTTCCACAAAGATTGGTTATAGATGAGGTAATGCAAGTCAAACTTAGCATGGTGGCTGACAATTACTCAGGATGTGGGCACCACATAGGACAAGAGCAGGTAGAGAATCTAGCCTCCCATAGAGGAGGGAACATATCCCAAGACACTGTTCATTTCTTCCAATGGTGCTTACTTGTAGCAGAAGCACAAACCTTGTGAATATGTAACAGTGTGGGAAAACTCTGTGGGTAGACTGCTATGATGTATCCATGTGTGGCCTCCAGTGACTGGACCTGACTGGGGTGGTGAGGGAATAAAGGAAAGACAGATAGATGGACACATGGGCACACAGAAAAACTGGGTCAGCTGCTGGAGAAGCCAAGCACTCTGAAAGTGTAGTATGCTTACTCCATAGAGTCAAATAGGGAGGCAGGTTATTACACCCAGCTGAATAAGGAGGCTGGTTGTTACAGGTAAACAAGGAGACAGGAGTACACTGTAAAGCTGGATGGGAGGAGGGGTCAAGATTAGCTAATATGGATAGGAGCAGATTCTGCAGGTGAGCAGGCCATAAACATGGGAGTGGGCAGAGAAAGAAAGCAATGGTGGATATGTGGACATTTTCTGTGCATGTGCTCGTGCACACACGCACATGTACACACACACACACACACACACACACACACACACACACTATCCATATATGGCCCAAAGGAAGGCTTTGCCACTTCCCTCTGAGCTGCACCTGAAAGGGAATGTTTTGCCATTCCTCCACGGGACTGAGACTTTGGGGTCCTTACCATGGCAGTGCTATGTCTACAGCTACACATTCATTCAGGATTTCAGTCATCTGTGATTCCCTTCCCTCCATACACTACAATATTCTCTTCCATCTTTGGGTCAAAAGCAGAGAAAGTTTATTTTACAGTGATTTTAGGATAAAAAGTCCCTAATACTTACACTATATGCTCATTAATAAAGTATTTCATGTTTTTAAATTGATATTTTAGTACTACTGTGATCCATTACTGTAAATAACCAAAAGCCAGGGAGTCCAAGACCTTGTCTTTCATCTAACAAACAGTTATGCAATGTTTGTCATGTGCTAGGCTCTTTGTTGGCCCTGGAGGAAATAGTGGTAAGAGGAAATAGAAATTTCAGCAATGTGAAGAAAAGAGACAGAGCAAATGGGCAGTAGTCATAGAGCATGAAAAATGTCCTGTTGGGGTGTGTAGGACATTGCACGCTTATTACAGCAAGTACACTTGACTCTATCTGAGGACCCAGACCAAAGCAAATGTTGTTTTCCTCCAGAAATAAAGTACTGTAGACTATCTGAGCAGGAAGTAGGAGTTAGTCAGGATCATGTTGGAAATAATGTACAAGTCAAGGCTAGCTCGCTTAAATAGTGAGCCCTAAGCCCGGCGTGGTGGCGCACGCCTTTAATCCCAGCACTCGGGAGGCAGAGGCAGGCAGATTTCTGAGTTCGAGGCCAGCCTGGTCTACCGAGTGAGTTCCAGGACAGCCAGGGCTATACAGAGAAACCCTGTCTCAAAAAAAAAAAAAAACAAAAAAACAAAAAAACAAAAAAAAAAAGAAAAGAAAAGAAAAAAAAATAGTGAGCCCTTGCTACAGAGGAACGCTGATCGGTAACTTCACAGAAGTAGGACAGCGCCTCTGGTATTGGAATTTCATTCCTGTCAACAGAAAGTAAGATAAAGGCTAGCGATTCAGAGGCCCAGGGCGAATGAACAGTAACACTGCGAGTGACCCAGAGAGACAAAGGAATGGGAAGCTGGGAGGTTAAGGGAGTGTTCATCCCTCAGCTCATAAACGTGCAGAACAAAGGGAGGGATGGTGGGAGAATCAGGTTTCCTGTAATGTAGCATCTGGTCTTGGCTTAGCCACAAGCTCCTTTTTATTTTGCCATTTGGAATGAGAATCTCCCTCTTAGAGACTCTAGTCTCTCCAGCTGTAAGCTGTGTGGGTTGAACTGTTGGAAAGAAGTCAAGAAAAGGCTGCTATGGCCTGGGCATCAAAGCAGGCAGACACACAGCATTGAACAGTTTAGGCCTACGCTTCAGCAACCTTGGTACTTGAGCCCAGACTGACCAAAGCCCAGAGGAATGCAGTATCCGATGTTGAGCATAGAACTCTCTAGCTACCAATTCTAGAATGGGAGCTACTTTTTCTATATGTACGGCTCAAACCTTAGTTTTCAGAGGACAGCATGGTATTATTTCACATGGTTCCGTCTCTGCCTTCCTCCCTTCTGTCCTAGGGAACTCTGGGAAGACATGCGGGGTGGGGGTGATGATCTTGTAGAAGCAGGGCCCAAACTGAAGACAACTGATTGTAAATGGTGCTATTTCAGTAAGCAGCTGGAGAACGATCTTGAGAATACTGTAGTGAACATTAATTGTGTCAGCACAGAGCCCACCCTTTCTGCTTCCAATAGTACTCCCCTTCATTTATAACATCAATTTCCTCTCATGAACCAGGAGGAAGAGAGACTTTTGTCAATTGGAAATAAAAGGGCCAGTCTCTCTCGGATGGCAAAACTTCAAGACAAAAACCAGAAGCTACTGGTATGTCCTTTCAGTGCTGATGAAGTCAGTCGTGACTGCAGGCTGAGACTTGGAAAAGATGGGCAGGTGTGGTAGCAGTGCACAGACGTGTGAGGGCGAGGCACACAAAAGAATACAACTGAGAGTGGTACACATCCATAGCCCCAGTCCTCAGGAATTGAGGCAGGAGGATTGGGAGTTCAAGCCATCCTTGACTACATACAAGTTTGAGGCCAGCCTGGGCTAGATGAGGCTCTTTTCTCAAAACAAACAGCAAGAAAAAATTTGCCTCGTGAATGAAACTGTTGTATTTCCAGGTACGACATCTGCCTTGCTGATGTGAAAAATAAGCTTCTCTTTCACATTAGGAAGTTTTTGTCTCTAGAACACCCCTCCCACCCCCACAAAGCACTGCCTGAACCAGAAGTCTTTTATTTCTGTGGGGGTAACTTATCTGATGGTTCCTCTGAGGTGCTTCTCCTGGTAGACAAGGCAGGGTTGTTTCTGTCGTATATCCAGAATACAGGGGACAAGATGGCTCATTAGGTGACACACTCTCCTTGTAAGCTTAACGATCTGAGTTCCATCCCTGGAGCCTATAGACAGGAGGAAGAGAGCTGACTCTGGAAAGTTACCTTCTAACTTCCATACAGGTGCCATGGCTTGTGTATACCCCATCCAGCCTCAAAGGAAATAAATAAATAAATAAATAAATCTTCAAATTACTAGGGCCCAAAATCACATCCAGCCTCAAAGGAAATAAATAAATAAATAAATAAATAAATCTTCAAATTACTAGGGCCCAAAATCCCACCGCGGGTAAAGCAAGGTCCAGAACATAGGATGTGGCTATTTCTGCTTCCATGGTACAGATTTCTTTGTCTACTCCAGTACTGGAGCGGCTCAGAATATTTCACTCACTTAATCACCAAAATACCATTGTGTCTGTGCTAGGGCCAAATGCCAGTTTAGGTAGTGTTGAATGGAATAGTTTTCCCAACGTTGACAATCTATCATGTGTAACAGACTAGTAGACAGACAATTTATAGGAAGTTATAGTAGAATCCTTTTGATGCAAGTTTGGGAGAGATCACTAAAGTTATAGGAAAGGATTCTCAGCAGGAGCTCTGCCTCTCCTCAAAGTCCTTAAGGTCCGGCTATCTAAATTGTTTTTTGTTTTGTTTTGTTTTTTAATGTATGAATTTGGGACTGGAGTTAAGAATGCTGGCTGCCCTTCCAGGGGCCTAAGATTGGATCTCAGCACTCATATGGTGGCTCACAATCATTGTAACTCCAGATCTGGGGGACTTAATGACCTCTTCTGGAAACTGTGCCTCTGGTACACATTGTGCACAGACATACATGTGATAAAAACACTCATACACATAAAATAAGATTTAAAAAATTGTAAATGTAAAACTCCGCAGCCACTGTGATGTGCTCAGTGCATCCTCAGAGTGTGCAGCCGGTAGCCAGCAGAGCGTCTGTTTGCTCACTGAGCCTTCCAGAGGAAATAGCATTTAGATTGAGACCCAAGAGCTAGTGTGAGTTAGCAGGCTGCAACCTGAGGCCCGAGGCATGTGGAAGAAGTAGATGAGCTGACCAACCCGCCATTATTCATCGATCAGGACACAGTCCTCCTGTGGCTGCTCTAGTGTCCTCCACTGACACCACAGTCCCTTCTCCCATCTCTCCAGTCTGGTCTCCCATGGAGCCCTAATGACTCTCTCCTTGCTGGCCTTTTACTCCCTTTGAGGTTTGTCTATCTAGGACTAGATCAAGAGTTTGTGTTTTCAACCGTGGACCTCAATGATGTTTAATTCAAACCAGGAGGACACCCAATCCGCTCTGGGAGGGCCTCGCCTGGAAGGCTGAGTATCTGAAACCTGAGTATTGTATGGCCTTTTCATGATTGGCTACTAATTATTTTATGCTCTTGACTTTGGTCTTTTGTTTTGTGGCTTTTTTTTTCTCAGTGGGAGAAAAAAGGGAGAATAAAGTCCTTGTTTTTAAAATCCTAACATACTAAGCCTATGGCATACTTTCTGCTCCCAGTATTCCTATCTGGGTGAGGATAAACGCCAGGTGCAGATTTAAAGCAGAGTGCATATGGTTTGCTCTTCTGAGGGGAAACTGGGGTGTGTTTGGTAAAGATGAGAACTGTGTTATGTTCTTTAAGAGGTCTTCATCACGTGGCAGGCACACACACCCTGGTGGATATCAGACTTCTTAGAACTGTCAAGTAAAATATTCTCCTCTCAGCATCTGTCCCTCTTTATAAAGAGAGGACATACTCATGTTTCATGACTGTGTACCTTGGTCACAAAATTAGTTCCCTTTCAGAGATGTTACAGTTCCTCATGCCCAGACTATACCACTTCTCACAATTCCTGTTAGGTCAGGGTACCTTGGTAGATAAAATGCTATGCTGAAAATGTTATGTTGTGATGTGACATATATTACTTTGACTTTACAGAATATTCTTTTCATTCTATTATCTATCTATCTATCTATCTATCTATCTATCTATTATCTATCTATCTATCCATCTTATTTTAAGAAGCTGTCTAGTCTTATACTGTTGCTGGGGGTATAGTGACACACATCTGTAATCCTACCACTCAGGAAGTAGAAGTAGAAAGATCAGGAGTTCAAGGCCTGTCTGGGCTACATGGAGACTCTGTCTCTAATTAATTAATTAATTAATTTAAAAAATCCTGGGCTGCTCTATGGAAGAACTGTAACAGTTGTTTGTTGTAGTGCCACAGATTATAAAACCAAGAGGCACAGACAGCCCCAGAGAGGCACGAGAGGTGTACAGCAGCCCTAGAATCAGAAGTGAGGCTTAGAAATCACACAGTGTTCTTTTTTACTGTAGGGGCTCCCTTTATTTGCCAGAATTTAGATATGAATCTGGAAAGGCTACCCTCTTCCCACTTCTAGTCAACCACCCCTTCCAGTTCCTTCTTCTCTCTCTAGTTTCTGTCTCAAAATTTGAATCTAATCCAGGAGCCGCAACAGATGTTGGGTTTGCCTCTCAGCAAATCCTGAGTCTTAGCTGGCAGGGCCCTAGGGGAGGAGCATGCTTTTGTGCCTCTCCCCCCACCTCCCACTTGACTGCCAGAGCGATTTCAAGATTTCTCTGGTGTCTCCAGGGGCAGTCTGGTAAAAGGCTCCTTTTAAATTTGTATCTATTTGTTTGTTTGTTTATTTATTTATTTTGGCACATCCAATAGTTACATAAAGTTTTTGGAAATCTGCTCCTAGCTTCCCCAAACTGAGGTGTATTTTATCCAAACTTACCTTGGGTTTGAGTTTCGTAAGGATTCTTTTTTTCTTTTTTTTTCTTTTTACTAAGCCCGACATAATCCTAATATCCATGAATGTCAAGGCAGGCTGGAAAGCCTCACCCCTTACCTGAAGCTGGTCCAAAGAGCTTCACTTCTTCCACAGGACAGAGGGGTGAGGAGGCTGCTGCTGCAGTGCCCAACACAGTGCTTCGTACACTCAACAACTGTTTGTAATACACATGCACAAGAAGCCTCAGTTTGAGTTCAGTTGTGTCTGCTCTTGGGAGTCACATCATTGAGGCACAAGCAATTTGGCGATGGCCCACGTGGCAGATGGCCCATGTGGCAGCTCATGGCTACTCTCTGGCTGCTGAAAGGAATACAGTTTGGAATACAGTTAGCTGCAGGCCTCTAGTTGCAGTACCTTCTGGAATCTGCTGCAGTGTTACCTCAGCCCCACTCCACCCTCATTACAGTCCCCCTGGCCTTTCCTCTCCTGACTGGCTCCTCAGATGGGCAGTCTCTGATCCCTATCATCAGAGCTAAGTCTTCATTAGAGCTGAATGGAAGACTTAGGCTCCCACTACCCAGTTTTCCTTCCCCCACCTTTTTAAATGGGGGTCAAGGCTGCATTACAATTTGAACTCTCCCAGGAACCTACTCAGGACACCTCATCCCTGGATCCTTCACAGATTTTTCCCTCAGTGAGATTTCTTGCATTTCACACTCCATCTTCCTCGAGGACCCAGATAAGCACTCCAATATAGTAGGCCCAATTCACATAGAATTGGTGGGGCCTTCCTTTCCTCTGCTGGGGTGGAGGACTCACTCTAAGGGAAGTAAGGAAATATACAATTTGAGTCCAATAACAGAATCCTCCGGATCAAAGAGTGAGTTCAAATCCAGCATCGTGTTTAGCATGCAAGTTTGGTTTTTGGTTTCGTCATGGTGGTGTAGTCATCTCCCCAGTGACTTGTGGAGGGGAACTGCAGCTGAGGCGTCATTGAAGCAAAGAAAAGCTGTTTTACTGAAAACTCTGTCAAAAAAGCCATAAAAATGGGCTTGATAGGCCAGAGAGACAGGCTTAAGTGCACTGGCTGCTCTTCCAGAGGATCAGAATTCAATTCCCAGCACCCACATGGCAACTTATAACATCCTGTAACTCCAGTTCCAGGGGATCCAACACCCTCACACAGACAAAAATGCAGGCAAAACACCAATGCACGTGAAATAAAAATACATAAATTATATAAATAGCAGGCTTGAGAGATAGCCAAGCAATTAAGAGAATGTGCCACATGGGTGCAGTTGACTGGAGTTAGGTTCCCAGAACTTGCCAGGTGGCTCACCAGTAATTCCAGTTCCAGGGGAATGTGGTGCCTCAGAAAGTGCCCACATACACACATACGCACACACGCACACACACAAACGTGCACACATACATGCATGCACTTGTGTACACAAACAAAAGCACATCAAGGTGTTTTGAATCACAGACCACTGGAGCTAAAAGGAGCTACAGAGATCATCCAATTTGCTGTTTGCAAAACTATGTTTCATAGAGGTTTTTATGAGCCTGGGGCAGAGGGTCGCAGGTAAAACCTACATGTATGGTAGTTCAAAGAAGGGAGAGGGTGGTTGAATTTGATTCAGAGGGTAAAGGGATGGGCAGATGAATTAATGTAGGTCAAATGGCTGATAAGTGGATGAACTAAGGGGAGAACCCTGAGTTTCTGGCTTGTGTAACTTTATTTTGGACCTTAGCTACTGCCTCTGTAGTGTGTTGGCTGTGAGTGACCCAAAGTGGAAAGAATTTGGGGGTCATGATGCGTGTTTTGTTTCTGTATTCTTACTCCTGGGAGAATGGCATATTATATCTGCCTTTGGATGCAACTGGGTGACTCTAAACAAATATGCTTTTCCCAGAATCTGGTTTTCATTCTTTTTATATCCTCAGGCTTACAAGTCAGCTGGGACGAGGATACCATGAGAACTGCCTAATGGAAGAAATCTGTTTGCTTCTAACTTATAATATGAACAACCTCGGCAGACAGATCAAAGCCCATGGAAACTTCTACTGCCCTAAAGCGGTCTACAAAAGAGTACTTCTGAGAGACATTTAAGACATATTTGATCTGCTCCTTTAAAAAAGTTCATATCAAATACTTCTGGGCAGTGTTCTGTATTACATCTGTCTCTGGGATTCATGTTGCAGAGGGAAAAAAAATTCTGAAAATCTCTCAAAATGTTGATTTCACCTAGTCAATGCTTAGAAACTTGCTTGTTGATAGAAAGGTGTTCAAAGAGTATGTATTTTCGTTGTGCATACACACTTGGAAAATGCTGGGAACAAAGCAGGTCTCAGTTGTGGTCCTGACTCTGCCAAAATTTGTAGGCTTGCTTTTTCTTTGAGCTTCAAGTCTCTCATCTGCAAAATAAGAGAGTTAGAATCAATGACCTAGAGAGGGGAAATATAATGTATACATACCTGCCATGTAAGATATGGTTATGACATCAAATCCCTATACTTAAAGAGCCCTATACTTCATTTATTTGTTTATTTACTTATTTACTTACATACATACTTACTTATTCACTCATGTATCTGTTTTCTCTTTGTGGGCTGTTGTGAATCTATGTGCACTTGCCTGGATTATGCATGTAGCTGCCAGAGAGCAGCAGTGGTGTCTTCCTCTATCAGTCTCTACCTTATTCCTCTCCCCCTCACCTTTAGAGACAGAGTCTCTCACTGAGCCTGGAGCTTACCAATGCATCTGTGCTGACTAGCCACTGAGGCCCTAGAATCTGCCTATCTTTGATCTCAGAGTTACCGGTGTGCACTGCCTCACACAGTTTTTATGTGGAGATGAGGATCTAAACTCAAATCCTCATGTTTCTGCCACAAGCACTTTACTCTTGGAGTGACCTATCTAGCGCTTAGTCATTCTTTTTGAGATGAGGTCTTGCTCTATAACCCAGTGTAACCCCAACCTCTACCCTTCTGCTGCCATTCAAAATGCTGGTGTTATAGACGCACACCAGTACACTCAGTTCCCTACAGCTGGCTTAGTACTTTGCTCTTACTATCTTCTTAATGATTTTCAAAATGGAGCTCCATATTTTTATTTTATAATGGCCATGAAAATGACATAGTTTGTCTATGTGCCATTATATCTAATATTTATATCAATTTAATAAAAATGTATGTATATATTTGCAGCCTATGGATATGGAAGTTGAGAATCTGACTGGTTAAATAAATTGCTTAAGGTCACATAAGAAATGATTAGCAGAGCCTGGTATTCTAGTTCAGTCCCTCTGTCTCTAAAGCCTCTGTTCTTGCACTATACCAGCTGCCAGCGAAAACATTCTACAATTCTAAGAGCCTTTTGTTCTGTAGACAACTAGATCTGTTGGAAAAAATAGTTTATTGATCCCATTTGCTGTCAGATTATATAGTGGTCAAGTGAATTAACAAATAATAGACTAAACATCAAAGACTGATGGCTCTAGATGTGCCAGAGCACACATCATTTACCAACATGTGACCTTGGTCAGCCCAATTAACTACTGTGAGTCTTGGTGTTTCCTCAGAGGTATGGTGTGAGGATTAAACAAAACAATGTGCTGCCTAATACATTCTAATCCCTTAATAGGCCACTACTGGGCTTTATTGATGTAGCTGAACAAGATTTCCTGTTATGAGCTTAGAACTTCAACTACTGTAAATTATTTGAATTGTTGGTAACCAGTACAAGAACATTACACTTCTTCACTTAAAAACCAAACAGACAGAGCAGGTGGGCTAGCTACATATCTTGACCTCTCCTTCCAGTTCCTCTAAATTCAATCCCCTGCTCCCACCCTCAGCTCAGTAGCAGACCACCTGCTGAGGCCTTTCCTCAATCTATCCCCACTCCCAGGGGACTAAGCAGATCCTGAGAAAACACCCTGCTTTCTTCCCTTCTGTGGATCCCACCAACAACCCCTCCCCCGCCCATCCTCTGTTCCTAAGTATCAGCTCCTAATACCTAGAAACAAATTTTACCTGAAACCAGCAGTGACCACACCTATCAGGATCCCAGAAAATCTTACCAGACAACACATAGCCACTACACTCTCCTAAGAAACAGAAAGAGCAACAGAATCCAAGGAAAAAAAAAACACCCACCCAACAAAGTCAAGACCAGGTATCAGCACCTACAATTAAAATCTTCCCCACCACAAATGCCTGACACTGATGTAAAATACAATAACAGCCTGGATGATATGTCCTCACTAGAGTCTAGCAACCTGCCACAACAGGCCTTGAATATTTCAATATAGCTGAAGCACAAGAGAAAGACCTTAAAATAGCCTTTATGAATAAAGGCCTTTATGATGGCCTTAAAGAGGAAATTAAAGTCCTTAAAGAAACTTATGAAAATCAAACAGTGGAAGAAAATGGCAAAACAGTTTAATGCCTGAAAGTAGAACTCTTTATAAAGAAAACCCAAACTAAGGGAACTCTGGAAATAAACAATTTAGGAACCGGAACAGGAACCTCAGAGACAAGTTTTGCCAAAGAAATACAAGAGATGGAAGAGAGATCTCAGTCACTAAGACACAATAGAAGAAATGAATACCTCAGTTAAACTTAAAATAAAAATCTGGCACAAAACATTCATAAAATCTGGGACACTATGAAAGACCAAATCTAAGAAGAATAAGAACAGAGAAAGGAGAAGAGACCCAGGTCAAGGGCACAGAAAATAACAGACAACAAAATTATAGAAGAAAACTTCCCTAAAGCCAGGCCCGGCAGACTCCTCCCTGCATGCTGCGCGGAGGAATGGCTGTTACTGTTCGGCTGTGGACAGCCAGAGGTTAGGGGGTCTTCTCTGATCGATGATCCTCTGCTTCAGGAGGAGCCATGGTGCTCAGGGGCACTAGGAACACAAAAATTAACACAGAAAATAAGGCCAG
The DNA here is from genome assembly GCA_902729485.2 of Mus minutoides. Taxonomy (NCBI): domain Eukaryota; kingdom Metazoa; phylum Chordata; class Mammalia; order Rodentia; family Muridae; genus Mus; species Mus minutoides. The sequence continues at coordinate 880,512 of LR749958.1, read as the reverse complement.
GGTCAGTATGGCCGGGGCCAAGCGTGTGCCTGTGACAATTGCTGCTTCCTCCAAACCCAGACTGAGATCAAGAATTGCTCTTGGAGACATTGGTACTAAAGTCAGCAAACAGGTGCAGGCAAGAGTGCTTCTGAAAAAGGAAGTAAAAACGTTAGGTACTGGAAAGGTACTGTTAAAGTCCTACCAAAACCTGTAGAGAAGGTGCCAGTGTGTGAGCCAGAGGTGGAACTGACTGAGCCTGGACCTGAACTTGAACATGTTAGAAGAGAAGCTTTCTCCTGAACCTATTTTGGTTGATAATCCCTCTCCAAGCATAGTGGAAACATCTGGATGTGCACCTGCAGAAGAATATCTATGTCAGGCTTTCTCTGATGTAATTCTTGCAGTGAGTGATGTAGATGCAGATGATGGAGCTGATCCAAACCTCTGTAGTGAATATGTGAATGATATCTATGCGTATCTCAGACAACTGGAGGAAGAGCAGTCAGTTAGGCCAAAATACCTTTAGGGCCGAGAAGTCACTGGAAACGTGAGAGCCATCTTAATTGACTGGCTAATACAGGTTCAGATGAAATTTAGGCTGCTGCAGGAGACCATGAACATGACTGTGTCCATGATAGGTGGGTTCATACAGAACAGTTGTGTGCCCAAGAAGATGCTGCAGCTGGTTGGTGTAACTGCCATGTTTATTGCAAGCAAGTATGAGGAGATGTACCCTCCAGAATTAGGTGACTTCGAATTTGAGACTAACGACACTTAGCTTAGCACCAGATCAGACAGATAGAGAGAATTCTGGGATGAAGATTCTGAGAGTTCTGAACTTCAGTCTGGGTAGCCCTCTGCCTCTGCACTTCCTCCGTCTGTAGAGCATCTAAAAATGGAGAGGTTGACACTGAGCAGCACACTTTGGCCAAATACCTCATGGAGCTCTCTATGCTGGACTACGACATGGCCCATTTTGCTCCTTCTCAAATTGCAGCTGGGGCCTTTTGCTTAGCACTGGAAATTCTTGACAACGGTGAATGGACACCAACTCTACAGCACACCCTATCCTACACTGAAGAATCCCTGCTTCCTGTTATGCAGCGCCTGGCTAAGAATATAGTCATGGTGAACCGTGGCCTTACAAAGCACATGACTATCAAGAACAAGTATGCAACATCTAAGCATGCTAAGATCAGCACGCTGGCACAGCTGAACTGTACACTAGTTCAGAATTTGTCTAAGGCCATGACAAAGGCATAACTCCAATGGATTACTACATCTGCAAGTGCAGTTGGCACCATGTGCCACCTGTACATAGGATACCTACCGTGTTTACTTGCTCTTCAATAAAGGTTGTGACTTTATACTTTACATAGCTTAACTCATTTGAATGTGGTTGCTTTTGACTTTAGGATAGCAGAAGTTGTCGAAGAATTTAGGAGTATATTAAAAACTGCTTCTAGTTTTAACAGTGGATCCAACTAATGTATATATTTGTAGTCTATATGTTTATATACTTCCTTCACTGTGTGTCCTTATTTCATCATGCAAAGTCTTCTGTCTAGCTCTAGTTAAACTCTAAATCTACCAGCTAGTCCTTTGTTCAATTTCCTATGGGTGGTTGCCACTTTTAACCACTGTCTCTTGAGCTGTCAACATTCAGATCTGAAACCAAGTATTTTTGTTACGTAATTATTTATTTGTTTTTTAACTGGAAAATAGAATATTTAAAATTAAAGGTGTCTTTTAGTAGAATTTGCCCCCAAGTCTCAATACCAACAGATAAGGGTGTATTCTTGTATATCCTGTATAGATATAATCATGCATGTATTATCAAGGAGATATTTTTATATGGGTTCATCTTATCAACAGTATTCCTATCAGCATTCCTTTCAATGCCTATGTTGCATTTCCTAGTGTGAACAAACTGTATGTAACATATTCAATCATTCCCTCAGTGATATTCAAGTGCATTCTCTCAGTGCTCTCCATAGAGTGTTCTTAAACGATGTTTAATGCCTTGCTTGGCTTCATGCATAGTAGCTCTCCCAGGGGTGTGCTTTCAATTCTGAAAGCCAGATGGCATGCCAAAGTGCCACTTCTCTCTCCTGTCTTGTAACGCCAACTGGAAAAAAATCCTGTCTCATTTGCTGTTTTAATTTATACATCTGACATCATGTTGAATAAAATTTTATTGATGGAAAGCTAAGAAAAGAAAAGAAGAGAAGAGAGAAGGAAAGAAAAAAAATTTCCCTAACCTAAAGAAGAAGATGCCACAGGAGCTGAAGGGGTTTGCAACCCTATAAGAGGAACAACAATATGAACTAACCAGAACCCCCAGAGCTCGTGTCTCTAGCTGCATTTGTAGCAGAGGATGGCCTAGTCGGCCATCATTGGGAAGAGAAGCCCCTTGGTATTGCAAACTTTATATGTCCCAATACAGGGGAACACTAGGGCCAAGAAGTGGGAGTGGGTGGGTAGGGGAGCAGGGTGGCGGGATGGTAGAGGGAACTTTCGAGATAGCATTTGAAATGTAAATTAAGAAAATATCTAATAAAAAAATTTGGAAAAAGAAGAAGATGCCTATTAAAATGCAAGGAACATACAGAATACCAAGTAAATTAGACCAGAGAAGGAAACTTCCATAGTAAATGATATCTAAAACACTAAACCTACAGAACAAAGGAAGAATATTAAAAGCTGCAAGGGAAAAAGACCAAGTAACATACAAGGGCAGATCTATTAGAATAAATAAACCTGACTTCTTAATGGAAAAGTCAGAAGGATGTACTACAACCTCTAAGAGACCATAGATGCCATTCCAGAATACTATACCAAAAAAAACCTTTTAATCAGAATAGATGGAGAAAATAAGACATTCCATGATTAAAAAAAACATTAAGCAACTCTACCCACAAATCCAGCCCCATGGGAGGTGCTAGAAGGAAAACTCCAACGTAACAATTAATTAACAATTAAGCACACCAAAGAAAACAAAAGGAATAAATAATCCTAGACCAGGAAATCAAAAGAGAGGAAACACACACACACACACACACACACACACACACACACACACTCATTACCGCCACAACACCAAGAAAATATCAGGACTCAACAAACACTGTTCATTGATATCTCTCAACATCAATAGCTTCAAGTCATCCAATGAAAAGACACAGGCTAACAGAAAAAAATCCAAAACCAGGATCTGTCCTTCTGCTCCATGCAAGAAGCACATCTTACTGTCAAGGATAAACATCAACTCAAGATAAAAGGATGGAAAACCATATTCCAAGCAAGTGGACCAAAAAGAGGCAAGCTAGTGTAGCCATTTTAATATCTGACAAAATTGACTTTAAACTAAAACTAATCAAAGAAAATAAACAAGGATACAAAGGATATTTATCAAAGGAAAATCCACCAAGAGGATAGTATAATTCTTTCTTTTCTTTTTTTTTTTTTTTCTTTTTTTTGGTTTTTCGAGACAGGGTTTCTCTGTATAGCCCTGGCTGTCCTGGAACTCACTTTGTAGACCAGTCTGGCCTCGAACTCAGAAATCCACCTGCCTTTGCCTCCTGAGTGCTGGGATTAAAGGCATGCGCCACCATGCCCGGCTGGACATTATAATTCTTAACATCTATGCATCAAACACAAGGGCACTCAAGTCTGTAAAAGAGACATGACTGCCTTAACCCTCATACACTAATGATAATAGGAAACTTCAAAGCCCCACTCTCACCAATAGACAGGTCACCCAGAAAAAATTAAACAGAGAAAAGCTGGAGATAACTGACATTATAAAGCAAATGTGCCCAACAGATATTTACAGAACACTTCACCCAAACACAAAAGAGTATACCTTCTCAGTACCTCCCAGAACCTTCTTTAAAACTGACCACATACTCAGACATAAAGCAAGTCTCAACAGATACAAGAAAATTAAAATAACATCTTGCATTCTATCTGACCACCAAAGAGTACAGTTTCATATCAACAACAGTAAGCTTACAAACGCACAGAAACTGGACAACTGATTACTTACTGAAAAATAAGTCAAGACAGAAATAAAGAAAAATGAAGAGTTTCTAGAATTGAATGAAAATGAACACACAGCTTGTGGGACACAATGAAGGCAGTTCAAGGAGGCAAATTCATAGCACTAAGCACCTACATAAAAAGGTTATAGAGTTCTCATACTAGTAATATGACAGCACACCAAAAGCTCTTGAACAAGAAGAAATCACACCCAAAAGGAGTAGACAGTAAGAAATAATCAAACTTAGGGCTGAAATCAATAAAACAGAAACAAACAAATACAAAGAATCAATAAAACAGAGTTGGCTCTTTGAGAAAATAAGATTAGAAAGCCCTTATTCAATTTAACTAAAAGGCAGAGAGAGAATATCCAAATTAACATAATCAAGGATGAAAAGGGACATAATAACAGACACTGAAGAAATCCAGAGAATCTTAAGGCCTTTGGTTCAAAAACTTGTATTCAAGCAAATTGACAATTTAAAAGAAATGGATGATTTTCTTGATATTCATCCCTTACCAAAGTTAAATCAAGATCAAATAAGAAATTTAAACAGACCTATAACCCCTAATGAAATAGAGATAGTCATTAAAAGTCTCACAACAACAACAACAAAACAAACAAACAAAATTCCAGGGCTAGATGGTTTGAGCACAGAATTCTACCAGACTTTCAGAGAAGAAAGAGTTAATGCCAATATTCCTCAAATGATTCTACAAAATAGAAACAGAAGGAATCAATTCTCATCAATTCTCTATTTTCTTAATATAGTACTTTAAGTCTTAGCTAGAGCAATAAGACAGCTGTAGGGAATCAAGGGGATGCAAATTGGAAAGAAGGCAGCACATCTTTATTTGCAGGTGATGTGGTAGTATATATACTGGGCTCTAAAAAGTCCACTGGGAAAGTCTTTCAACTGATGAACACTTTTCAGAAAAGTATCTGGATAGATAATTAACTCACAAAAATCAGTAGCCCTCCTATGTACAAATGACAAATGGGCTATGAAAGAAATCAGGGAAACAAGCCTCAAATTAAAAAAAAAAATCTTGTGGCAACTCCAACCAAACAAGCAAAATATTTGTAGGATAAAGACTTTCTAAGACATTGAAAAATATATCAGAAGATGAAAAGATCTCCCATGCTCATGGATCGGTAGGATTAAAATAGTAAAATAGCCATCCTGCCAAAAAAACAATCTTCAAAATTTCAATACAATTCTTCATAGATCTTAAAGGGACAATTTTCAGCTTCATATGGAAAAACAAAAACCCAGCATAGCTAAAGCAAACCTGAAGAATAAAAGAATTGCTGAAGTCATTACTTGTAGTGAGAAATTTGGTTTCTTTAAAGACACAAAAATGTTATGGGATTACATTTTTGTTTTAATCCCAGATGTGGGATATGGGGATGCTTCAGATTGTTCATAGCAGCTATGATTTGTCTCATGCTCTGACAGGGGTGTGATTTTGCCAACTAAAGATAGCTTATGTTTGGAATTCTGGGGACTTTTTAGAGGGTATAAAGATGCCAGCATCCCGAGAGGCTGAGGTGGCTGCTAATTCCCCTGCTGCTGTGGTTGGTCACGTGGTCATGAGCAAGGAGATGGAGAAGAAGAAACTGTACATCCTGACTTCAAAGACTGGACATGCCCCAAGGAAACTGATGGCCCCAATCAGCAGGAAGTAATCTAACAAGATTGACACTACTTTTTCCCTCTAGCCTTCTTTCTCTCCTACCTAGTGTTGAGGGGTTGGAAGGGTGAAAAAGGGTGGTAAGAAAAAGAACCCAATAAAGTAGCCAAAAGTCACAATCAACACTTTCAGTTTCAAAGTTGGACTAGAGATCTATAATAATAACAATTACATATGGTATTGGCACAAAAGCAGACACGTTATTAAATGGAATCTAATTGAAGTCCTACACATAAATCTACACACCTATGCACACCAGATTCTTGATAAAGAAGCCAGAAATACACACTGGAAAAAAGACAGAATCTTCAACAAATGGTGCTGGACAAATGGCATAGATGCATATAGAAAAATCCAAATAGACCCATACTTACCACCTTGCATAGAACTCAACTCCAAATGGATCAAAGACCTTAGCATAAAACTGAATACACTGAACCTTATAGAAGAGAAAGTGGGCAATAACCTTGAACTCATCAGCACAAGAAAAGACTTTCTGAATATAACACCATTAACACAGGCACTAAAATCAACAACTAATAAATGGGGGTCTCATAAAACTGAGAGGCTTCTGGAAAGCAAAGGACACCGTCAGTCAGACAACGTGGCAGCCTACAGAATGGGGAAAGTTTCTCCAACTACACATCCAATAGAGGGCTAATATCCAAAATATAAAGAACTCAAGAAACTAGATATCATGAAAACAAATAACCCAGGTGAGCTCATGCTTACATTCTATGTTCTAGTGTCTCTGGTACACGAAGGTATTCTGCCCACTACCAAAAGAGAAATGCAAACACCAGCCCAGCCACAGATTTTTTTATCTACAGTGGTGTCTTACCTGTAAGATATGCTAGGGCAATGGTGGTACAAAGCTTGTGGGAGTAGCCAACCAATAGCTGATTTGACTTAAGGCCCACACCACAAGATGGAACCCATACCTCACACTGCTTGGGTGACCAAGAACCTGAGACTAGCCCAGGGACTTAGTGGTAAACCAAATACTACTGTTCTAAAACCAAAACAAAAATCCCAAACCGAAGCAAAGCATGGCAATTAAATGACTCTTTAATGATATTCCTCTATACTCATAGATCAGTGCCTTATTCAGCCATCACCAGAGAGACTTCCTTCTGCAGCAGATGAGAACAAATACAGAGATCCACAGCCAGACATGATGCAGAGAGTGAGAGACCTTGGAACACTGGAAGCCATGGAAAACCTGAGGACTGTCTTTGGTCCACTGAAATTACATTGAAGATACTCATTGTCCAAGCAGGTATGGACCAGTCAGAAGAAGAACCAACCCTGAGACGTGGTGTCTATTCTTTGGGGATGACTTTGCAGTCATCACTGCCAGAGAGACTGGGAGGGGACTGGGAGAAGGCCAAACACAGGTCCCCATTACCCATTCATCTTCCAAGTGTTGTAGAACCCATCTCTCTTCCGTGTAATTCTTGGAGGGTTCCTCCCCTAGACAAACAAACTCTTCTCCTTTAGAAGTTTATACAATGGAAAAAGACACTTCTAAGTATGTTCCCCCTGAGGAAAGAAAAACCTTCAAAAGACTAAATGTTTTTCCAAGTAGAAAATATTCCTTTTAATTAACTCCAGAACAAGAGAACTGATTGATTGACTGAGTTATGCGTCTTTCTCTTCATCTTCTTCCTTTGCCGGTTCCCATGACTACTTTCCCTGACACACTGTATTTCACAACCAATGCTGTTATGTCAGATCCTCGTGCAACCAGGAAAACAGAGGGGAGGGGGAAGAGGGAGGGCTCCACGGATTTCATTACTCATTCTCTTCAATTTTTAGGTGAGAAACATAGCAACTGTTTGGAATTCTGCATGTTCCTATCATTAGTATCCCCTTGGCAACAACAACTGTGGCAGGTAGAAAAACAAAACAGACTTTGGGGATCTTGTGTAGGCATCAGTTGAGTATATGTAATGGCACAGAGGGCATGGTACTAAGGTGCTGAAACAGGCTAGGACATTTGTGTCCCTAGAATATGTAAAAAAGAAAAACAAGGACATAAATAATGAACCAACACTTTCCCCCCTTCTTAGAGTGTTGAGTGTCTGCCATATCTAAGGCAATATTCTACGCTGTGAAGGAAGCGCTGCTCTATAGGGGTGCGCCATCTAGTGGCTAGTTCTTTCTATTCAGTGCTGCATTGCTAGTCTCTGTTTTTCATTTATTTTAGTTTGCTGGAACCAGTAACTGCCTCCTTTGCTATTGTCACCCCATTCCTCTGATCTAATGGACACCAACTTTGGTAGCTGCTAAGTGTTAATGCAGCTCTTGAGGAGACATTGACTCCTTGGAAATGGAGAATTGTGTACAGAAGATTTTGGGGGGAACACTCTGGAAAGATGGGGGTAAAGAAGTAAGGAAGCAGGAGTGAGCAGGTGACAAAAGCTAACTCGGTATGGTTGTGATGGAAGCCATGGCTGACCCTGGAGTTCTGGAACTTACATGGCCACTCAGAGTTATCCCAAGCTAAAGCGATGAGGTTAGACCATCTTTTTAGTTCATCTCTGGTTGTCAGAGTCCCCCAGGAAGAAGCATCCCTGGCTCACGGCAGTGTGTACCAGAGGATGCAGTTGTTCATCACACACCGGCTGCTTCTTTCCTCTTGACAAACCTCTCACTCATTTACCCCCAGGAGCTTACTCTCTGTCATGAGTTAGCGAGTTAGCCACTGCTACAAACGTCTTCTCTGATTTCATCAGGCAGATCATGTTCAGGATCCTCAGTAGCACTTGAAAGAAGAATCTTTTTCCATACAGGATTGCCTCTGAAAGCCTTGCTTTGTCTGTGCCTCCTGGGCTTACACTGATATGTTAATATTACGATCCCAATGAGAACAGAGACCAGACTCATTGGTGCCATTGTGGGGGTCAGAGGGAGATCAAACATCTCGGAGTCCCGTTCACAAGACAGATTTATTTATGTTCCTAAGGGTTCCATAATTGCCCTCCTGAGAAGCTCCAATTAAAGTGGCAACATTTCTTCCTTCTGGCAACATTGTAAGTGTTTTGTCTGGAGAGAGAAGGGTAGATTCCAGACTACTAGCTGTCCACCAAGCTATGCTCGCTACTCAAAAGTAGCCCACAGTGGCTGGGACATGAGTAGCCAGACAGTCCTCCTGTAGCAGCTTCCCTTGCAGCCTGTTGGAGCATAAACCCTCGTAAAAGGGCCTGAGCAAAAGAAATGTATGCAGTCTTTTGGCATGTGTGCTTTAGAGTAAACCTCTGGCCCTGGACTCCTATTCTGTTTCTCCTCACTAAGCACAAAATCAACAACAGAAAGACTCTGAGGAGTTCGTGTTAAAGCTGGTCGGGTCACTGGATGTCCTGGGTCACTGAATAACAGAGCGCAGCAGCACCATCAGCCTACTCTGGTTACCACCGGTGGACCACACTCTCTCTATTGCACCTCCTAATCAAGTCTTAGTAATTCTTTAACCTCCACTTCCAGAACCATTCACAAATGCTCCCTTTCCCTCTTGGTTTGCTATACACATGTACATGCTTGTGTATGTGCAGGTGGAGGCCTGAGGGTAACTGGCTGCTGTTTCTCAGCTATCTTGTTGTATGAGATAAAATCTCTTATTGGCCTGGTGCTTTCCAAGGAGGCTAGACTAGATGGCCATTGAGTCTGGGGGATCTACTTGTCTCCCCTTCCCAGGTGCTGAGATTGCAAATACAAGCCGCCAAGCCCAGCTTCTTTCAAAAGCAAGTGCTTCCCTGAGAGCATCCTTTCTCTCACAAGTATCCTTTCTCCTCTTTTTTGTATTGTTTGTTTTTTTTAAAGATTTAGTTATTTATTTTATGTATATGAGTACACTGTAGCTGTCTTCAGACACACCAGAAGAGGGCATTGGATCCCATTACAGATGGTTGTGAGCCACCATGTGGTTGCTGGGAATTGAACTCAGAACCTCTGGAAGAACAGTCAGTGCTCTTAACTGCTGAGCCATCTCTCCAGCCCAGTTTGTTTTTAAGACATGGTTTCTCTGTGTAGCCCTGGCCATCCTGGAACTCACTCTGTGGATCACACTGGCCTTGAACTCACAGATCCATCTTTCTCTGCCTCCTGAGTGCTGCGAATAAAGGAATGTGCTATCACTGCCCAGCTCCTTTTCCTCTTTTGACCTTCACATTACTAACTGTCCCTCCTACTTTCTAGTACTTAGCCTTTTGGTTTATTACTTTCTTCTATTTAGTGTTATTATGCTTTTGTTTTTTTATTTCATGTGTCCTTCCCCTCACCCCTGTTCCTGTAACCTAAACTGACTTTGAACTTACTAAGTAGCTGTGGATGGTCTTGAAACTCCTGCTCCTCCTACCTTACCTCCCAAGTGCTAGGATTGCAAGCATGAACCATCCCACCCAATCTCCATCTTGTCTCTGAAACTTGAAGGCTCCTGTAAGATGGAACACTATACTCCTGTTTCCCAGCTAGCACAACTGTGATGGATGCTGGTGAAGTCCTGTGAAAACTCTTCATCTTTGGGGAGTGGTTATGTCATCAGCTTAGCGTTTCTCCTTCCCCTAAAACTGGTCCTCAAGCAAATGTGAGCATGCTTGGGTGTTAGAGGGAGTACCCCTCTAATTGTCAACAGGCCTAACATGGTAGAAAAGGAAAGCCACAAAAAGTAGAACTAACTTGGTGGCAAACATCACACCCTTCCCTAGGAACTACCCTGTTAGCACATCCCAGTGAGTTTGTTTTCACCGTGTTCTCCTGCAGCAGCTCATGGCTGCCGGCTCTCTCCACAGAACTGTCCTCCTCTGACCAGAATCCCACCTCCTCCTCTAGTCTTCCCATCTGAGTCGTGTGACTTATGATGATGAACTGACAGGTTCCCTTACCTCAAAAGAGTGTACATTTTGCAGATATTTTGTGTCCCAGCCATATATGACAGTTCCCTGTGCATCAGACCAAGGCTAGACACAGCCTGAGGTGTGCTTTGCTAGGCTCTTTCCCTCCCCTGTGTACTTCATTCTGTCCTTTGCATGGTTTTCCTGCCAAGCATCCCTCACCAGGAAACATCTGTCTTGGGTTCTCCTTCTAAGGTTACTGGCCTCAACCCTTTGCTCTCAAAACGACTTTCTCAATTAGTCCTGGGGAATCTCTGTGCATGCCACAGGAGTGATTAAATGGTTTCTTCTGAAGACACTTGGTCAAGCATAAGTGAGCTTTTTTGAAATAATTATAGGAAATAGCCACTATGTTATACTATTGTGAGATATTAACACCTGAATTAAAGACATGTAGATTCATAGGCTGGTGTCTGCTGTATATCAGATGCCCTCATGAATTGCTTACTTACATATGACATAGTAAAGTATGTACGCAATAAATATTATCTGGCCCATAAATGAGTCTCAAATTTTGCTTTGAGAGTCAAGACGATGTTCTGAGATTTGGCCAGCAGAGGGCAGAATGAATGCAGACAACTATCTGGTAGGCTGAGTGAGGTCTCACTATCATGAGAGGGCTACCTCTGAGGTCAGTTAGGCAGAGGGCTGAGAGGAATGCCTTCATCAGAGCATATTAGAATGTTATATCTACTCCTTAGAGTTCTAGAACTTTGTTTATTCAGACCCTCAGTAGTGAGACATACAGCATTCCTTGTTTGTGAATTCAGACATAGTTCCTGGTCCTGAGATCCCTGAGAGCTGCTTCATCTCTGCAGGGCCTGTTTGAGCCATGAGCTACGCTGTACTCGAAGTCTCCCCTGCGCTTGTGTTAATATACATCGGGTTTCTGTAACATGCAAGTAAAGGAACTGGAATTGTCCTGCTGAGGGTAAGTGTGTGCTGAGCCTCTTCCACAAACGTGGACACTGGAGTCATAGAGCAACCACATGGGTCAGTTTTCTTCCTTCTCTCCAGGTTCCAAGAACAGTGTATCTAAAGGCCTCTGCTCCAAGCTCCCCTTGTCTTACTCTCTCCATTCGGTCTGCTGGTTTCTTCTACATTTCAAAGCTAAGTTCTCTGACTACTGCCGATCGAGTTAATCCTATTTCTCAAAGACACAGCCTTCTTCACCTGACCACTTCTTACCTTACTTGGTTGCAGTGCACATTTTACTTGGATGTTTAGGGTGGATAGCCTCTAAAATCCCATTGGCTGTAGACGGCAGAGTCTGTTGTCATGCCCCTTGTCCAGTGTCCTAAAGGAAATCACCTCTTCCCTCTCAAGAAGAGATAAAGAAGAGCTCAGAACATGGGCCCAGGATACGTTTGCAGAGATCCAACATGACTGCTCATAGCAAGATGTGCTCTTCTGAGCTTTCAAGGAACATGGAATCATTTTTTTTAATTGTTTTTGTAAAGATTTATTTCTGGTATGTGTGTGTGTATGTTTGCCTGCATGTATGTCTATGTGTCATATGCATGCCTGGTGCCCTCAGAGGCCAGAAGAGGACACTGGATCGCTTACTATAGGAGTTAAATGGTTGTGAGCCCTGACATGAGAGCTGGGAACCAACCCTGGGTCCTCTGCAGGAGCAGCCTGTGTGCTAACAGAGAAGCAGTTGGTTTTCCTATTTCAAGGGAGAAGCAGCTTTCCTGCCCCTTAGAATGCAGCTATGGTATGTTGGGTCATATAAGTCAAGTGTGACACACCCCACTTGAAGTGGGAAGGGAGGACCACCTGTAATCCTATGCCACTGAGATAACTGCTGTCAAAAATCCTTGGAAAGATTGCTAAATGCAAATATGTATGTTTCAGTGAGGTCTTCTGGGAGGCACACAGAGACCCATTAGATGGAAATCAGACACAGCAGTGGGTGGTTCCAAGTCAGGGACCTGGGACAAATAGCTGGCTGAGAATCCACTCACCATGCTATGTGAATCAGGCAGAACCATGTATGCAAATGTGCTTTGGGCCTACAAATAGCAATTTTACATGCTTCAGCCTAATGAATGTATATGAATGTAAGACCAGAATTGGTAAGGCATTTACATTTTCAAGTCTAAATACTTCGTTATACTAAAGAGAAAAAAAAGAAAAGGGCAAAAAGAGAAGCATCCAGCTGTTTTGGTTAGGGGATTTTAGTGCTGTGATAAACATCATAATCAAAGGAAACTTGGAGGGGGGAGGGTTATTTCATCTTACATCTCTCAGGTCACCATCTGACCTGGGGGAAATCCAGGTCAGGAACCTGGAGGCAGGTACTGAAACAGAATCTATGGGGAACGCTACATACTGGCTTTCTCCTCCTGGCTTGTTCAGTTCGCTTTCCTATATACCCTAGGACTGCCTACTACCCAAGGCACTACTCACGGTGGGCTGGGCCCTTCCACATCAATCATCAATCAAGAAAATATCCTTCAGGCCTACCAACAGGCCATAATGGAGGGGCATTTTCTCAGCTGAGGTTCCCTCTTCTCAGATTCTCTAGATTGTGTCAAATTGACAAAACCAAAGCCAAAACACACAAACACACACACAAACAAACAAACAATAACTCTGCTAATCAGCATAATCAGATAAAGTTTATACCACTTTAAAAGTAAGATGACAACTGGTTCTCCCATTGAGCCAAATCTTTTATACATCGTATCTTTGAACATGGTCATCTCCTAGGTGTAACAATAGTCTCCGAGAAGCAAGTTTCATGTTGTTTTTTGTTTGTTTGTTTGTTCGCTTGTTTTCAAGTCAGGGTTTCTCTGTGTAGCCCTGGCTATCCTGGAACTCACTCTATAGACCAGGCTGGCCTCAAACTCAGAAATCCACATGCCTCTGCCTCCCAAGTGCTGGGATTAAAGGCATGTGCCACCACTGCCCGGCTAAAATGTTTTGTTTTGTTGAAATTTCAAATTTCAAGTTGTTATTAAAACATTTCTCACAGACTTCAGAGTAGAAGCTACATCCAAGGTAGTGAAATCCCTGGGATTGGAGCCATGACTGGGAAGGGCACAGTGGCGTGGCTCAAGAAGCATATGACCATGTCACTAATGAGGGTAGTGCTCACGACTTTGTGCTTTGCAGTCTGCATTAAGATCAAGGAAGTGCCAGAGCAATGCATTAGCACAGTGACACATCTTTGGTAATATCTGTAAAAGTAAGATATTTCTCAACAGCCCCCCCCAAGTCCCTACCAAGATAGGGCTTGCCTAGGCTGGTCTTGAACTTCTGAATTCAGATGATCCTTCCCCTCTCAGCCTCTTGAGCACTATGATTATAGGCATGCATTATTGTGCTTGGCTGAATGTTCTTCTGGCCTGGATCTTACCCCACATGGGATTGAAAAGTCCCAGAAGAAAGGACCAGAGTCCCTGGATTCCAGTCACAGGGACTTGTTCTGTTTTCCTGGCAGATGAGGCAAAACCCACACATGCTAAAAGTATTTAACAATTAAAATATGAATCAATACAAATAAGTAGCTTCTCAGTTTTATCAAGTTTTCTCATGTTGAAGATCATACATTAAAAGATTATATATCCGGCGCATCTTTCTGCCCCATTTCCCTTCGCCACAGCTTCCTCTTCTACTTGCTGGTTGTCCATACTTCTATATATGTGTTCATGGGCTCTGAGTTTATAATGCACACCTGTGTCTCGAAAAATGTCTCATCCACAAGACTGGGCCTATCAGCCCCTCTTCTCTAATAATGACCTAACCCTCTTACCAGTTTCCTGTTGATCTTATATAGATACACTGTGGCTTGATATGGTTGAGATGAGTTCTGGGGGCCCCAGAAGACAATCCTCAGACATTGTAATCTTCCATTGTCCTCAGGTACCTCACATCAGATCATAGACACACGGTTCTTGATGTACACATGATAGGGGTCACTACGTTTGTCCACTTTGCGTGAACGGGTATATCCCAGGATGAGACTGCCCACAGTGACAGCAAATAGGAACATGACAAAGAGAATATACATGTAGGAGTTGTCATTACGACCAGGAAGGCTAGCCTGACGATCCTCAGTTTGATTGTCTGGCCCTGGTCCCGGCCCAGGCCGGCAGAGCAAGTGACTGTGAAGGGTTGTGTTCAGAGCCTTCAGCACAGCATGGAGGCTTGTGTACCAGGTCTCAGTCCCATTGGAAGTCCCCATAGCAACAGAAATTGAGGTATGGGAAGAGCTGGAATGTGATCTGATGGTGAGAGAAAACAGAAAGGGTGGCTTGTTACCCACAGCATGATGAACAACTTCCCCACTTTGCATATCTAGGCTAAAGCCCTGATACTATCATCTCTTCTCCATTCTTCTGGTCTGTCTTCTCCTCGAAGCCTCAGACTCAGTGATGAGAAGTGCTAAGTGGGATCTCCTCTCTGCCTTATAGAAGCAATTATGAAAGCATCCCACGGGGCGTGTGGAATAGTCTTTCCTGGTCATTGAAAGCCATGTTACTCTCTTTTTTTCTTGGATTATATAAATTTATTAGACTTTGGGCCACAAGAACTTTAGGAATTATTTAATCTAACTCCTTCCATTTTATACACAGGGAAACTGAGACCCCAAACAAACGTGTAGCTTGTTCATGTTCAGGGAATAGTAAATAGTGTCTATTTTCAGGAGTCCATAATAGGCCAAAAAAACCCATATTCAGTGGCTGATCCAAAAGCTCTCTTTCGCCTAGGTAGAAGTGTCAACAATCATTATTATTACCTATACATACTGAACATGATTATTATCTATCAGGTGTCTTCCCCAGAGTTATAATGAGGATAAATACTTATAATGATTTGATGCAGAATTTGGAGAACAGAATAATAGAGCAGCACCCTACTGCCACCCAAGACTGGCCCACATTCCATGAAAGGCCTTTGAGGTTCTCTACCATTCAGTACTTGTGCCCTCAAGGAGGGAAAGAACACAGACTTCCTGTATTAAGATTAAGAAGCATTGGGCAGGGGTGGTGCATGTCTTTAATCCCGGCACTTGGGAGGCAGAGGCAGGTGGATTTCTGAGTTTGAGGCCAGCCTGGTCTACAGGACAGCCAGGGGTATACAGAGAAACCCTGTCTCAAAACAACAACAACAACAAAACAAAACAAACAAACAAACAAAAAACCCAAAAAGTAAAAAGCAAGAAATCTGAGTTTTTCTTTACATGGGCCAGTGGCCAGTGGCAAGCAGGAATACCACAGTAATATTAATGACTCAATGAGTCACTTAGCTGGTCATTATCCGGATCAGAGTTTGTGCTGACACCTTGAGGCTCAAACCCAGTCTTCATACTCAGTGGTTCACCGCCAACCTGATATGATGCGAGCAGTGACCCAGGAACTAAAGTGATTAACACTGACCAGGGCTTAGAGAATGTTCACCGGAATGGAGTTATTTGAACTGACCTTGAACTGTTCTAAGAGGTAGAGAAGGCAAGGATGGTAAAGAGATGGGAAAAGGTACACAAACAAGACAGTACATGAAACATCTATAGGAATGGAAGGTATCATAAAGAGGTCAGAATGTAAGATGGACAGAAGGAGAAGACAGGATGTGGGATGGAAGAACCCAATGGGGCCAAGTGTTAGGGACTGTGAGTGCCATGCCAGGTGTTAGACCATGATCCTGTAGTTGGCTTCAAAGATGCCATGGCATTTCCAGAGGGTAAAATGGGAAGAGCTGTGTTTAGAAATAATCATGTATTTACAACGTGGCCTGGAGAGGGTAAGAGTTGAGGCAGTCCAGTGATAAGGGTTGTAAGACATTTAGGAACAGGATGCTGGATCCTGGACCAGGACAAACATGACAAAGTGGGAACAGGAACAGATCTGAGACGTGAGAGGGATTTGGGAAGGGAATGACTGGCAGCAGGGTTGACAGGGGAAAGGCTGAAGCTAAATTTACAGACAGACACAAAGAGCATGGATCTAGAAAAGCCCACTTGGAGGGAAGTTAGAAGCCATGACAGGCGTGGCTTCCTTACCTATCAAAAAGAGATTGTCAGTGGGAATTGTTGAATGAGTATGAAGTTTCTGTTGCAAGATGCAAGGTTCTAGAGATTATGCCATGGCAGTGTGAAGTCAGGTAATACTACTTGCTGAGCACTCAAACAGCTAGGAGGTCGGGTTTGGGGTTATGCATTTTTAACTATAACTGAGAAGGTTGCCATCTCCACCCTGCTTCCCAAGCTTGCAGGAAGAATGCACTTTTACTGCATTGAAGAGGATTAATGTGCTTCTCGTTTTGAGAAGCAAATACATATTTTCAGCTTTTTGGAAATGAGAAGCATTCACACAACAAAGATAAACTCTCCCTGCTCACCCTGCTCCTGGTCCGTTTTCCTTGGAAAGGGTTTTCACTTGGCACAACACAGGGGGGATAATATGGATCTGAAGAACTCACCAAACAGTTCAGAGACTCTGCTGGCTCTGAAACATTTTTGAGGATCTCTTTGTGGATGTCCCACAGCCCTTCAGTTCCTTGCAGGGTGCATCTGGAAACAGCCAGAGTCTTGGTGTTGACAGGAAAGGCCCAGAGGTAGAAACTGGGGAGAGGCAGAAGAGGAGGAAGAAACCAGAGACACAAACCTCAGAACTGAGGGTGGATCTCCCAGTTCCTAAGGGTTGCACAAGCATCTTTCTGTGGGTTCTGTCCCCACCCATACTCCTCTTCCCTTCCTGAAACAGCTGGCTCAAGCTAGCCTAGAGTTGTAGTTACAGAACTATGCAGTGGCCAAGGGACATCTGATTGCTGTCTTCCCAGTCCAGGCTCTCAACATCTTCACTTGATCTTAGCCAAAAGACCGAGAAGCGATTGTCTCACAACATCTTAATCGGGTGACTTTTTGACAATGGAACAACCTAAAACCCTTCTCCTGCCTCAGAGTGCTGGTACCTCAGTAGGAGCCATTTAGTATCCCAAGGTAAAATGGCAGTTTGCAGTCTCATAGAAATAAATGACACATTACTAATCAAATCTGTTTGGACAGACAGCATGTGGATGTGTCCCAGTGAGCTGTCGAGATGGCTCCGTGAGTAAAGGTACTTGCTGCTAAATTTGATGGCCTGAGTTTGATCCTGCACCCTAGTGGAGAGAGCCAACGCCTGAAAACTGTCCTCTGATCTCCACATACACACACACCCCCAATAAATGTAATAAAATAATTAAAACGAATGTGTCCTAGAATTAACTCTCTGTAGCACGGCTTTGTCATGAAGATTAAAGAGAATTATGTAAGGTTTGGCTGTAAATCCTACAGAGAGCAGCGGTGGTTTGTGTAGTGTGGGAACTGGACAGGCCTTCAGAGTTCACCAAGGCTGGCTGCCATCATTTTACAGCCCTACAGTAAAGGAAATGGAAGCCTAGGCAGCTGGCTTGGTCCTACTGCTACTTGTGTGACTCTGGGCATGTGATTTTCCTCCTCCTATTTTTTTTTTTAAATCTCAGCTTCTATCTGTAAAATGAAGGGGTCATGGTCAGCTCAAATATCCTGTGACATTATGAATCACAGAACCATGTTGTGAGATCTTGGGAGACATAGTGGCTGGTGGAGGCAGCCCTTGGGTAGCCTTCTAGAAGATTTCAAACCCAAGACAGAGAGCCTACAGAGTCTTCCCAGAAGGCTAGATTGACTTACACCTGACAGTCAGTCCTGCCTGGGTAAGGTGAGAACCTAATGGATCCACTTGCTCCTTTTTCCTCCTGGCCTCTGATCTGCAAGGGTGGCCTGGCCCAGGGGGAGAGACATTGTGTGGGAAGTTGGGGTAAGAGGCAAGTGAAGGACAGGGTGGGACTCATGAGTGGAGTCAAACAAACTGTCACCTGTCAGACCTTCCAGTCAGGGCTCTCAGACCACAGAGGTCATAGTACGTACCCTTCAGTGCTAGGTTTGGGTGGGGACAAGAAGGCAGATTCTGGGCATCCTGTTGGGGCAAGGAGAAGCAGAGAGCTGAAGAAGGGACAGACTGGTTGCCTGGAACCCGCCTCTTGGTTCCAAGTGGGCACAGACAGAAACACTGGGTGTTTTGTTTCTCTTCCTTGAGTCCCTGAGTTTCCATCTCCAAGACACTGATTATCAAGTTTCCAGGATGGAAGTGGCAGAGCCCTGTTGTAGAGAGGCCTTTGGTTGAAATAGACAATGGGCTAGCTTAGAAAGCAGACTAACAGCTACTGAGAAAACTGGAAAACTAACTAACTAACTAACTAACTAACTAACTAACTAACTAATTGTCAAACTCTTCTCTACGTGGCCCTGCCTTGGCTCTGTTTTACTGTGGCTCTCCCAGTGTCTGTGACCATGACAATGAACGCCAGGCCGTGCGTGAGCTCATCGGACAGTCCTTGCATTTCCACACCTCTTGCCTTTACTCATATTCTTTTCTTAAGCAGGAACTCTTTTGCACTTTCTGCCTGCTTGGCAAACTCATTCTTTAAGACCCTGCTCTATACCACCTGCTTAGAGCCATTCCAGAGACACCCCTTCCCCTACTCAATAACTAGTTAGTTTCTCCTCTTGTTTGTTACCAGAGTGCCTTCAAAACAGCCTCGTTAGAGAGCTGGGCCATTTGGAATCTGTTCGTGAGTGTAGATGCAGGCCCAGTGTATCCCTGCACATACACTTGGAGGTTTCAGGGCAGAGGCCTGGGCCTCATCCATTTCTTTATTCTTCAGGCCTATTTACATAGTGAGCGCCAAAAAGAACAAGTGACTCAATCTCTCTACTATAAGAGAGTACCCTCCCCAACTCTTCCCCTAACAGCTTCATGGAAACAGCTTTCAACGTTTTAATAGAAAACCAAAGTAGGAAAGACTCCAAGTTAGCCCAAGACAGGCTGCCTTAGATAAAGGGGAGGCCCCTTGAGCAGGTGGCATGGGGCAGGAGAGGGAAATTCTGAGCCTCCTTTGGAAACCCAGACACTTCCCACATCTGATCTGAGCCCGTTTATCCAAAGGGCAAACATTCTTGGCCCCCCAAACAACGGTAAATGGTTTTGCAACGCTCTTCCCTGTGTACCTACCAAAGGTGTGGCCATCCACACCCATAGACGGCACACAGATAGCCCAAGTCTCAGCCTGTGATCTCGCCTTTCAAGTGTACCTTTCATGATCCTAGTTCTGGCTATGTGACCTTGAATGCTTTTCCTCTGAACCATATCTGTAGACGGGGGTAATTACCAGTGCCCAGCTCACCTTGTGAGAACTGGAAGAGATAATAGGCAGAGCAGGCATGAGAACGTAACTGGGAAGCCTGCTCACATTGTTCCCATAGCCATCCATGGCTCAGCTCACCTCTGAGAGCAGTCATCCCAAGTACCTGCCTCCTGCTGTGCCCTCCTCCATTGTGTCCCACCCTTTCTGATGAATCCTGCAGGTCCTTGCCATTTACAAGTGCCTTCCCTGCCCCTACTTGGCCAGTCTGTGTAGCCAAGCATAGGCTGGAGGTTCTTGGTCTTGCCTGCCTCCCTCTTAGAAGGTACTTCAAGCTCCCCTGCGTTACAGATAGAAAACATGCCCTGAGGAATTTGATCTGAAGAAAGCTGCTAGTCGGTTTTTATCTTCCGGGAGTCAACAGACTTTAAACACAGTTTTTAATGCCTCCAGTATGGCACCCCTCCATTTGAAATTGACAGAGTGGCTGGAGCCAGAGAGAATGAGTTTATCCGATATCTGTACGTGAAATAAGAGTCCTGGGCTAGGAGTGAGGAAACACTGGTTCTAATTCAATATGGTCCCTGGTGATAAGATTATCCTGGGTCCTCAGTTTCCTCCCATGCAAATTAATGAGGAGCAGGAGGCAGAGATTAGGACTTTGCTTCCCTGGGCTCTAACACACTGGTTGAGACACCTCCCAAACATTCCTCTTTGCCTTAATTGGATTACATGGGGGCAAGTGGAGCAGAAGACCCATTTTACAGGAGGTGACCTAAGAAAGCACAAGGCACAGAGCCATGGTTGACCTGCACCAGTTTACACTGCCTGAAAACTAGAACCCAAGACTCCTGACTTTCAACCTAGAACTGCTACTAACAGCAGAAGATGCTTCAGCCAGTCCCGGGATTTCGGAGGATCTGGTTGCCGACGGCTGGTCACAGTGGAGTAGAATGGGGAGGGCCGTTCTGCAGAGCCCTCAGCTTTGGTCGAGCAAGACTGACTCCTGGAATGTTATTTCAGCGAGTGTCCCGCTGCAGACCTGTAAGAGTTCTCTTATCGGTAGGAGAGGAGGAGCTTTTGCTGCCTGGAGGAAAGCCTGGGAGAACGCCTTCGGACTACACACGACTTTCCATGCTCAGCGAAACTCTCTACTCCTATATTTCCTGGGAATACCTGCTTTTCTCACTAGGGAAGATCCACTCTGGGTTTTAGCAGCACCCCACGTCGGGTCCTCCCTCTCAAGGAAAACACCGAAACCCTGCACGTCTTACCCCGGACTATGGCCTTACCTGCCTCTGCGATCTGTCTCTGGTGAGCACTGCAATCATGCCCAGAGGCGCTCGGTGCTCTCAGAGCTCTGCACGCCTACTAGTTCTTGGCTCCCTTTTCCTTCCCAGGGTGTCCCTCCTCTGGCCCCGCCCTGCCTTAGCACACCAGCTTCAGCGTTGGCTGTCTTGGGGCGCCTCCGCCCAGCTCCTTGGCCTCACCCGGTTGTGGGGAACCACCTGCTTCCTGGATCCCAGACAGAATTTTTCTCGTTTGTGTCTCCTTTATGTCTCAGCCAACCTAGCGAAAAGCTGATTTCCAGAAACCCAGACCAAGCGCTAGGTTTTATTGGAGCCGGGTGTGGTACCTGTTTAGCTGTGTGGCACTGGGCAGCTCCTCTCTGGGGCCTTGGTTTCCTCTCTATGGGTACCACCATTCTTGCACCCGCTCTTCACAGGCTTACGGTAAGGTTAGAAGTGTTTTCAGGATCCAAAATACTAAAACCGGAATAGCCAAAGAAAACATCTGATTCTAAGACAAACCCTGTTTTCAGTTTGCAGACGCCCAAATTGGGGAGGTGATTTATCTACACTCAGCAAACAAGTCAGGGCAGAGCTCACAGAGCTCCGTCTCAGAATCCACTCCATCCAGCAGGCATCTCCCCTCTCAGTAGTCTGTCACACTCCCAATCGAACTTGTATCCACTCACTTCTTAACTGGTGTCTGTCCCAGAACACTTGTTTTCCAGCCACTGGGTCCGCATCCAAATTGTTTCTGATGATATTACAGGCTACATAGAAGAGACGCTGACAAGTGTCATTTTCCTGTTGACGACAGAAATAGGGGTCTGCCTCTTAGGGACTCTGTAGCAACCACTTATCCAAGCTCTCTTCACTAGCGGAGGTCACACAATGAACACACTCAGATGAGCTCCCTCACACTCTTGCAAAGATCTACTGCAGTATTTCCAAGGTGAGTAATTTCAATCACAGAATTTTAGGATATGATTATCTAATAAGTGCTTAGGGAAAACCAAGATGTGCCACATGGTGGGCAGTTTGTGCGTAATTGCTAATCTCCTTCCGAACATATCATTGTTGTGTTGTTTCTGTGCGACAGGTTTCTATCCAGCCGTTCCTCCCTAAGCTGGAAACCACCTCTGAGAGCCGTCAGCCTGATCACCTCCGTGTGCGCTGCTCCAGTCTGCACACCGAGGACGGTGGGCTCTTTCTGGGAGGTTCGGATTCAGAAGACCCAGAGTGGGGCCCAGAAATCAACATTCAGAGTTTTGCCTCTGTAGAGGTTTGTGCACTGCTTACATGCCAGGCGCCAGTCTTAAGCATCATTGGGAGATTGGGAATCTCGTTTCTCTTTTCTTTTTTCTTTATGTGATTTTTGTGACAGGGTTTCTCTGTGTAGCCCTGGCTGTTCTGAAACTCACTCTGTAGACCCAGCTGGCCTCAAACTCCCAGAGCTCTGCCTGCCTCTGCCTGCTCAGCACTGGGATTAAAGACATGCCTTGTCACCCCCTGACAAAACTCCCAGGCACACAAAAAACAAGAACAATAACAAAACCCCACAGGGGTAGAGTGATGGTTCAGCAGCTAAGAGCACCTGCTGCTTTTGCTGGGGACCCTGTTATGTTTCCAGTACCCATCCAGGATCTCACATCCATCTGTAACTCCAGTTTTAGGGGATCTAATGCACTCTCCTGACCTCCACTGGTAGCAGGCACACATGTGGGTAATAGGCCATACAGCTGGGCAAAATAATCATAGACATAAAATAAAACAATTAAATCTGAAAAAAATTTAAAACTAGCCTTGCCAAGTGGTGGTGACCCACTCAGGAGGCAGAGGCAGGCAGATCTCTGAGTTCAAGGCCAGCCTGGTCAACAGAGGGAGTTCCAGGACAGCCAGCGCTACACAGAGAAACCTTATCTAGAAAGAAAAAAAGAAAGAAAGAAAGAAAGAAAGAAAGAAAGAAAGAAAGAAAGAAAGAAAGAGGCTTGCCTTGGTTCAGTCAAGGTCCTCCCTCTTTCCCTAGTTTAGGAAGAACTTTGTATTCTTGACATAAGGGAGCAAAAACTCTCCCTGTCAGGCGTGCTCTGAGGACACACAATCTGTTTCAATAATGCTTTAGAATCAGAGACTCTGATTCATACAACCTTAGAGTTCTAGAATCATTTGGCATTAGAACCTCAATGAGGACTTCCAGCTTACTCAGTTCCCCGCCTGGCAAATTCTCTGTAGTTCACATTGCCACGAGACTGTCCAGCTTTGCCAACAACATGGCAGAAGCTCATGGTCTCAAAAGCAGGAAGTGGCCCCGGTTGTCAAGACATCTATCTTCACATCTCAGACTACTTCTGCCCTTCAGTCTCTGCACCCACTAGGAACATGAACCATTAGCCTAATCTTTCCCTTAGAGAGGGCAGCTGACCAAGGAGCCGTTGGAAAACGGTCTGAGTGGCCTCATGTCCCCCAGCTGGGCACTGGGTGGCCTCATGTCCCCCAGCTTTGCTTTGCAGGCTTCTGATGAGGCTGGACAGAATGATGTGTGCACCAGGCAGTAGGGATGTGTGCAGTAAAGGCATTACTCCTTTGAGAAGACAGGGGGCAGAGTGTCTGTCCCTGAGGAGCTAAGATGGGAAGTGTGAAGGAGAGGAGTGGAGATGGAGGCTGGGATGTGCTGATTTGGGCTAGGGGAAGAGACTCAACCTAGAGATATAGATAGATATATGTATAGATAAGACCTTCAAGCCTTAGCTTCAATGCCCACTTGTGGAGTCCTCTCTTAACCACTTGTCAATAGCACTTTCTGTCACGTGGGCTTCTGGCTTTGAACTTGGGTGATCTGGTGTGAACTTTGATCTGGTGTGAGGGACCTTACCTGCTGAGCTGTCTCACTGGCTCTCTTGCTTTGATTTTCTAGGCTGTTGCTAGTGTTCCAACTCTATCCTCAGCTGAGGCTCCATCTTCCCTCTGACTCCCCATCCCCCTTTCCCTTTCCCATGAGGCCTAAGGGTAGCAATAAGCCCAAGTGTTTTAAGTCCCGGGATACTTTAACACACCCACCCACCAGTCGCACCATGGTTGCTTACTCCCTTGGCCATCTCTGAAAAGACCCTTCCCCATTACTGGTATTACATATGACTGCTTCTGAGGCCCATTCTGGTGATTGTACAGCACTTCCCTTTTAACACAGCACTTTCCGTTCTGGGTATGATTTATTTGTCTACTCTAGTTGTCAACTCCAAGCCTTGCACAGAAGTCTTTGAATGTACCAAACCATTCCCAGAACGAATTCTAGCACAGCATAGACTGTATGATGAATTTGTTGAATGAATAAAAGATTGATTGAATGATATTGAACAATAGTTATGGACACGGAAATCATTTGGCATTATGTTCTCAAGGAAGGCTCTCCAAGATGGAACTTAAGAACGCCTGGTAGGACAGCAGGGAGCTTTTTAACCTTTAGGCTAGCTAAATCCTCCAAGCATCAGATCCCCAGATCTAACATCCCATTCATCTCCAAGTGACATGCTGAGACTGGAACCCTAACTCCCCACTTCTGCTCCCCAAGTCTCTGTCTCTCAATAAAGACACCATTATCCATCCAGGTCTCTTTTCCTCGTGGATCTCAATCCAGCTTTCAGTTTATCTGTGCTCACTTGGGGTGCCTTCCCCATTAGACTGTAAGCTGTGAGAGCAGACTCCAGATGTGTATTTTTCCCAGTTTTCCCAGCATGGCTAGTACATGGGAGGGAAGGCTGGGGAGGGTGAGCCTCAATGGGGTCTATCAACAGCTGAGAGGCCTGTGCTTTGCCAGCGGAAATAATGAATCGGAGTAGATTTGGTGACTGCATCAAGTTATTGATACTCATTCCTCATCAATCCAGACTTGAATTAACCCTTGGACCTGCCTCTGACTACAGTCAACCCTGTGTCTGTGGAGGACTGACTCCTAGAACTCTGAACACCACAAACTAAGAATTCTCAAGTCTTTTGTATGAAAATAGTGTGGCATTTGTATATAGTCTGTGCACATCTTCCTACATACTTTAAATCATCTATAGATAAGTTACAATACATAATACAATATAAATGTTATGTAAAGAGTCTTTGTACTGTATTATTTAGGGAAAAATGACCAAACAATTTTTGCGTATTTCTGGGACAAACCTGAGATGTAGCTCCGTTGGTAGAGTGCTTATATAGCATGCCCAATCTCTGGGTTCAGTCCTCAGCAGCACATACACTAGACACAGCACTACTTACTTATAATCCCAGCACTGGAAAGCTAGTGCAAGAGGACCAGAAGTCCAATGTCATCTTGGCCTAGAGCAAATTTGATGGCAGACTGGCTGGAGTATGTAAGATCTTGCCTCAAAAAAAAAAAAAAAAAATTAAAAACAAACCTGGATAACCCCCCCCCTCTTTCCTCTGAATATTTTCAATCCATGATTCCAGTCAACTACAGGCAGAACCTTCTGAGATCTAATTTCCCCTTCCTCAAAACAGGGTCAATAATTCAACCATTAAGCATTTAACATTCTGTGTATGAGATATCTCAAGTATCTATTTTCCCATTTATTTTTCCTTTCCTTGTGTAATATCACCCCAATTAAAATTCCTGCCCCAGCTTCTCAAGTCTCTGAACTGATGAGAACTATGCCCTATCAGGGGGTGGGGCAGAGTGGGGTGGGAGGGTGAGGAATGGGAGTAGGAGGAAGAGGTGTCCTCCAAGCTGAGGGTGGTGATGTTGGAACCCCAGGGTCATAAGTGCACCGTTTGTTTTATTAGGTGCTTCAAATGACTTCAAGAGTCATCAAGATAGAAGACTAGCAACAAATGTGACTGTCTTTGCTGGAGCATCATCTGAACACAGAAGTGCAGAATCTCATAGTTCTTTCTAGTCTAGAAGCTACACAGAGAGTGGAGACTTAGGTGCAGTGGAGGGGATGGCCAGCTGAAGACATCTTTGGCTCTGGGCCCTGGGACCTTAATTTACTGTAAGCTTCAGGATCATCACTTGCCAAACAGGAATTTCGGTCCGGCAAATCTCAAAGGTTCTAAGAAGCAAATGAAGGTCTATCCACACACCAAAGTCTATTGCCTTAGGGTTATTGTTGCTGTGATGAAACACCATGACCAGAGAAACTTGGAGAAGAAATGATTTATTCAACTTGGGTCCACATCACTGTTCATCACTGAAAGAAGTCAGGACAGGAACTCAAAAAGAGCAGGAAGCTGGAGGCAGGAGCTGATGCAGAGACCATGGGTGGGTGCTGCTTATTGGCTTGCTCCTCAAGGCTTGCTCAGCCTGCTTTCTTATAGAACCCAGGACTCCCAACCTGGGCATGGTACCAACCACAATGGTCTGGGCCATCCCTCACTAATCACTAATTAAGAATAGAGATGGGCTTGCCTACAGACTAATCTTATGGAGACATTTTCTCAACTGAGGCTCCCTTCTCTCAGTTGACACTAGTTTGTGTCAAGTTGAAGCAAAACTAGCCAGCATAATTATTGAAGAATTATTATGGTTTTTCCTACCAGATCTTCAGCTTCTGGGAGGAGGGGCAGTGCCTTAGAGTTTTTCAATATTTGTAAAACCCACACGAGGCAACTAAAACCCAGAGGTCTGGTCCTGACTCAGATTTTCCCACTTAGACAAATGTGTTAGACGTGAATTTAGGTTCCCCTAAAAAAGACTCTCAGACAAAAACCTGATCACAAGTGGGCTGTATATGAGGAGATGCATTAGAAAAGGAGGGGGCAGTAATATGGAGTGTGTGCTTAGCATAAGGTTATATAAGGTGTACCCTTAGCAGGACAGAGAGGAGACCCATCCAAGATAAGCAGAGCTAACTATAGAAGGAAGTTCTAGTCCTGACGCCATTATCTGAGGCCCTGATGATTATGCCTGACACCTAGCTCTGACTTCATTTTGTTATTTAAGACAGAGGCTCACTAATTTCCTTTCCTTTCTTCCCTTCCCGCTCCTTCCTTTTCTTTCCTGTTCCTTCCTTTCCCTCTTCTGTCTATCTCTTTTGAGGCAGGGTCCCAATTGGATAAGTCGATCAGGTTGGCCTTGAATTCAGATATCCACCTTCTTCTGCTATTGAGGGTTGATATTAAAGGTGAATTCTGCCATGCCTGACCATAATCTCACTATTTAACCCTGACTGGTCTAGAACTCACTCTGTAGACCAGGCAAACTGTAGCAATGCTCCTGCCCCTGCCTCTTGATGTAGAGATTACACACACAGGACTTAGAATATTCCCCTGGATCGGAGTTAATGTGAGCAGAGTGTTTGTTTCCAGCTTATGACGCAGAATCCAAGTCCATTCGGTTTCTCCTTGAAGCTTTTCTCACCCCTTCTTCCTTTTTAGATTTGTCACTTTATCTATATTCTGGCGGTTTCTGCTCACACGACGTTCAGTCCACTAACCAACTGACTGCTCATTTTGTTTACAGATGTGTCTCTGCTACAAAGCTGTGACTCCTACAAAGGGCTGGAACTGACCCATCTCTGTATCCTCAGAGTACAGGAGAGGCTAAGACTCTTTATACCAGACCGTGCAAGACACAGCATCTTCAATTGTGGGCAATACAAATTAAGAACGTGTTGGCCAATGAAAACCTGATAAGGGGTTTAAAATCCATCTTACATGAAAACAGAACCAGAAGTGTTTTTTTTTTTTTTTAAGTGAATACTTCTGAGAACCCACTTGCTGATTTTGCAGACTGTTTCTGGGCATTTTCTCTGTGCAAGGCCTGGGCTGGGGAAGAGGAAACTATAGGCCTACCATCAGCAGAGCTCATGGTCTGGATGGTGTTGGACACACAAATAAAGATCTATGACCCAGTGCGCTCAGGGCCACCAGGAGGCATGAAAGTGTGCCCAGGGAAGGCCTCTGAGAAGACATTGCAGAGGAGCACAGTTGTGACAATGTTGGAAACAGATTTCAGTTTATGATGAAAAATAAATATCTTTTAACAAAGATTTATAGTTTTTGTTTTTGTTTTTGTTTTTAGTGTATGTATTGGCTGGACATGGTGGCTTACAACTTTAATCCCAGCAATCAGGAGACAGAGGCAGGCCAATTTTGTAGGTAGGAGTCCAGCCTGGTCTACATAGCAAGCTCCAACCCATCAAAGGCTACATAATGTGACTCTGTCTCGAAACAACAACAATAATAAAAATGTATGTATATGTGTGTGAGCCTGCTTGAGTACATGCACACCGTGTACACTCAGGAGCCCCTGGAGCCAGAAAAGGCCATCAGAAGCCCTGGAACTAGAGTTACAGGTGATTAGGAACCATTATTTGGGTGCTGGGGTCCAAACCGGGGTCCTGTGAAAGAGCAGTAGACACTCTTAGCTGAGGAGCCATCTCTCTAGCTCCAAGGACAAACTTTCTAACAATCAGACTGTGCAATAAGAAGTTGGGCCTTAATCCTCTTCACTCAGAATACTGGAGACAGAAAAATCCATGTTCAAAACCAGCTTGAGCTACACAATGAGTTGAAAGCCAGCACAAGAAACTTAAGTGAGAAGCAAAAAAAAAAAAAAAAATCCAAACAAACAAACAAACAAATAGGAGAGTGTGAGAGGCCAGACATAAATGTAATCCAGCACTCGGCATGTGGAGGCAAGAGGATCAATTCAAGGCCTGAGCTACATGAGGCCCTGCCTCAAAACCAACAATGCAAAATGGAAGGTGGAAGCAGGACTGGGTAGAGCTTTGGTCGAGTGCTTACTTACCATGTGTAAAGCCCTGGATTCAATCCCAGTGCTAACAGAGGACGTGCTCTGTGTCAGGAGGTGTGTGAGCAAGGCTGGGAAGCCCACTTCGCAGACTGAAGATTGCTGAGCATCAGCAAAGGGACAGCTGTGAAGGCTGGTCACAGAAGCTGTTACGTCACCACTTCCTCCAATGTGCTAGGCAATAAGGATATAACAAAACCAGAAGGCAGTGGCATAGCGGCTCATACCTTTAACCCCAGCACTCAGGCAGAGGCAGGCAGAGCTATATAGTAATACTGCTCAAACAAACAAGCAAACAGCCACCAGAATCAGTCTGTCACAAGAAAAGTTCATAGTTAGGGGAATTTGAAATATTAAACAATATGGCTTTACTCTAGTGCAGTGATTCTCAGCCTGTGGGTTTTGACCCCTTTGGGGGTCAGATGACCCTTTCATGGAGGTTGGTTGCATATCAGATATCCTGCATATTAGATATTTACCTTATGATTCATACAAGTAGCAAAATTACAGTTATGAAATAGCAACAAATATTTTATGGTTGGGGATCACCACAACATGAGGAGTTATATTAAAGAGTCCCAGCACTAGGAAGGTTGAGAACCACTGGTCTAGTATCTTTTCGTTGTTCTTTTAAGACAGGGTCTCACATAGCCCAGAATAGCCTTGAACTTGGTATGTACTGGAGGATCTTGAGCTTCTGATCCTTCTGCCTCCACCTCTTGAAGGCCAGGATTACAAGCACGCCCAACCAAAGTTGTTTTTCTGCAGTCGTGAGTACTGAACTCAGAGCACCATGCACGCCAGGCAAGCACTCTACCAACTGAGTGATACCCTGGCCCCACAGCCTTGCTTTTAAACAAAGGATTTTGTAAAGCAAAAGATTACTAATGACCTTAATGTCTCCATTAGGAGCTAGCTAAACAAATACTGGTACAGAGAATCATTCAATGGAATACTAAATGGTCCTTTAAAAGACGAAATGTTCTTTATGTACTAATCTGAAGCAACAGGGAAAGCAGAAGACTAGCACATGGTGTGCTACTACGTGAGAGAGGGTGCCCATAGCACATATATGCATCCATTTACACACATACACATACATTTACACATGCACAAATCTCTCTAAGACATGTAAGACAAACAGGAAGCATTCCCTTTGAGCTTCCAGGGAAGAGGGATGAGTCTGAAGGGTGAGGGACTGCAACAAGACTACATTCAACATGCTATACCCTGTATGTGCATTATTTTTTTGTTTTTTGTTTTTTTGTTTTTTCGAGACAGGGTTTCTCTGTGTAGCCCTGGCTGTCCTGGAACTCACTCTGCAGACCAGGCTGGCCTTGAACTCAGAAATCTGCCTGCCTCTGCCTCCCAAGTGCTGAGATTAAAGGCTCGCACCACCTCGCTCAGCCGTGTATGCACATTATTAAAAAGCTGATGAAGACGGTTCCTGGAGGTGGACTCCCATAATCTAAGCACTTGGGAGGCAAAGGCAGGAGATCAGGAGTTCAAGGTCATCTACAGCTGCATTGTAAACTCAGACAAACCAAAAACTAATATAAGTTTTTACTAAAACAAAATTAAATCACTCAAAAATATAATTATATGCCAAGTGTGGTTGTATGCATTCACAGTCTCAATACTTGAGGGGCTAGGACAGGAGAATTGCACTGAGTTTATGACTAGCCTGGCCTACATATTGAGATATTCTCAAAAAATGAGAGGGCTGGAGAGATGGCTCAGCAGTTAAGAGCATTGATTACTCTTCTGAAGGTCCTGAATTCAAATCCCAGCAACCATACGATAGCTCACAACCATCCGTAATGAGATCTGATGCCTCTCTTCTGAGGTGTCTGAAGACAGCTACAGTGTACTTCCATATAATAAAGAAATCTTAAAAAAAAAAAAAAGCCGTTTTGAATGGAGCAAGATACACCTGCTCATGCTCCCAGAGCAGGTTCTGTCTAGTTTCCTGCCCATCGTCACCAAAGGAACAAGATCCTGGACCATTAACTGCAGCCAGTCACGTCCGTACTCTCTGCATTGGCCCACCAGACCCTGAACAATCTGTTTACGCATGAGGAAAGGCTTCTGAACAAACAAGAGGGGGCTTTCTCCAGGGGGAAGCCAGGGAGCTAGATATCTTCCTCTTGCTCAGCTTCCTTCCTGGAGGGAAACCGGAGGTGAGCTCTGTCCTGGCAGGAAGGAGTTGGGAATCTGCAGGAGTGGCCTGACATGATGCCACAGTCCACTCTGCTAAATTCTTACATTCTATTCCACGTCCTCCCTGGCTCTGCCCTCTGGCTGTTGGAGGCCCCTCTCCTTCCGGATACCAGCCCTACTCCATTCAGAGACCAGCCCCCTGCCAAACAACTGTATGATCTCACTCAAATCACTTGGCCCCTCAGAGGCATTTTTTAAAAGAGCTACTGACTTTTCTTTATGTGTTTTGTTTGCATGCATGTCTGTGCACATTCAAGCAGTGCCCAAAGAATTCAGATGAAGGTGTTGGATCCCCTGAACTAGAATTAAGGATGATTGTGACCCATCATATAGGTGCTAGGAATTGAACCTAAGTTCTCAACAAGAGCAAAAAGTGCTCTTATCTGCTGAGCCATCTCTCTGACCCATTCTACTTTTATGGTTTCTACCCATAAAATAGTCCTATCTTGACAGGCTACTGGGCAAATGACCTGCTTGTCAGTCTCCTTGGCCTATACCTCCTCAGCCCGCACCTCTTATATAAAACAGCCTTCCCCTCTCTCTCCTAGGCCCCACAGACTTAAAGTACCACTTGTCACACCCATGCACCAGATCCAGCTGTCTCTGAGCGTTCTCCACGTTCACCTTCCATGACTGTCTCAAACTTGATCCCTTGAAAACGTAACTTAGCATTTTCTTCTCCAAACTTGGTTCTCATCCACTGCCTTCTGTCCCGGTGATATCTCCTGGAAACTGGCAGTCATTTACCTGTACACTCGTTGTCTCCAACCCGGTATCCACATAATCCAACTACGTGAAATGGGACAATAGAGAAAGTTGGACTGAAGCAGTGGCAAAGGATACAGAGAACAAGTTAGCAGGGTTCCCTAAGGTGTCAATTCTCCCACCTCACCTCAGGGGGATAAGAGATAGTTAGTTCATTCTAGAGACAAACATGAGAGACCACGTCCTGGGAACACAGATTTAGATCGCCTCGAATTCCATGTTGCAGCAGGCAAGTAGTTGCATGAAGTTTTTATGGTAACAGGACAAAGAAAGCCATAAATCAAGAAACACCAGAGAGGTAGGTTACAGCCAGGCTGTGGAGTCTCAGCTCTAGGCTTCAGGTGCCATCTGATACCATTCGTACCCGATGGTTGGTGGAGAATGGGGTTTTGTCAGGTTAATAGCTGTTTGTCAGGATCTTAGGTCTGGCTATATCTGCGGGTAATAGGGTGTTAGGTTCAACACAGAGGTGAACACGGAATGGCTTTCAAGGGGCTAACTCTAACTCACGACAAACTGTCATTAGGTTTTGGACCTGCAACACTCTCCACATCATTTACACTGACCCAGTTGTTCTGCCTTTGCAGACACAGCCTCTTCCCAGGAATTTCCATTCTCAAAGGCTTTGTGTCCTGCTCTGGTCCTATTCTTGAGCCCCACGGCTGCATTGTTAATATTCCAGAACCTACTTTGGGCAGTGGTGGCACACGCCTTTAATCCCAGCACTTGGGAGGTAGAGGCAGGCAGATTTCTGAGTTTGAGGCCAGCCTGGTCTACAGAGTGAGTTCCAGGACAGCTAGGACTACACAGGGAAGCTCTGTCTCAAAAACAAAACAAAACAAAGCAAAACCAAAACCAACCAACCAACCAACCAACCAAACAGATTCCAGAACCTTTTCCAATAACTTCCCTCTTTGTTTTGTGACCTTGTCTCACTATGAAGCTATGGTTAGCTCGGAACTTGCTCCATAAACCATGCTAGCCTTGGACTCACAGAGATCCATCTGCCTCTGCCTCTCCAGTGCTGGGATTAAATGTGTGCACCATTGTAGTAATTGACACCCTGCTCTTTTAGATATGCTCTCTGTGCTCAGCGTCAGATGGGGCTCTGCTGAGTCCTCCAGGAAGGAGCCATCCTCTTTATTGTCGCTGGTGCCTGTTTTGTATGGAAAGAACACTGAAGTCTAGCACCAGCTAGACTC
Organism: Mus minutoides; assembly: GCA_902729485.2. Lineage (NCBI taxonomy): Eukaryota > Metazoa > Chordata > Mammalia > Rodentia > Muridae > Mus > Mus minutoides. The sequence continues at coordinate 847,493 of LR749958.1, read as the reverse complement.
AGCTAGAGCTCAGCTAAGAACTGAGATGCCACCCCTGTTCATAGTTTATTTACCAGAACAAATTACCTGCCTTGTCAGGAAGTATATTCCTGTCCTGTGTCCAGAGGGCAGGGAGCAAAAAATACCAGTAAGAATTAATAACTATCATACACTTTCTGCAATCTATTCTGTACCAGGCTCTGAGCTAGGGACCAAAGATAAGTAAATCATAGTCCTCTTTTTAAAAGAGTTTTTAAAATTAATTAATCAATTTATTGGTTGATTGATTGATTGAGGCAGGGTCTTATTAAGTAGACCAGGTTGACCTTGAACTCACAGGGCTCTGACTACCTCTGCCTCCCTAGTGCTGGGACTAAAGGTGCATGTTATATACATACATGCATACATTATTACATACATATGTATATATGTGTGTGTAAAATAAGCTTTGTATTTGACTAAAATAATTGTACCTCCTTATGAGGTACAATGTGATATTTTGAGGTATATATAAGTCAGATCAGGATGATAAACATTAATTCCCTTAAACATCATTTCTCTGTGGTAAACACATCCAAAATCTTCTCTCCTAGTGAAACATACACTACATTAACTGTAGTCACTTCATACGGTAACAGAGCCCCTCAACCTACTTTTCCTGTGCCTGGAGGCTGACCCCATCCTCCCTTCTGCCATCTTTCCTTGTCTTTGGTAAGCATTATTTTAGTCTCAATCTCTCTGAGTTTGACTTTAAGATTTCAGCTTGTGGTGACTGGAATATTTTCCTATTGTCTTGGGCATTTGGATACTTTGCTCCCAGTTGATGGCTTAGGTGACATGTCCTTTTTGGAGGAAGTGTGTCCTTGGGGCAGATTTTGAGAGCTTAAAGACTTGTGTCACTTTGATTTTCTAGCTCTGCTTCCTATCTTTAGTCTGAGATGTGAGCTCCCAGCTGTTCCTGCTGCCATGTCTGGTGCTGGCTGCAACCATTCACCCACAATAGCGACAGACTCTTAATTGCTCTAGAACCATAAGCCCCAAACCTTCTACAAGTTGCCTTGGTCATGGTGTCTTATTACAGCAATGGAGACATAACTAAGACACAAATATAAGTGAGGCCATACAGCACTTGTTTTTCTGATTCTGATTTGTTTTCTTCGTGAATGTCCTCCAGACTCACTCAAACAACAGGGCTCCTTCCTTGCTAAGGCTGAATAGTATTCCATTGCAGATGTATTACATATACCTCCTCACAATGGTCACTCACTGCCATTTCTTGGCTATTGTGACTAGTGCTGATGTGATCGTGAGAGTGAACATATCTCTATAGCATACTAATTTAATTTATTATGCATACATAGATGTGATGATTTGAATGAGGAAAAGTCACTCATAGGCTCTAGCGTTTAAACATGTAGTCCCCAGTTGGTAGAAGTATTAGGAGAGGCTAAGAAGGTGGACCTTGAGACAGGAAGTATGTCTTTAGGGACAGGGTTTAAGACTAAAAGCCTGAAGCCATTCCAGCTTGAGCTCTGTTTCCTGCTTATGCTGAGATGGGAGCTCTCAGCTTTTTGCTGCCATACCATGTTGCTTAGATCATGCTTCCTATCATGATGGACTCTTATCCCCTCTGGAAACATAAGCCCAAATAAATTCCTCTGTTAGTTTCTTTTGGTCATGGTGTTTAATGACAGCAATAAAAAGGTAACTAATATAATAATAGTGAGATTGCTGAATCAGACGGAGGGTTTTTTTATTTCTAGTATGATGACTACTCAAATCTATATTCTCACTAACAGCATTTAAGGATGCTTTTCTGTACATTCTCACGACCTTTGTCACGCTTTGTCTTTTGACAATGGCTATGCAGACTGAGGGAGTGTCTCGCTGTACTGTTGCTTTGGGTTTCATTGATCACTAGTGATGTTGAGTATTTTGCTATATATCCGTGGGCATCCTGGTCCCTTGTTAAAGGTCCCTCCATGGCTGCAGCACAGCACTAGTGCCATGATGTTGGGGTTCACACTCTGCCACATCTCTGAACACTGGATTATCTAGACTAGGCTTCACAGACTCAATACCTCTGGGAGTCAGGAAGTGGATGTCAGCACATGGGCTGCTTGAGCAAGGAAGGGTAGTCCTGGAGCTAAGGAGAATGTTATGTATGCTGTGACTGCTTCTCAGCTTTCAATCATCAATCAGAAGGCCCATTTCTTAATGCTGGCAATTAATAAGTCTACATACCAACATACATGCACAAATCCCGTCAGCCAAAGAGAACACACCTGCAGACTAGCAGTAACCCGTGAATGCCAGTGCTGGTGTGTGCTACTCAGGTCCAGAACAGGGAAGACATTTTATACTCTGTAGGTCTGTCCACACCAAAGGTGTGGTCTTAGCTGTTGTCATATACCCTACAGGGACACATGTTCTGCTGAGGTCTACCGGATCCCAGCACAGCTGTAGTCATTTTGTTCCATGCCTGCCAGCTATTTCATATTGTTGCTGTATGCTTGCCAGTCATGGATGAAGGAAAATAACTTGACTCAGAGTTTGTTCTCTATTATGTTCTGTATGTTCTCGGGTCTGTTGATCCTAAGGAATTGCATAAGGTCTTAAATAGGACCCATCAAATTAAAGGTCAATATAAACTGCCATGTCTAAAATGTCTTGAGTCAGAGCTGACCACCAGGCAGCACTTCCTGCACATGTGTATGACCTCAGTATAGTTTTGTTTTTCCTTTATGAGCTGGCATTGAGAAATGTTCACTGCTGTAGCCTCAGCTCATGAATTCTGAGCTGTGGTGTGGACCGATCAGTATGAAGGTGTGTATTCAATAAACCAGCCCTGTCTGACTGAGACTGATGTTTGTATGGTTTGTGGGGTGACTCCTGCACCTAAACATGGACCTAAAGGGACACATAAAAGCTGGAGCTGGTACACAGGTGGGCAGCATGAGAAACTGAGTGTAAGCTTGTGTCTGTGTGTAAGCATGAGTGCGTGCGTTTGTGTGTGTGTGTTAGCATTCGTGTGGTATGTGTGTGGAGGTCAGAGACAAACACTGTCCATCATATAGCTTTTTTTTTTAAGATTTATTTATTATTATACGTAAGTACACTGTAGCTGTCTTCGGACACACCAGAAGAGGGCGTCAGATCGCATTACGGGTGGTTGTGAGCCACCATGTGGTTGCTGGGATTTGAACTCAGGACCTTCGGAAGAGCAGTCAGTGCTCTTACCCGTTGAGCCATCTTGCCAGCCCCATCATATATCTTTTTTGTTTTGTTTTGTTTTTTAAAGATGTATTTACTATTTTATGTATATGAGTAGACTGTAGCTATACAGATGGTTGTGAGCCATCATGTGGTTGCTGGGAATTGAATTTAGGACCTCTGCTCAATCTGGCCCAAAGATTTATTTATTGTTATATGTAAGTGTTGTTATATGTAAGCTGTCTTTAGATACCCCAGAAGAGGGCGTCAGATCTCATTATGGATGGTTGTAAGCCACCAATGCTGAGATTTGAACTCAGGACCTTCGGAAGAGCAGTCAGTGCTCTTACCGCTGAGCCATCTCTCCAGCCCCATCTTATATCTTTTGTTGTCTTCACTGCAATAGCCAGGCCAGTTGACCCTGCAGGTTTATGGTGTCTCTCCTGTCTCTGCATCTCATATTACCACAGGAACTCTGGGTTTACAGATGCGTACTTCTGTCTTGCTTCGGGTTTCTATTGCTGCAGTGAAACACCATGACCCACAAGAAGCTGTGAAGAAAGAGTTTATTTGGCTTAAACTTTTATATTGTAGGCCATCACTGAAGGGAGTCAGAGCAAGAACTCACACAGGGCAGGGACCTGGAGGCAGGAGCTGATGCAGAGGCGATGGAGGGGTGCTGAGTGCTGGCTTGCTCCCTCCCCATGGCTTGCTCAGCCTGCTTGCTTTCTTTCTTTTTTCTTTTTCTTTCTTTCTTTTTTTTTTTTTCAAGACAGGGTTTCTCTGTATAGCCCTGGCTGTCCTGGAACTCACTTTGTAGACCAGGCTGGCCTCGAACTCAGAAATCTGCCTGCCTCTGCCTCCCGAGTGCTGGGATTAAAGGTGTGTGCCACCACGCCCGGCTTGCCTGCTTGCTTTCTTACAGACCCCAGGACCACCAGCCCACAGATGGCATCACTGAAAATGGACTGCCCCCCCACCCCCCCGCAACCATCACTACTTATGAAAGTGCCCTACAGGCTTGCCTGAAGCCTGATCTTAAAGAGGCATTTTCTCATTTCCAACACCTTCCTCTAACATGACTTCTAGATTGTGTCTCAAGTTTAAATAAAACTATCGAGCCTGAAAGTTTTTATTGGATTCTGGGACTTGAACTTAGATCCTCACATTTCCACAAGTGCTTTATCCACTGAGCCATCTCCCAGCCCACAATGGGAGGCTCTTTACATGGTTTGTTTCTACTCAGTATTTATGGCTGGTCTCCTGTATGCCAGGCTCAGTAGTTGCTTGCCAGAGATATGAAGGAAACAAGACAGCCACAGTTCTATTCTTAAAGGTCCTACTGCCATGAGACAAAGCTCCCTTAAGAAAAGCAATGGAGGCACGGCAGTGGTGGCACACACCTTTAAACCAGCGCTAGGGAAACAGAGGCAGGTGGATCTCTGAATTTTAGGCCAGCTTGGTCTACAGAGTGAGTTCAAGGACAGTTAGAGCTACACAGAGAAATCCTGTCTCGAAAAACCAACTCCCCCCACCTCCACCCCCCCCTGCAAAATCAGCGGAGAACAGAATGTAGCAATCATAATGCGAGCAGGTGCTAAGCACTTGCTCTGTGCTAATATTATTCTCAGTGAGCTCCCTGCCATTAGGCTATGTGACTCCTCTCTTACCTAGGCAGAAGCCTTCATGCTGCTTCATACTGTGAAAGTGTGGCTTGGGAAGGTCAACTCAGTCAGCTCTGTAGCTACTTTACCACCCAGAATAGCACAGGCCGGCGCTCACATAGGATCAGGAGTTCACGGTCATCCTTGGCTACATAGCAAGTTCTAGGTCAGCCTGGGCTACCTGAGACCATTGTCAAAAATCAAGTAAATGAAGCAGCATGGCTTCAGGCACATACTTAAATGGGGGGGGGTAGCCAAGTGAGGTTCTTGAAAGTATAAAACATGCACTGAATGGTTGAAGACAGTAAAACTATGAAATGTTAATGTCATACTGCTTCAAAAAGATTTTTTAAATGAATTGAGGCAAATGTCTTAGAATCATTAAAGCCTTTTTATTGAGTTTGCATGGTAAGGAACTGAAGCTTCTCACTGACAACTAAGCAAGCACAATGTAGTGAGCCATCTTGGAAAGTAAATTCCAGCAACAGTTAAGCCTTCTAATGACAAGTGACACCTTTAAATGGAAGTTCTGGTAAGACTCTAACCAACCTAGGTCCATTTCTTCCAAATCCCCGATCAACAATAATTGAGGTAATGTGTTCATTGGCTGTCTTGAATCACAAATTTTCTGCTTCTTAGCAGACCTGACATGCACACAGATCTAGGAATCCCATTTAGGAAAATCTTTCCTCTATAGCCTTTGTATGCATGGAGGGAGTACCCTTGTCTTTATGAAACCTCTAATCCATCTCTGTTGACCTCAAGAAAAAAATAGGTAAATTATCAAACTTGAGGCATTCAACCCAGAAAGGCAAAACTATTTTATTTTTATATTTATTTATTTTCAAGACAGGGTCTCTCTGTGTAGCCCTGGCTGTCCTGGAACTCACTTTGTAGACCAGGCTGGCCTCGAACTCAGAAATCCGTCTGCCTCTGCCTCCTGAGTGCTGGGATTAAAGGCGTGCACCACCACGCCTGGCAACTATTTTATTTTTTGAAGAGACTTTCCTCTTTTCTGAAGAAAGACCCAGGTCTTTTGAGAATGAAGTAACTTTATCACTTCCCTGGGCCTCACAGAGATTTGGTTCCCACAGAACTCAAAAGACCTAACAGCAGAAATTGCTGTTAGATACAACTGATACATTGCTACTAGCACTGAAAAAGTAGCAAGTAATTAGGAAATGGCAGTTGATAATAACACTGGAGTGTCTCCATTAACAGGTGTTAATGGTCATGGGGATGCTTTATGCAGCATGTGACTTTTCATAGCATTTTCATAATGACGTCTGAGGTAGGTGAGGAGATACAGGAAGCTCAGGACCTGTCATGGTCAGTAACTCACAGAGTGGTTCTAGGGACTCAGTCAGACTAGGAGATTTCTATTGCAGAACCATCATTCCAAGGCTAAGGTGAAAGAATGAGTGTCCTTCAGCTGGGGCTGTCCTCAGAGATTAATGTGCACTTAAAAGTCTCCTTGAAAGCCACAAGGAAAGATGGCATTACTTCATCCACAGTGACAAGTCTCCGAAGTGCCTCACTCAGGGAAGTGACTCCAGTCCCAACCAGTCCACAAGGCACAATGTGCTCAAACCATGTGAGGTCGGTAGAACAGTTCAGAGCCAAGCCGTGGGACGTGATGTGTCTTCCACAGCGGACTCCTGCAAGGCAAGCCAAAATGTCTTAGCATAGCGATACTTCCCTTCTTTGGGGCCTCAGGATCCCTCTAGAGCTGAAAGGTAAGGAGGCCTGGGCAGAATCCCTTGGAACCTGGATGGAACATAGACTGGGGCTAAGTCAATGGCGGTGGGGGCTGTGGTTACACATCAGCTGCCCTTATTTTCGAGATTCGTTTAACACAAGAATTGAGTTTGCATTGGAAGTTTTAAATTTTGGCATCCTGTCTCCCGTTGTGAGTCACAGGAAGTAACCTGGCAATTCATCCTGAACTAGAGGACTCTTCTGTCTCAGCTCCATGAGGGAGGTCAGTGGCTCATGCCCAGAGCTCCCCTAGGTTGCCCCTGCCCCGGCTCCGCCCCGGCGCGCTCACCAATCGCGCAGATCTTGCGCTCGCCCAGCCAGACGCCTGTGTAGGGCGGCGGCCGCGCGCGGGCGCCCTGCAGACCCCGAAGCTCGCACAGTCGCACGGCGCACGCCTCCAGCGCCGCCACGTGGGTGCGCAGGCGCAGGCCTAGGAGCCGCAGGTCAAGCACCGGGTGGCAGAGTAGCTGACCCGGGCCGTGGAAAGTGGCCATGCCGCCGCGGCCTGTGGCGTGCACCTCGGCGCCCAAGGCCTTCAGCCGCGAAGTCTCCTCTGGTGTCAGGCCACCGCGTAGCCCGCCCGTGTATACCGGCCCCGCTGGCTCGCAGACCAAGAGCACGCCCGCTTTGGTCTCCGACGGGGTCCCAGGGCGAGGGTCCGCCTGTAGCCGCCGTAGCCAATGCTCCTGCAACGCCAGCAGCTCCGAGTAGTTCAGCCGCCCAAGCCAAACCAGCCGGACCACAGGCAGCGACATCACGCGGGAGGTGGCGTGCGTGGGCCCCGCCTTCTGGCCGGTCTCGGGGCGGAGACTCTGGGCCCCGCCCCTTCTGGGCCCCGCCCCTGAGCTACAGCCCCAGAGTGGAGCTTCAGTTCCTGCCTACCTGTGTGACCCAAAGTCCAGCAGGATTGGTCTTAACCACCCATTCATTCCAATAAGCATTCTTTAGTATGTTCTGTGTCCTGCAGGAACTTGGAGCTTGCAGTGCAGAGCATTTGGAGAAACGAAGATCCAACCCTGGGAACTTAGGTGTTCACAGCTGACAAGCTAATATTAAAGTTTTATAGTGATGGAAAGAAAAACAGAATTCAGTAATATGTTGAGTTCCTCGAAAACTGAAAGGGAGACTAGTGTGCAAAGAGGTTTATTGTGGGTTGGTGTGGGATGTAGCAGGTACTTCAAGATATATAAGACTTGAAAGAAACAGGATTAGGCAGAAGCTGTAGTTGAGCAGAGAAACAGTTGCATTTGATTCTTTCCTTAGCTATTCCCCAGGATTGCTCTGAGTCTTGCCTGACCCATTAGAATCATTCTAGATTAAAGCAGATGGGCAGAAAGGCATGTCCTACACAGATGGGTCACAAAAACAAGCTACTCCTGGGAAGACACGGTTCATTACCTTAGTAGGGTTGCTTTCATTATGAAGCCCTGATCTCTGAAGAGAACTCCAGCTTGAGTGATGACTCAGTCCCAGAAGCCGAGGTAAGGACAGGGGACTGGAAGCCAGAATGTCAAGATTAATTTGTGAAAGAAGCCAGCTGGCCCAGAAACCCTTCCTGACCTGAGCTTCATACAACAGAGAATGTGTCAGAAAAGTTCCCAGAACTACAGTTTGGAGAGGTAGATGTCATGTCAAAGTCTTATAAAGGGTCCTGAGCCCTCAGTCCCCAAGGCTTTTACTTAGCCCACTAGCTCACTCCCATTCTTGGAAGTGTTTTTCTTTTTCTTTTTTTTTTTTTTTTAATTCCATTCCCTGTTTCTAACCACACCTTGTGTCTCTGGTGCAGTATTCTGACCTGGGACATAAGCTCAGATCTGCACTGACCACTAATTTTTTTCCCCTTTTCTTTATTTCCTTTTCAGATATCAGCTTAAAGCCTGAGCCTACATCCTTGCACTGTGGCCTTTCTCACTCTCTGAACACCCCCCCCTTCCCCTCAACCTCTGCCATGCAGGTTCTCCCCTACCTCCTCCATCACAAAAGATCCTCCTGCCTCTGCCTCCTACGTGCTGGGATGGACTTTGACTGTTGATAGCTCCAGTAACACTGAGTGTGGGTGGGCCAGGAAGCAGAAAGAGGAAGAACAGAATACCAACCAGAATGAGGCTCAATGCCAGGAATTAATAAGGCAGACAGACTGGCGTGGGCAGACATATATAATAGTAGATTTCAGAGCGGACGACAAAAGTTACTGTGAGCCATCAACGTGGGACGTGGTTTAAAAAATAAACATTAAGATGGCTCCAGACTCCGGGAGAAGAAGAGACATTGGGAAACATAAGGCCCTGTTCTGGAGCACCTAATCTCATTAATAATTCCGTGTAGGGTGGGGAAAGTAGCTGCAACGATTTGGTTCCCGGACAAGATGAACTCAGTGCCCCTGCTGAATACTTGTCCTGGTGTGAAGCAGAATAAGGAGGAAAGCCAGGGGACCTGGGATCGTCTTCTGTCTTGGTCACTGTGTGTTTGCACTCCTACGGCGTAGGTAACACACAGTTTGATTCTTGGGTCCTCATCTCCCCTAACTAGCATCTGACACCTAGAGGGCCTTAGTAGATATTTGCAAAATGAAAGAACAACCTGTTAAATCATTTGTTGTGGATGTCATTGAACTGAGACCCTTCACCAAGGCACATGGCAGCCTCCAAGCCCCTAAAATGATCCCAGATTTTCAGGACCTAAGGAGGCCATCGTTGTAAAAGGTGCTTACTTGTAGCATGCTGAATCCAATCTATACCCGCCAGGCTCAGCCCAGAGTCTCCCTCCCCTCCCTGCCTCCCTCCTATTTCCCCCAACAGTACATCTGAATCTCTGTTGACTCTAGTCTACCTAGGTTATCCTGGATTGGACTCGTTACCTGCCCCTTGCTAGTCCCATGGCTCTAGAGCACAGATAATAGCTATCACTTAGATAATATTTGTCTTGTGTTAGACCCTAAAAACTTTAAAATCATCAATGCATTTACTATCTGTAATGAGAATGCTATGTCAGAAATAGATTTGGATACATTTACTCTTTCTACATGTGAGAATTTATTTAATAACAATAAATTCATAAGCTACATTGGTTGTGTTGGCTGTTGTTTATATTCCCAATTTCCTTTGATAGCTGGCCAAAGCAAACACAGGTTCTTTTATCTCAATATTAACTACTAATCTTAGCTCTCAGACCACACATTACATATCACACAGTCAATATATGTGTAAGTATGTATACATGTAGGTTACTGAATGGCTACAAAGGACTAAAGTGCACATAGTTCAGGAGGTTCCAAAGAGGTCAGATACAAAGAGAGTCACTGAGGGTGGTTAGATAAGGTTTTGAACCCAGCTGAGGGCACTGGTCACTGGTAGCTGAGTCAAGTCGAACCTCACGGTCAGGTTGAGCCACTCAGGCAAGGTGTGAGACTGTGGAGGTCACAGAGGTGAAGCGAAAGATCAGGTCAAGCAGATGAACAGGCAGACATGGATGGGTAGACGGTCAGTGGGGCGTAAGCTCAGGCTGCAGTTCTCAAGACAGTTGGACATTCCCAGGACAGCTGGACATTCTCTGCCTGTGGTCTTTCGAGGCATATGCCAGGTGGACAGAGGATGGGTTGCCACCACAGTGTTAGACACCTTCCTCTTTGTGGGGTTCAGGCAAAGGTGTTGTGCCCTTTTCTTTATTTGGAGTGTTTGATACATTCTTGGGTCTGGATTTCCTGATATGATTTTAATATGTCATGCATTACAATAGCCCCAATTTACTTTGATAACTGTACAGGATGGTACCCTTTTTTTTTTTAACTTTTGGGAGTAAATTATTTGTCTGTCGGTGGCTTGTGGGTGGGACCAGAGAGATGGTGTTGTTTAAATACCTAACAAGAGCAGAGTCATCCTGCCTCTTTTTGCAATCAAAATGGAATCAAGTGCTGCTTGTAAAGTGGAGTCTCTCAGGGCAAGGAACAAACTGTAGAATGGAGTAGGGCACAATCTGATGTGAGCAATATTTTAATAATCCATAAAGTAGATGCTATTCCTGTCCTCACAGAACAGTAGTAGGAAACCGGTGTTTCTAGAGTCTGACTGACTCCATTACCATTGACTACCAGAAGGTAGCAAGGAAAACGATCCACCTCTAGGTGGTCAAGTGCCAGAATCCATGATCTTAACCTTCTCTAATTGATCTTTAAATACACACACACACACACACACACACACACACACACACACACACACCTCTTGTTTAACACATAATAGGCAGAAAATGTTTGCTGGGTAAGTGGATAAATAGATAACCATAGGAAGCCCAGTGTATGAAGAGAACAGAGTTGCTGTATGAAATACTGTCCCACCCTCACATTTTACTATCCTATAATAGGTGACAGAGATTCAAAATGTGATTTTTCTTGATATGGTGGCTCATATCTATAATCTTAGCACTTTGGAAATTTAGGAGGGAACTCAGGAACTAAGGTCAATTGGGGCTACATACTAATTGGAGGGTAGCTACATGAAAACCTGTCTCAAAAAAAAAAAAAACCCACAACATAAAATAAATGAAAGTGCGCTTTTTGTCCCTATCTTTAAGAAGCTGCCAACCTCCAGGCAGAGACAGAGATAGACCAGTTCACAAACAACAACAATGCCATATGAAGAAGAGGGAGCCATGAACTTTGCCCTAAAGGGTCAGGAAACAGGTCTTCGTCAACAGGACATGTCATCTGTATGTCCCCCCCCCCCCCGACCCTAGCCTACAGTACAAAGCAGAACAGCCTGCCTTCTTGGCTGCTGCCTACAGTCCTGTCATCATGCCCTGTGGTTTGAACCCTAGTGTTCATGCTGGCTGCCAGGCCTCTAAACGGAATCTCACACCTACTCCATAGAGTGTGACCATTATCTCTGTCCCACAACTACCTGAGGCATACAGTATGACCTGGGACTTAATTCTTCTGGTCTTCCATACAGTTGGCACCATCCTCAGGTTCTATCAAGTCAAGGGCTAAAGCTGGAACAGCGACGTTGTTATAGAGCCACCAACTCTTTTATTTTTTTTTAGATTTATTTATTTATTATTATATGTAAGTACATTGTAGCTGTCTTCAGATGCACCAGAAGAAGGCGTCAGATCTCATTATGAGTGGTTGTGAACCACCATGTGGTTGCTGGGAATTGAACTCGGGACCTTTGGAAGAGCAGTCAGTGCTCTTAACCGCTGGCTGAGCCATCTCACCAGCCCAGAACCACCAACTCTTGTTGAGCCCCTTCTGTTCTTTCTTAGAGATAATCTGAAATTGGTTTGTAGTAATGGTCCATTTCCCAATCAAATCACTCACAATATTTATCATTTAAAGTTGATGGCTGTTTGAGGTACAGAAAGGGGACTCAGAAGATCCCCTTTTTAGCTTTTCCCTCCCTGTATCAACTTTTAAGTCATTTTTTTAAAAATTAAACTTGCTTGACTGAAAAATAATTTAGAATAATTTATATTAAGTATATGAACATTTTGCCTGAAACTGGAGTTACATAAGGTTGTAAGCCATCATATGGGTGCTGGGAACTGAACCAACTATCTAGTCTCATTGCATTATTTTTTTTTTAAATATATATTTTTTCTTCTTTTTAAAAAAATTTGGATGTTTTATTAATTTACATTTCAAATATTATCCCCTTTCCCGTTTTGCCCTCTGCAATCCCCCTATCTCATCCCCCTTACCCTGCTTCATTGATGGCGCTCCCCCACCCACCCACCCACTCCCCCACTCCCACCTCACTGCCCTAGCATTCCTTTACACTGGGGCATCAAACCTTCACAGGACCAAGGGCCTCCCCTCCCATTGATGCCAGATAAGGCCCCTTCAGCTTCTTCAGTCCTTCCCCTAACTCCTCCATTAGGGTCCCTGTGCTCAGTCCAATGATTGGCTGCGAGCATCTGCATCTGTATTGGTCAGGATCTGGCAGAACTCCTCAGGACACAGCTGTATCAGGCTCCTGTCAGCAAGCACTTCTTGGAATAAAATATTTATTTATTTATTTATTTATTTATTTATTTTGGTTTTTTGAGACAGGGTTTCTCTGTATAGCCCTGGCTGTCCTGGAACTCCCTTTGTAGACCAGGCTGGCCTCGAACTCAAAATCCACCTGCCTCTGCCTCCCAAGTGCTGGGATTAAAGGCGTGTGCCACCACGCCCGGCAAAATATTTATTTTTATTATGCTTAATTATGTGTATGTATCTGTGTATAGGGATGTGCACCTGAGTGCAGGTGCCCCTGGACCAGGGCTCTCACACTGTCCTTATGCTGTGACCCTTTAACACAGTTCCTCATGTGTGGTGACCCCCCAACCATAAAGTTATTTCCATTGCTACTTCATAATTATAAGTTTTCTACTGTTACGAATCATAATATAAACATCTGTGTTTTCCAATGGTCTTAGGGGACCCCTGTCAAAGGGTCATTCAACCCCAAAGGGGTCGCAGCCCACAAGTTAAGAAACAATGCCCCAGAAGTACTAGGCTTTAGCTCTTCTGAAGCTGGAGGTATAGACCACTGTGAGCCACTTGATGTGGGTCCTTGGCATAGAACTCGGGTCCTCTGGAAAAGCAGCACATGCCCTTAACCACTGAGCTGCCTCTGAGCACCACTTGATTTTTCCCTTTTTTCAATCACTGGCGTTTAACAGTCAGGCATGACAGCAGTTCTCTCCCTCCAGCTCGCTCTCACCGACTTCCTTTCCTCCTACAGTGATGCCAAGATCTTTCAAAACCCCATGACTGTCTGTAATGTACTCTTCACCACTGAGCCATCGCTCCAGCCCAAGAAGACATTGTTTTGTTAAAAGAAAATTTTCTGAGTACAGACTGCTTTGGCCTAAGTATGAAGTTTATGTAACGCATAGCCCTGCGTGCAGCAAGAAACTCTTGTGCTTCTCTAGCCAAATTCCTGAAAACTCTTCCCTCTAACCATGCAAGGATGGCCGTTTGTCTTTCACTTGGCAGAAAAACATTGTATGGATCGTGTTCGCTTCCTAGTTAATGAAGCACTGACACAAAGATGCTCTCAATCTTCTCCATCTTTCTGACAATGTGTATTACGTTCACTGTGCAGGACAGTGAAGTAGATGCCTGAATAACGACTGTAACAGTTCCTGTTTCTTTGGCTAAGCCAGGAAGTTCATCAATTTGTTGGCGATCAAAAAGAAAGGAAAATCATCAAGTAGGGGTGGTGATAGAGGGGAACTGGGAGAGCGACCTAAGGTAATGTCCGCAGAAAGGTCCCTGTGAGGAGGCTGAAGGCCAAACTGGTGTTGCCAAGAAACACCTCTGGCACAGAGAAGAGCCTGTGTGAAGAGTTGGGGGCATTGACTGAAGAAATAAAGAAAAGGTGTGTACTGCTGTTGTGAAATGAGACTAGACCATGGAGAGCCCCAAAGACCACTTTAGGGTCTTTACCTTGAGATCTTCATTTACATGACATCACACCACTGTCTTACTTAAAACTATTCAATCTTTCCTCCCCAAGTCACCTTTGGTCAGGCCAACAATAGAAACCCTAACTAAGACAAAGTGGTAGTGACTTAAATGGTGAAACAGAAATATAACTTATTATCTGTCTCTTTAATTTTCATAAAGTTTATGTCAATGTATATGTCTTAGCATGTAGTCTATAGTTTGCTATGATGTAGATTCATAAATAACACTCCACCGTGGTGCTGCATTCTCCTCTTCTTCCGGTCTAGATTTCTCTCTCACAGGTTCCAGGGCGGAAAACCAGGGCAAGGGAGAGCTGACAGGGCGCTGAGAGAGGAAGTGATTGAATGTTGAACGAAGGTCTGGTGGTTGCGAGGTCAAAGTCAGGATGGCCCACTGGGAAGGCCAGGCATGAGGGGGCGAGTTGCCTCCCGGTCTGGAAGGAAGAAGGATGTCCGGGGTCAGGGATGACGATGACACTCGTGTTTGGGGCCATGGGAGAAGTGAGCCATCTATATTAAGGAGGTTAAGGTGGGCGGAGGTTTCAGGATGTCCATTTTGGCCCATTTGCAAAAATAAATGTCTAGAAATAAATATATACATAAATAAGTAAAGGATTTTGTTTTGTTTTGTTTTGTTTTGTTTTGTTTGGGGCTTTTTGGTTTTTGCCTCTAGCTCCACAGTTCTGCTCCACTTCACCAAGGACAAAAGTCAGCATTAGAAACTGAAAGGGGAAACAAAGAGATTTTAGATTTCAGCTGCTTGGGGAAATTAAAAAACGAGGGCTGACGCTATCTTTGTTTCTTTCCATTATGAAAAATACCTTGTCTGAAGTGGGCACCCCGCCACCATTGGGAGAACCGTGAGAATCCAGTTTGTTCCCAAAACAGTGCCACCGGGAGGTGAGGTCACCGGGAACATTTCTTTTCCCCATGGCAGCCCTGACCAAAAACATCTAACTGCATAAGTAACTGACAATTCCCCTGAGGAAACTGAAGTGGTTGTCACGCAGCTTCTGGGTTGAGGCAATTACAGCTGACCTGGGTCCCCCCAGGCAAGTGTCCTGGTTTGCCCTTCTGGTCTGCTCCAGAGCAAAGTGAGGGTGCTTTCGTGCCCTACGGGGAGCTGTCATCGCCCAAGCACAGCGAGTCTAGGAGATGCTCTTTTCAAACTCTTGCAGAAATAGAACTTGGAGTTGGAGAGAGAAAAGAAATAGTCTCAAGATGACAGAGAATCTAGAGGGACATTCCAGCGAGATTCATTCATTCATTCCCTCCCGGAGCCTACTCTTGTGTAGGGACGTGAGGACTTGGCAAATGAACAGATGCAGTCCCTCCTCCCTGCCTTCATGAAACTTGCAGTCTAGGGTACAGAGGAGATACTGGGGTGGGGGTGTGGCCTGAGGAGGGGCAGCCAGGAAGTGGAAGGAATAATCCTGCCTACAATCTGCGGGGCTGAGTGTGTTGTGTTAGATAGGGGTGCAGAGCACTCAACTTGTGGAAGCCAGAAAAGGTTTTCAGAAGAATCTACTCAAAATGCAAGGAGAAGTTTGCCAGCAGATAATGGGGAAACCGCAGTATAGCGTTACTCAGTCACTGCGGTGTAACTGCCACTCTAATCCCCAGCACAGCGGCCCTGCTTTGTAGTGTTTCAGGTAAAGCTGGCCTGGGGTTCTGGGAAAGATCAGAACAGAGTTTCTTAAAGCTTGCTTTATGGGAACTCCTGTAGGACCTGAACTTATCCATGAAAACGTTTTAATATTTTATTCCATTTTGATAATAAGTGAAATGCCAATAAGTGAAAGCTAACAGGCCTTTGGGAAATGCTCACCTGGCCCGGCCCTTTGATGTTTGGCACCTTTGTGTGTGGGAGCATTCTGGTGCCAGATAGTGCTTCATTAACTAGGGTAGCTCCAGGAAGTGGACACGATCCATAAGATGCTTCTATGCCAAGCGAAAGTCAAACAGCCATCCCTGAGCGGTTAGAGGGAAGAGTTTTCAGGAATTGGCCCAGAGAAACATGGTAGGAGCTTCTTGCTGAACGCAGGGCTATGAGTGTGTAAACTTCAAAATACTTTGGCTAAAGCAGTCTGTACTCAGAAAATTTTCTTTCATCAAAACAATACCCTCTTGGGCTGGAGCGATGGTTCAGTGGCTGAGAGCATGTACTGCTCTTGACAAGGAATCCGAGTTCAGTTTCCAGCAGCCACACTGGGCGGACCTAGCTGCTTGTTACTCCAGTTCCAGGGTATTTGGCGCTCACTATCTTCTACCCTCCATGTGCACTTGTGTGCATGCAGCCGTAACGCCCCCTCCCACAAACGCCTACTTACAAAGAAAATAAAACCTTTTCAAGACGATGCCTTTAGATGGACGTCACAGAAAGCATTTGTTTAAGTTTTATAAGGTCAGTAATTTACTTTACCACTTGTTTGCCTTGCCCTGTAGATCACAAAGAAGTCAGTTTGGGTTGATTGAGCACAGGTGGGCAGCTCAGCTCTGGCCAGAATATCCTTAGTATGAACTCGGACGGCCTCTACAGAAACTCATCTGGCTTTACAACAACAGAGTCGTTTTACACTGGGCACACCCTTTGGGAGTGAGGACGGCTTGTCCGCTATCAAAGGAATGATCAAGTGTTTCCTGGCTGAAAGCTCCCACCCTGTGAAGTCACCCACATCTTCTGCTTAGCTGGGTCCCCAGGGCCTCATTTAGGGATTTGTTACATTGAATGGAACTGAATAGAGACTTAACTCTACCTAGCTCTTGTCCTGTGACAGTACTGTTAGATTTGACAAGTCACTTCCACTCTCTGAGCCAGACACAGACTCTGCAAAACAGAGTTGAGAACACACTTGGAATGAATGTTGGAAGAAGTCCTATCAATCTTTCCTAGTCTACACTTTTAAAGCTGTACCGCAGCAATGGCAGGAGCCTGGTGGCAAGAATAGGCCCATAGCATCAGGGTTACATTTGCGGTAGTCCATGCTCATGAATTAGAGCAAAAAAGGGGGACACGAATAGTGAAGACACAAGCCACCACACATGATGCTGTTTGCCCAGAAAAACTCCTTCATCAGCTTGTGTATGTGTGTGTGTGTGTGTGTGTGTGTGTGTGTGTGTAAGGCAAGCCTTCTTTCACTTGTTGTATAGTTGACACTCCATTACTTGCTTTTATTGCCTTTACTAGCTTATGACATATAACACTTTGTCTCCTTGGCATTTTCCATGTTTCTGTTTTCTTTGGGGCACATGTTATATGGTTGTAATTAATGATTTAATGTATTCCCCTCCTCGTTCTAATATCTGTGTCCATTTTGGATTAATTTTCTTTCAGTTCTCCTAACTATGAGCCATGTTCTCCTGCCTCTTCCATGTCAGCGTTGATTCATTCTTAGCCACTAGGATTTCTTTCTCTTTGGGGGGGGGGCTTGTTTGTTTATTTGTTTGTTTGTTGAGACAGGGTCTCCCCATGCAGCACAAGCTTCCCTTAACTTGCAGTGATCCTCCTGCCTCAACCTCTCAAGGGATGGAATTAAGAGTGTGATCCACCATAAACAGACACACACAAAATAAAATGAAGTTTAAAAATAATAAAAACAGCCAGGCAGTGGTGGCACACGCCTTTAATCCCAACACTTGGGAGGCAGAGGCAGGTGGATTTCTGAGTTTGAGGCCAGTCTAGTCTACAGAGTGAGTACCAGGACAGCCATGGCTACACAGAGAAACCCTGTCTAGAAAAAAACATAAATAAATAAATAATAATAAAATAAATAATAAAAACAGCTAGGATGTGATGGCCTTTAATCCCAGCATTTAGCATTCAGAAGGTAGAGGCAGGTGGGTTTCCATGAGACCAGCCTGGTCTGCAGAGTTAGTTCCAGGACAGCCAAGGCTACACAGAGAAACCCTGTCCCAAAACAACAACAGTAATAATAATGATAATGTTTGAGCCAAATCAATACAGAGGACCACATCATTGATGGAAGGGGAAACAAAGACAAACCTCTGACAAGATGGAGACTGAGTTATTAATGCTCTCACTGTGAGGGGTTTGAGTGGAATGTTTGTGGAGGAGAATATCTGATTAATTAACAGCTGATTAATTTAGAATTTGGGAAGTTGTGATGGTCTATTTTCTGTTGTTATTACAGAGTATCAAAAGCTGGGTACCTTAAGAAGAAAAAAATATTTATTTAGCTTCCAGTTTTAGAGCCCCAGCAAAGGTATTGCCCTCTGCACGGCTCTGGTGAGGACCTCCCTGGCTACATCAGTATCCCATCCTGTTGGGTATCATGGTGGGAGCACATTTGAGAGGGAGCCAGAAAGCATGGAAAAGCCAATCTCTTATAATAAGGCATCTCTCAGAAACTGACTGATTGTTAACTCCATGGAGTTTAAAGTCCCCATAGAAACATGCCTGTGGGTATGTCTATGAGACTGTTTCCAGAAAGGTTTAACTACATGGAGTATGAGGGGGACATGGGCTGGAGGTCTGCACTAAGTAAAAAGGAGAAAGCTAGAGGGCCACCGACATCCATCTCCCTTT
This sequence comes from Mus minutoides, assembly GCA_902729485.2. NCBI lineage: Eukaryota > Metazoa > Chordata > Mammalia > Rodentia > Muridae > Mus > Mus minutoides. The sequence continues at coordinate 828,884 of LR749958.1, read as the reverse complement.
GCTTTGTGACTTCCTACTCAGTGTGAACAGTCTGTTCATGCTTCTGTTGCCATGACTGTACAGCAGCCATCAGGGACTGCATCCTCAGGCTGAGACCTGAACAAACCCTTCCCTTCCTTGCCTTTGTCAAGTATTTTGTCACAGCAGTAAGAAAAGTTATTTCTAGAGATTCCCTAAGAACTACATTAATTCCTTTTGAGTTCTATATAGGCTCTGCCATCTCCCACAGTGTCACACTGTGGACCAGGCTTCCAATACATAAACTCCCAGGTAACTCTCAAGCCATACTTAAGCTGTAGCAGAAATATAAGAGAAGCAGTAACCATTTCTATCAGGGAAATTGAATGACAGTAATGGAATTGAGTTTTGCTAGGCTCGTGCATAATTTAGGAGATAATAATGAAAAAAATCATAGGCAATTAATAAATAATGAAAACTTACAAGAAGGCTCTCAGCACCTACAGTGGGGAGACAGAAAAACCTCAGATCTGAGCTGGGAAGTAGATACAGCTGTCAATCTTCAGAGGAGACTTAATGGCCAAGCAAGGATAGTCAGACACCAAGGTTGTAAGACTCTGACACTTGGATGGTGGAGTAGGGGGGAACACAGGAATATTTCGAGCCTTTAGATTCCTCTAAATTCTCTAAATATGTAGAAGTAGCTCTTTGTTAGTGCTAACCCCCTATGCCTTCTATTTCCTTGAAAGCAACACAGAGTACAGAAGACTCTCAAAACATCCATTCACCAGGGTCCCCTGCGTTTCTTCACTTGCTGCAAAGCCTGTGATTAGGGTTATGTCACAACATAGCTGCCACTAATAAAGGAGTAAAAGGACAACTCATGTGGCTAAGGAGCCACAGGACCCAGACATCATATATTAGCAGGAGTAGAGTAGGGCTGGGTTCTGAGGAGTCTTGGTCAATGAGATCAGGACACAAGGCTAGTGGGGGGGGGGGGGTTATGGATTCAATGATAAGCTAATTCAACAGTGGGAGGCATCTAAAAGCATCACAAGCTGACATCGCACATCAAGTGAAGGAACAAAGTCAGGCGTGTCGATACGGTACCGTGAAAAGGAAAAGAATGAAAGGTAGGCTGAATGTTTTTTAAGGCCAAAGTGTCTCTGCACAAAGTTATTCCAAAATTTACAGCAGTTACTAAAGTCACAAGAATGTGTGGATGAAGAATTCACCAACATAACTAAAGCATTGTTCTCTTCTGTACCAGGAATAAAATACAAAGACTTAGACACCTAGGTACTCAGATGGCAAAGTGTAACATGAAATGAGTTGGGCAAAGGTAGAAGCCAGGCAGCAAAGCCTAACCACTGTGCTGTGGAATTGACTAGAAACCAAGTAGATCATATAGAGTTCCACTGTCTATTGACCCCAGTGCCACAGAGGTGACTGTTTACCTCTTGGCGTTTGGAGTGAGAATGTTTCCTGTAGGCTTGGGTGTTTATTTCCTGGCCAGTGGTGCTGTTCAGGGGAGGTTTAGCTGATGTGTGTTTTCTGGAAGAAGTGTTTCACTGCAGGCTGGCTGGCTTTGAGAGTTCACAACCTTCCCTTCCAGTGTGCTCTGGCTGTTGTGTGTTTGTAGATGAGGCTGTGATCAGCCACCTTCATGATCCATTCACCATGCCTCCCTGCTTTGATGGATACTGGAAACTTAGCCCAAAATAAACTCTTCAGTAGCTAACTTTTGGAACTTTTTTTTTTCCGAGACAGGGTTTCTCTGTATATCCCTGGCTGTCCTAGAACTCATTTTGTAGACCAGGCTGGCCTCGAACTCAGAAATCCGCCTGCCTCTGCCTCCCGAGTTCTGGGATTAAAGGCGTACGCCACCACTCCCGGCTAAAAGTAGCTAACTTAATTCAATCAGTATTACCTCTCTATTCTCTTTTTTATCCTTTATTATCCCTTGAACTAAGTCCCTAACTTACACTCTGGAGGTGGCCTTTGCTACTTTGTGGGTTCTTCTCTTTCCCATCCTATAACCCCACCACCACCTCCCCAGTTTCTCCTCCTAACACTAGATAAAAGAGAAACAAGGATAGAGGGGAGAGAGGAATGAGAAAAATCCCTGAATCTAATTTCTTTCCTTGTGTTTCTTCTTTCACTATGGCTACTAACAAGCCCCAAAACAAGCTCCCTAAATGACCAACAATCTCCCACAACTCTCCAGGCCCTAGCATTTATCTATCCTTCGAAAAGTTCCCAGAATCCCAAACAGGACACGATCTGCAGCTGGCAACCCCATGCCACTGCGGGAGTAAGAGGCAAATCATCGTCAGCTGCTGTGGACACTCTGAAGCAGCCCCATATCCCCACACCTGGGATTAAAATGAAAGCACATTCATATAGGATCTCTCTGTTTTTAAAGAAACCAAAATCCCACAATTGTCACTACATTTCCCCCATCCTGTTTTAAGCTATTAATTATTCTGGGTAGCAGGAAATGATAAACAGATATTTTCAAAATATATAAGTGCTTTTGGGGGTCAGTGGCTTTCAGGAGACCTCTCCTACTCAATTCTAATCTTTATCAGTTTTGATGGCATCCACAAATTTTCTTTTTTTTTTTTTTTTTAAAGATTTATTTTATTTATTATATGTAAGTACACTGTAGCTGTCTTCAGGCATTCCAGAAGAGGGAGCCAGATCTCATTAAGGATGGTTGTGAGCCACCATGTGGTTGCTGGGATTTGAACTTATCACCTTCGGAAGAGCAGTCGGGTGCTCTTACCCGCTGAGCCATCTCACCAGCCCCCACAAATTTTCAATTTCTGTGGAAATATAAACAAATCTCTGTTCCCAATGCACCTTTCATTCTGAAGTTAACACACCCTTATAGTATATAGGCTCATTTAATGCCACAGGTTTTTCTATAACCCTGTGTCTCTGGGCTGCTGTTATTTCTTTCTCATTAACATTCATAAACATTTAGTTAACAGAGAGCTATTTAGTGTATCCCTGATGGGGGCTTTTCTTCCTTTTTGTTATATAAGCATTTTTTTTTAAGGTGCGATTAGATCTTTCTACAACTTCTTGTCCTGTAGGATTGTGTAGTATACCTGAAATGTGCTTTATATTATAATATGCAACGAATTGCTTCAACTTACTGGGGACATATGCAAGGTCTTAATTTGAACTGGTATCTCCATCATAGCCATTGGAGTTTTGTTATACAAAGAACAAGTGGGACATTGTCTTATAATTTGCTTGGCTTGTTGCCAGGTGATAGAAAAACTGTTCTTTAAGCCTTTACTCTTAACATGGTGTTTTTTCATGAAAATTTGGGGTTTTAAACCCATTTCTTATTATTAATAGGTTAATTTCTTCATTTCCTTGTGCTAATGGACCTGGAAGCCTGTATGGGTGATACATAATGAATTTTCTTTTTCTGATTACCTGTTTCATAATAACAATTACCAGTTTCATAAATAACAAGGTTAATTATGAATTAGCCAGAATAAATTCAGCAGTTTCTATATGAAGAACAACTCTTTCTGCATATTGAAAGTCAGTAATTATATTTAAAAATTTCAAGAAAATCTAAGAATTTCTTATGAATACCATAAGAATTGCATACAGCTCTGATTTTTTAATCTGAAGTATATGGGCTTTAAATTACTTTGCTCATTTTATCTGACTTACAGCCTGCCATTCCCAGCCCATTTGCATCAGTATAGAGTGTTCGTGCTTCAGGCATTGTAGTTTCTTTTACAACACATGGGAGAATCCAGTTAGTTCCTTTTATAAACTGAAGATGCTTGCTTTTAGGATATTTGATGTTAATTCCTACCAAATGTTGCTACAAGCCCTTTGCCAATCTTCATTGATTACCGAGAATGACATAATCTCAGCATTAGTATAAGGTACTATTTCTGCTACTTCTGTTTCTGGCAATTGAAGTAGTCTTATTCTACCTTTTATCATCAAATCAGAAATGATTTCTATGTAAGTTTTTAATTTTTTTTTACTGTGTTTGTGTGCTAAGAAAACCCACTCCATAATACTATCTCCTTTAGCATAATAAGCTCAACTGAAGGCAAAATAACAAAAATACAATCAAGTTTGGGGTCTATGCAATCCACAAATGCATCTTGTAGTCTGTTTTACCAGAATTATCTCTGTCTCTGCTTCAGCTGTTAACCATCATGAAGTGTTCAAATCCAAATTTCTTTGTAACATTTGAAACAAACTACTTAAATCTTGATTAGTTAATCCAATGGTAGGCCATAGCCAATTAATATCTCCTATTAAATTTTGAAAATCATTAAGATTTTGCAACGGATCTCTTCTGATCTGTACCTTTTGTAGCTGGATTTTTTTGTTGACTTATTTTATAACGCAAATAGTTAATAGAATCATTTCTCTGTAGTTTTTCAGGAGCAATCTGTAACCCCCAGCATGGCAGAATTCTTTGTGTTTCCTAAACAGTTCTCTAAAGTATCTGTGCCAGAATCAGTCAACAAAATATCATCTATGTAATGATGAATGATGGATTGAGGAAATTGCCTACAAATTATTTCTATCCATTGTTGCACAAAATATTGACATAAAGTTGGACTGTTTAATATTCCCTGTGAAATAACTTTTCATTGATATCTTTTTACAGGTTGAGCATTATTATAAGTAGATACTATGACTGAGTTATCTGGACATTTTGAGATCTGAGGCTTTTGGGTTGTTCACTGTCTCTTTGCAAATGAGCATATTTCCTACAATTGAAGCACTGGACATTTTGATATCAGAGACTTATAGCTGTAGCTTGACTTATTATATTAGTATGATACATGTCAGAACCAATATTTGTCATATCCCTTATTCCTTTATTACTGCTCATGCCTTTAATGGTCTAATAACATTTTTACATTCAGTATTTACATTTTCAAATACCAAGGTCTCTATCATTAGTCTCCTTGCAACAGGATCTAATATGGCTTTGTTCACAGCTGAGACTAATCTTTGTTAAAAAAAAAGAAAATCAGTGAACGGTTTTCCAGAGCCTTGTATAACCTTTGTAAATGAGGTGGACTTTCTCCCAGGCTCCTCAACTTTGTCCCAAGTTCTTAAAGATGCTAAGTGACATCTTTCTATAGTGACATCATCAAATTGAGTCTGTTCTTATACCCACCCTTTGCCTAGCAACTGGTCTTTTACTATGTTCATTTCCCTTGCTCTATTTCACTGTTCAATATTTGAGGCTTGTTTTCTCTACCGTGTTCTACATTCTACATTGCAACTGTGGACCAGCCTCTAATAGTACAGCTATTACTAATCCCTTCCAGTCTTGGGGAACAATTCTATTTTGAGTAGCCCAATTGCTTAGATTTTTTTTTAGTTATTTAGAATTTATTTCACATAAGGTGAGTGCATCTCATATGAAATCATGATCTCTTTGAAATATTTTTGGTCTTTCATTTCTATAGGACACCATCCTATCTCGTCATAACCTTGTTACACACCATTAGCATGCATATGCTGTACAACTACTGGGAAAGCTAATGGCGATCTTGTAACCCAGGGCTGCCCCTCCTCTAACTCTGGCAGCACGGTTGATTCCAGATTAACCCTTTCTTTTGAAATGGGCTGTTTCATCAGACCGTTCTCCCCCTTTACTGTTTTTCTCTGACCCAAACCACCCTTTGGCAGTTTCTTTCCCTCTTTCCTTTTGTAGGAAACCCCACTCTTTTGCTCAGTCACTGGAACTGAGCCTTTTTGTTCTCTCTTTTCCCATGCTCCTCTACTCCCAACTGCTTCCACCTCCACCTACAACTTCCCCAGTTGCAGAGCCAACCCTGCAACCCTTTCAGACACAAGAGAGCAGAGTGACACCTTTTGTTTTTCCATTTCAGCCAGTTTTTGTTTTTCTGGTTCCTCCATTTCCACCTGCAATTTTTCCAACTGCTCAGCCACTCTTTCGACCATTTTTGAAACAAAATATATAAAGAAGAAGAAGGAGGAGGAGGAGGAGGAGGAGGAGGAGAAGAAGAAGAAGAAGAAGAAGAAGAAGAAGAAGAAGAAGAAGAAGAAGAAGAAGAAGAAGAAGAAGAAGAAAACAGAACACCCCTCTGGGAGTAAAATGGGGGAATATCCCAGTAGTAGGAACTGGAATAAATGTTGTGTTGCCTTCATGAAAAATAATACCTATTCTTTCATCCCCTGCCATTTTCTCTATGACATATGAAGTCGAATTCCCCTTCCCCCTTTTTTTTTCTGTATTGAGCCTCATGTTGGGTGCCGCTTGTTGATGGTTTTTGCTACTTTGCAGGTTCTCCTTTTTCCCACCCATTATCCCCCTGATTTTTCCCCCTAACATTAGATAAGGGAGAAACAAGTAGAGGGGAGAGAGGAATTAGAAGACTCCCTGAATCTAATTTCTTCTCTTTTGTTTCTTCTTTGACCATGGCTACTAACAAACTGCAACAGCCCTCCATAAATGACCCACAATCACCTACAGCCCTCTGAAAAAAAAATCCCAGAATTCCAAAAGACACACAATCAATGAAACTATCTGCATTTTGAAACTATGCCTCTGCTAGAGCACGAGGCAAATCATAGCTTCTGTGGACAGTCTGAGTCAGTCCCACATCCCTATATCTGGATTAAAACAAAAGTACATTTTTACAATATTTCTGTGTTTTAAAAGAAACAAAAATTCTAAAATTATCACTCTCTTTGTTAAAGTGACCTATTGAACTCTGTTTTCCTGAGTGACCTAATTACTACAAAATGAGAAACCTATGTAGGCTCCCCACTCAGCTCAATCCAACAGTGACAGGGTCTAGTAAGCATTCTTTCTTTGCGTGCCCACTAAGTACTAAGCATTTAAACATGTTACCTCATATGATCTTTTGGGTATTGTTTTGTATTTCAGGCTGGCTTCAACTTCTGATGCAACTATGGCCATGTGCTACCATGCTTGCTCTCAAGTTTCTTTTATTTTATTTATTACAGTGCTGCAGTTCAAGCTCAGTGCCTGGTACATGCTAGGTGAGCGTTCTACTGCTGAATTACACTTAACCTTTACTGTGACACTGAGGATTAGGGATAACCTCTATTTATCAGATAAGAAAACCCTGGACTCAGGACATTTGAATAAGTAGTGTGTGCTTACCCAATGAGTAAGCAATAGGACAGGAGGCTGAAGCAGGCTTTTCCTAATTTTTGACACTGTGCCTTTTCTCTACACTTTATTTCCAAAAGTCCCAAAGTCAGTTTCTAGCACCTGTCTTGGGTGGCTCACTGTTTATAATTTTAATTTCAGGAAACAGGTGCCCTTTTCTGGGTATTCTTGGGCACCTGCACACACATGTTATACACTCACACAAACACATATAGATAAATAAAAATACAAGTTTAAAACATTAAAAGTGTTATGTAGTCTTTTAATAGGTCAAACACAAAGCACATTGTTGCAGCAATTCTCCAACGCACATATGCCCCGGTAATGAGAACATCACTCAATTAATATGAATACATGCTGTGCGCCTAGATAGGGGCAGATCTACCACTACACTACCATCTTCCACATCTATGAGACCCCTTAGAACTTGCGGTTTCTCCAGGCCATGTGCTTCTGCTCTGCTTTTCTTCTTCCTCCTGCTCTGCATCCTCTCTCTCTCCCTTTTCTCCTTTTTCTCTCTCCCAACTTTCCATTCTACCTTCCCTTTATCTGTCCAATCATCAGCTCTCTTTTATTTTACAAATTAAGGTGGGAAGCAGGTTTACAGGAAATCTCCTGAGTGCTGACTCATTCCTTGTTCACAACCACTCACAGGAGAATGGAATTAACATCAAATATAATTAGCCCCAGGGCTATCCACAACACTTCCCCCTTTCTGTCCAATTAAAAGACTATTTTATCTCAGATATAATTGAACACAACTATTACTATTTTGTAATTTATAAAGTACTAGAGACCTAACACCCAGTCCATCATCTTTGTTAATTAGATAGAACCTCTGTCATCAATCCTTACTTAAAAGACTTATAATTCTACACCTGGCTATGTCTTGGCTTTAGATTGAATGCCATCTGAAATCTGTTCCTCTAAAGGAAAAAAGCCTGGGTTGGCTAGGAGACTATGTAGTTTTTCAACCCAATCAGAAATCCAAGAACAATTGATATTAACTGAAAATATATAGGAAGCTTAACACAGCTTCCAAAACTTGGCCAATTTATAGAGACCACTGATCACTTGGACAGTCCCTTACTTCAACATGTTGGAGCATCAGTCTTCAGCCTACTGGCCAGGGTCTTCTGACAGACTTAGAGAAACAGGAATATTAAGGACTAGCCTACTTTGTCTCGGCAGAACCAAGCTTTCCTAACATGTAATTGTGTCCTTTCTTTGCACAGTTTTATGTCTGTAGATGAAATGAGGCAATTCTTGCCTAGTGGCTGTTTTGCCACAACTGGAGTGACTCAAAGATGCTCAGTTTCTTCTTTGAATCCAAGACAGGGAAAGCTGTCAGGAGCAGACTGCTCTCAACAACAAATGAATAAATAATATTAAACATAACATTCTGTGGACTTCTGATGTTTTTGAAAACCAACTATCTATGTGAAGTAATCTAGACTGTTGTATGTTAACTACTCTCAGCCATTTCTAATTAAAATAACTGAAAACACCCTAACAATAACTCAGAGCCATGAATTTCCTATTTGGCCTTTAACTCACAGGCTTAAACATCTCAGATCTGTTTATAATAACAGCAATAGAAGGACTGAGCCTAAGCCCTGTACTTCAAAATTTTTAGTATCAAAGACAACCTATAATAACCACCACACAGCCTCAAAGCCTAGGGAACTGGGACGACGACTCTTCATAAATTCTTCAAGCTGAATATGAGTGTTGAGATATTTTTGAAGAAAGGGGGAAGGGCAGAGAAAATGGGGGAAATTGTTAGCCTTAAGAAGGCCACACCAAGCCGGGTGTGGTGGCGCACTCCTTTAATCCCAGCACTCGGGAGGCAGAGGCGGGCGGATTTCTGAGTTCAAGGCCTGCCTGGTCTACAAAGTGAGTTCCAGGACAGCCAGGGATATACAGAGAAACCCTGTCTTGAAAAACCAAAAAAAAAAAAAGAAGGCCGCACCAATGATTGTCTCTGATGTCTGTGTCCTGACTGGATCCAGATGAAAAACCAAGACATCAGGAGTTCAGGCAGGTCAGTTCAGCACTAGGACTCCTCTGATACTTCTCCTCATCCAGTTAACACTTACCCCCAAAGTGGGAGATTGACAAGTGGAGTGCCTTTTTTTTTTTTTTTTTTTTTTTTTTTTTNCGTCTCTGAGAAAGGATGTGTGATGTCCTAGCCTCACTTAAGTCTGGCGTCTGGGAGGGAGGGAAGATGAAAGACTTGAGTGGGGGAAATAGGAAGTGTTAAGGAAGCAAGCGACTGAGCTGCCCGACCTTCACCTAGATTCTCTAGGGCCACAGACAGTCCAGGAAGGGGCTGGGATTGGGAGAGACTTTCAAGCTTTGTTGGTCAGATTCTTTGGGGACCCTTACCCACAGCACCCTGTTACCCATACGTTACCTCCCATAGTAGCTGAAAAGAGCATTTTCACAATTAAACCTATTCTATGTGGAGCAGAGGAATCAAACCCAGGCACTTGAGCATGCTAAGCAAGCGCCGCCGTATCACCAAGCTACACCCCGACTCCCACAGCTAAACAATGGATATACTTATTTATGGGATCAGTGCACTTGGAGCCCGGACTGTGAATTAAGAAAGCTCATGGGTTTGAGCATGTCTGAGGGGAGGAAAATTAACATTTCTTTTATTTTTATAAAGATCTTATTTTTAGCTTATGTTAATGGGTATGTATCTGTGCATGGTATATATGTGCATACATAAGAGTGCAGGTGCCTCTGGGGCCCAAAGGAGGAACTTGAATCCCCTGAATCTGGAACTACAGATGGTTGTGAGCTGCCTAATGTGGGTGCTAGGAACTGAACTTGGTTCTCTGGGAAAGTAGTATGTGGTTTTAATCACTGAGCCATCCTCCAGCCCTCCTGCTCCCCACGAGTAAATAAACATGATACATTTTTTTTTTTTAAAAAAGAGAGAACCTATATCTTTGTTTTATTTTAGGCCCTACAGAGCTGGTTCTGACTGCGCATCTTTGGGGTTGGTCTGTTATGTGCTGCATGCCCACTCTCCTCTCATTTTGAGCCCACAGCTGTGTTGAGCTGGGAACGGTGACCTCCGGGAGGAAATGTAGAGTTATATAAATAATGTGCTCATGGTTACTTATTTAGTGCAGTCCTTCCAGGCTGGACTTGGGCATTAGCATCTGAGAAGTACTTGGTGCTGATGCCTGCTGGGCACCCAGTTTCCCCTACTCACCTCCAACTAAGTGATTACTGCAATTCTATTACTCAAGACTCAAAGCCACGTGCTTTGGGGATCAGGCGGTGGGAACTAGAAAGGCTAAATTGTTCCTTCATGCTTAAAGAAGACAAAACACAAGGAAAAATATAAACAGGATCAAGCAGGAGAGGCTCAATCGCCCCACGGAAACAGAACAGTTTCTATGGTGTGAAAATACAGAGGAGCAGGCACCATGCCTCCATGGACTTGCCCTTGATGGGGTCAGGATGCAGCGATTTCGCCTGGGCAGTCTCAGGAGATAGCTTCCCAAACCAAGCTTAGCATGAGCCTAAAAACCCAGGGGTTTCACATACTCCAATGTCTAGTGACCCTCCAGCTCTAGTCACCCTCCAGCCCCTGCAGTTTCTTTTTTAATCTTATTTGATCTGGGTTCAAATTTTGACTGTCAGTAAATGTGAATTGGGCACATTGTAAGATCTCTCTGAGCCTCAGTTTCTCTTTTGTGAGGTAAGCATGCCAGACTTTGCTCTTAACCGAGGAGACTGCTGCTGTGTGAGACTGGGCGCTAGCACCAATAGAGCCCTGGGCAACTCAGGAACATTGGTGGTGGTCTAAGTCTCTCTTCTATTGTTCTAACAAAATACCTGTACTGGCTGGTTTTGTGTCAACTTGCCACAAGCTGAAGTTATCACAGAGAAAGGAGCTTCATTTGAGGAAATGCCTCCATGAGATCCAGCTGTAAGGCATTTTCTCAATTAGTGATCAAGGGGGAAGGGACCCTTGTGGGTGGGATCATCTCTGGACTGGTAGTCTTGGGTTCTATAAGAGAGCAGTCTGAGCAAGCCAGGGAAGCAAGCCAGTAAGTAACATCCCTCCATGGCCTCTGCACCAGCTCCTGCTTCCTGACCTGCTTGAGTTCCAGTCCTGCCTTCCTTGGTGATGAACAGCGATGTGGAAGTGTAAGCTGAATAAACCCTTTCCTCCCCAACTTGCTTCTTGGTCATGATATTTGTACAGGAATAGAAACTCTGACTAAGACAATACCCAAGACAGGTTATTTTATAAAGGATGAGAGAACCTAACTCACTCCATTTTAGAACAGACAGCCATGTTAGGCCTTAAGCTTCAATTTCCTAGAAAGACAAATTCTTCTGGGGTGGGGGACCACAGAAAAAGGGCAGCCAAATAGCAACTGCCCTGACATCTGGCCAGGGGCTTACAACAGTTATGGAGAAGTCCCTATATGGTAACCTTCTCTCCCTCAAGGTACAAACCAATGAGGAGTGTACAAATATACCATTCCATAAGCTCAACCAATCCTGACGATGGTGATCTAACCACAATTGGAAGACCCCTAACTGGCTTTAAAAGGGGGCTACGAGGCCCTCCCCTGAAACCATTTTGCTTGGATGGTTGACCCCCCCTACATGCTGGCTGTTTCTGCAGAATAAAAGCTCTTTGTCTTTGTGAACTGTTAGCGTCTGAGGTCTTCTTTCAGTGATTCTTGGACCCTTACAAGGAGAGGAGGTTATTTGACTGCTATCTGCTCAGGCCCATGTACTATGACTTACACGGTGGAAAACAGAAAGGACACATAGGACAAACAGCAAGCAGGAATTGAGAGCCAAACTCACTTTTACAACAACCCACCCTTTTGAAAATAATCGAATCTCTCAAAAACTGCATGATCTCTCTTAATGCTCCAATTATCTCTTAAACTTAATGACTTTTGTTTGTTTGTTTTTCAAGACAAGGTTTTTCTATGTATGTATCCTTGGCTATCCTCGAACACACTCTGCAGTCCTGGGTTGACCTCGAACCCAGAGACCGGCCTTCCTCTGCTACCCAAGTGCTGGAATTAAAGGAGCATACCATCACGAACTAACATGTAATGACTTCTTAAAGGTCCCACCACCTCCCAATATTTGGATCTTGGGGAATCACATGTTATTAGGGCATTGGGAAGGGACAGACAATGGCTCCCACCGTAGGCTATTAGAAAGATAATGTTAACAAAGCAATTATCACAGTCTTTGGAAGATAGCTATAATTTCAAAAAGGTTGGTTTCATCTGTTATGCACAAGGATGGTAGGTCAGAGAACAAGAAGTGGCTATTAAGGGGACCAAAGGCAGCCCAAGATATTCTGCAGTTAAGCTCCGGACCTGCAACATTGCTACCTCCCCACAGTCATTGCCATTCTAAGCAGTTATTCACCTCGCAGAAGGCTCAGTGGAAGGTGTGCCTTCTTTCTAAGAACTTCCTTCCCACTTTGCCCTCATGGGTTTGCCCAACACACTTGACTCTTTCATGCCTAGCAAAGTACCAGCCCCATTTTTTTTAAGACTCTCTTCAAGGTCATCTCCATAAAAACTTTCCAACCCTGCCCCCAACCCCTGCCACCTCCACCCCCCCAGCCAAGCCGACAGGCTGTTCCTTTGTGCTCTTTGTACTTTTGGCTGGGTCCCTTGCAGGTATGTTCCCTAAGTGAGGGAGCGTCTGCAGGGAGAAGGCCTCACAGAGAGCGTTCTGTTTCTGGTTCTACAGGGCTCTCTCTGCAGTGGGTCTGGAGCTTGTGGGTACTTAATAAATCCTTACAGTGACCATAGACATGCATGGCTGAGTGAGTGTCTGAATGATAGGTTAAATAATTACATTTGAATTAGAATTACAGTTGTAGATGTGGATGCCAGGGTTTATCACTGCTGTGGTTGTTGCCTGGCTGGCTTGCTCATTTGGTTGGGACCTGACCTCCAAATCTCTTTCTTAAATGATGAATTCACTGCTATATGAGTGTTGGAAGGAAGCACATCTTTTCTCTCTTAATAGAAGTGAAAAAGGCCAGATACTTGGTTCCCCAACCCCAGAGCTATTATGCCCACACATAGGAACATACGTCTAGACAAACAAATACATTTCCCCAGAAATGTAAGAAACATAAGTCACACAAAAGCAAAGCCAGGCCTGGTGATGCAGTGCAGTGAGCCAGCGCATGAGAGGTCAAGGCTGGAGGGTCTGAGGTTCAAGGTCAAGGCTGGAGGGTCTGAGGTTCAAGGTCAAGGCTGGAGGGTCTGAGGTTCAAGGTCAAGGCTGGAGGGTCTGAGGTTCAAGGTCAAGGCTGGAGGGTCTGAGGTTCAAGGTCAAGGCCGGGGGCGGGGGGGGGGGGGGTCTGAGGTTCAAGGTCAAGGCCGGAGGGTCTGAGGTTCAAGGTCTTCCTCAGATACATAGTGAGTTCCAGGCCAGCCTGGGAATATAGGAACGCCTGTCTCAATAAAAATTAAAAACATAGTTTAAAAAGTCCCCTCAAATTGCCCTTCTTTGGGCAATATTGCAGAAACAAAGGCTAACTTGAAATTCGGCTTTTTCTTTCAGGAGCCAAGTGCTTTTAAAACCCTGCCTCTCACCTGGCCTGACATCCAGGAAGTGAGGAACAACCACCCTCTTCATCCAAACCAACGGTTAGCCGGAGTGCAAGGACACAACTGGAGTGTAAGGACACAGCCGGAGTGCAAGGACACAGAACCTTGACTTTTTAAAATTAGGCTCCTAATACTAAATAATTGCTTGGATTTATTATTTGTTTATTTTTTGAGATAGGATCTCATGAATCTAAGGCTGGCCTCAAACTCCCTCTGTGGCCTAGGCTGGTCTTGAGCTCCTGGTCTACCTGCTTCCATCTCCCAAATGCTGGGACCCCAAGCACCTCCCTCTCCCTCTCTCCAAGGTCTTTCTGCCTGGCATGGAACTCATGGAACTCAGCACATAGTTCCTAAGTTTGTGGCCATTCTCCTGCCTCTGTAGGCATGTGCCCCAACACACCTGGCCTTAGATTCTTATGTTGATTTGCCAGGAATGTTCCAAAAATAATTTCAAAATTATTGTGTGTCAGTGTTAAACCTTAGTTTGTATATGTTTTAACAGAATGACATGTTTTTGCCTCTGGGATATGGTATAGTTTATGTTTTGTTTAACATCTTTTAAGAAGGAAAATCTCATGGGCTGCGCATGGTAGTGGGGCGGAGGGGCAGAGGGGCAGAGGGGCGGAGGGGCAGAGGGGCAGAGGGGCAGAGGGGCAGAGGGGCAGAGGGGCAGAGGCAGGTAGATCTCTGAGTTTGAGGCCAGCCTGCTCCACATAGCAAATTCCAGGACAGCCAGGGCTATGTAGAGAAACCATGTCTCAAACAAACAAACAACAACAATAACAAACCCCCCACACACACACACAAACAAAACTGAAAAGAAGTAGCAATAGGTATGACTTAGCTCAAGCCGTTAGGTTGAGAACCTGTACTTTCAGCAACAGAGTTTTAAATTTGTAAACAAAAATTCCTGGAAGGAGCTGTGTACTCAAAGGCTGATTGATGGGCCAATGTCAAACTCCATCGCTGTCAGTGATGTGGGGACCTGGAGTGCTGAAGGTCTAGAGCCTAATGACACTTTATCTTGAGTTATGTTCAGCTTCCCAAAGAGCCTTCCTTGCCCACTTCTCTGTTGTACCTAACACCCTGTGGCCCGCAGATCAGATGTGCCCACCAGTATATTTGAAAAGTGTCGTGATTTATGGCTTTCTTTGTTACTATAAAAACGTCATGAAAACTACTTGCACGTTGGAACGTGGACTTCAGGGGTGATTTAAGTCTCTATTCCCAGGCCATGGTCACTCATACATGGCCCTAGAATAAACTATCTTTTATCCCCCCCCCCCCTTTAGGTGAGAGCTGTGCTTTTGCTTTGGCAAAATGAATGTTATCCTTTGAAGACAACTACCTTGTTTTTAGCTCACTGAGTTCTGTTTCTATGTTGCTACTTTCCAATGGCTCCTTTTGAATGAAGTTCCCTATTTACTGATGTACTCTGCCCAGGCAAACCCTTTCACTCCTGATCCCCTCCAGCTTCCCCCTTAGCAAGTTGGCATACTTCTGGTTTGGAGGAAAGTAAGCAAGGAGTCGGATTTCCAAGCTTGGAGACTAAAACCTCTGCCTCCTGACAGGTGGGTTGGGGGCTTTGTAAGACCCCGTTAGTCAGGATGATTGCTCACAGAAGCTCCAAGCTCCTCCTTTAGAAAACCAGTGGGAGCAGTGACATCGAGGTAGCTATGGAAGGGCTGGGAGAATACGCTCTTGTGAATAGGAGTTATGGCTTTCTTTGTTCTATTCCTGTATATATATATATATATATATATATATATATATATATATATATATAAAGTAAGTTTTCATGAAGTTTTTAAAGGAATAGAACAAAGAAAGCCCGACTCTAAAGGGGGAAAGTGTATTGTTTGCCTGTTAGCCAGCAATGCTTAGTATATTTTGAAGATGTACTTTAGTGGTTCCAGGCTGAGTGCGATGTTTATCAATAATGCCCTTTATTAGTTATCTTACAACTAAAAGGTGGGGAATCGTCTGCAAATGAGCAGGAAGCTGGGGTTGTGGCTCAGCAACTGAGTGTTTGTTAACATTTGCAAAGTTGCAGGGTCAGTCAGTCCCTGCACTGCAAAAGACCACGATGAGATTAAAATAAAAAACAAGAAGCAGGAAGAGTGGGGTTCTTTTTACAGGTCAGGAAGGAGTGGTAGTAAATTCTAGTTTGGGGTACAGTAAGACTACCAGTTTGGGGTGGCTCCAGGTCTGGTATTCTGGACTGGAATAGACATGGCAGGGATTTCCCTGCTGGGTTGGTTCTGTGTGATCTGGGCTAGCATCGCACCTGCTTTGGCCTCTTCTGTTTGTCCTTTCATTGCTGTCATTAGACGGGATCTGACTGATATCCCCGATTCAACAGTGACTGGAGGTGGGGCTCTGGGATATGGTTGGATTGTGAAGGTTCTAACCTCATGTTTGAATTCATCCAGGCATGGACTCATGTCTTAATGGGCTATTGAGAGGTTGGGATGAGGTATGACTGTAGAAAGTAGGTTGTTGGGAGATTTCTCTCAACACTCTTGGAAGGTATACTGTACCTCCAGCCCCTTCCTCTCTCTGCTGCCTGGTCGCCATGAGGCGAGCAGCTGTACTCAGTGTAATGGAACTAAGCAACTGTGAACTTACTCTCCTAAGATGGTGAGCCATGTCACACCTCTCCTCCTGTTCACCCACGGGTGTTTTGAGCCATGTCACACCTCTCCTCCTGTTCACCCACGAGTGTTTTGTCCCAGTGTGTAACTGACGTGCGCACTAATGGGCAAGGGGCGCTACACACTTCATTGGGCTGCAGCAATGAAGAGGAGGTGACTTAAACAACAGGATTTTATTTTCTTGATAGAAGTCTAAGATCAAGGATTCGTTGAGTTGATTTCTGAGCCTCTCTTCTTGGCATGACGCTATCCCTGCCCTGTGTCTCCCTCCACATGGCCTCCTTGTCCCTCTAGGACCTGCATCCTTATTAGATCAAGCCCCCTCCCTGACCCAGTAACCTCATGTATAACTCAGTGATCTCCAAGTACAGTCATGTTCTAAGGAACTCAGGATTCAGATTTCAACATAACAATCTTGGAAGCATAGGGGTGTATGGGTTACATAACAGCTACATAACTCAGTCCATAACAGCAACCATACATATCCTCCATGTCACATATAGGAAATTTCTAGAAAAGGCAAAATGTTAGAGACAGAAAGGAAATGAGTGGTTGCTTGGGTCTGAGGGTTGGGTCAGAGATTGACTACATATGTAAGAAATGAGGCCACAAGAGATGCAGGGTGTGTGTGTGTGTGTGTGTGTGTGTGTGTGTGTGTGTGATAGAAATCTTCTAAAATTTGATTTTGATGATATTTCCACAACTTTATAAAATGTCTGAAACCCATCCAACTCATACTAAAATGGGTGTCTTTTTTTCCCTTCCAGTTAAAATAAAGCAGTGTGTGCCCTAAAGCATCTTCATGTGGGGGTGACCAAGCAAGGTCTATTTGGCATGAGAACTGTGGTTGTGAATGGGGAGGTGGAACTAAAGAGAGATGGACTGACTGGGAGGCTGAGGTGACCTTTGCTCAGGGCTGGATCAAAAGAGGAGAGCCACCTGGCACCTGCCCTTAAGACAGCTGATCTGTGGGAAGCGTGGTCCCCTGAGGACTGTCAAGTGGGAGGCCAGCTTTCCAGAGGAAGAAATGCCTCATGCAAGTCTCATTCAGTGCCCAGAAGAGGGATGGTCCCTTTCTCTGACCTACCAGGGTTAGCAGAGTTCTCAGAGGCAGAAATGGCTGGGAATGGGTCAGAGAACAATGAGGAGTGGTAGGCAGTCAGAAATGCAGCACTGCAGTCTGGGAACGTTCCTGACTGGCCTGCTTTCTCTCACTAACTATATCATACCTGGTGGCTTGCTTGTGGCCTTGCCATAGCAATTGTAGGCCCAGCTGAGCTAAGGTGAATCAGACACATGCAGGAGCTCACAGCACACTCAGGAACAGAGACGTGTATGGTGTGGATACTTAAAAAATTTAGTGGAGAGAGAGGGAGGGAGTGAGGGAGGGAGAGAGAAAGAGAGAGAGAGAGGGAGGGAGGGAGGGAGAGAGAGAGAGAGAGAGAGAGAGAGAGAGAGAGAACCTCCTGAGAAATGATTAGTGATTAGTACTGTCTATGATGCTATCTATGTTCTGTGGGGACAGAATCAAAACCTATGGCAGTCTGACTCTGCTGAAGAGAGAGATGGAGACAGGACAAGATCTAGAAAACCCAGAACCTCTTCTTCTCTGCTAAGAAATGGAGATGTTATTCTCAGAGCCATTAGGAACCACAGAAGGACAAGCAAGGAACATAGGGTCATCTTGAAACTGGTGCTGAGATGGGCTGGGCTGGGGCAGGAGAGAGGGGGACACAGATGGATCTAGAGAAGAAGACGGTGAGCATGGGTTTTCTTAAGAAGACAACAACTTAAAGAAGAATAAAGATGATAAAGAGGATGAGTCACAGAAGGTGCAAGGAGATCCAGGGCTGTAAAAGAAGTGCCCTGGGGTACAGCGGAAGGGAGACCAGCAGGGTTAGTATGGGGAAGGCTGACCTCTGAGTCTATTACTTTTACTCCAGACTTAGAAGAAACTATGGAAATATAAGACATTTCAATTATTCAGCCTAAAGTATATAGGATATTTATTTCTTAAAAAAAAAAAAAAAAAAAAAAAGATTTTGGGCTGGTGAGATGGCTCAGCGGGTAAGAGCACCTGACTGCTCTTCCAAAGATGATGAGTTCAAATCCCAGCAACCACATGGTGGCTTACAACCACCCGTAATGAGATCTGACGCCCTCCTCTGATGCGTCTGAAGTCAGCTATAGTGTACTTATGAATAATAATAAATGAATCCTTGGACCGAAGAGAGCAGGGACTGAGCAAGTGGGACCGACCGAGCGAGCGGGGCCGACCAGAGTGAACAGGGTTGACTGGAGCGAGGAAAAAAAAGATTTTAAATTACACTTTTATGTATGTGTCTGTGTGCAGGAATGTGCACGTGAGTGCAGATATCCATAAAGGCCAGAAGAGGGCACTGTATCCCCTGGAGCTGGAGTTGCAGTTGGTTCTGAGCCATCTGGGAACCAAACCTAGGTCCTCTGTAAGAGCAGTAGCTGCTGTTAACCTCTGAGCCATCTCCAGACCTCATGGTGTGCTTCTTAAAGTTGTGTAATGTAAAGGGTGTGTGTGTGTGTGTGTGTGTGTGTGTGTGTGTGTGTGTAAGGGATGGTTGAGGCAATCCTCTGCGGTCTCTAGCAGCACTGTGCCTTGTAGCACTCAAACCAGCTTAGAACCTGGATTTGGTCCCAACTGTGCTCCTTTTGACCATCCATCTTTCTGCCTATCTGATAACCAAGCCCTTGGAGTAAGCTGGATTTCCCGAGTCAGCTTATCAATAATGGTCTCTCTGATAACAGACCATAAAAGAATTTCAGTGGTGGAAGGAAAAGGAAACAACGCCTTCCACAAACGATGTTCTATACTTCAACAAAAGGGATTATAGAGCCCAACAATACGCAATTCAACCTCACCCTTCCATCATTCAGTTATCTGTCAACAAATATTTGCTAAGGGCCCACCCCAGGGCTATGGTTAAATGAGGGCTGGGGGTTGGAATGAAAAGGCCTTTTGAGGATAGCCCGTTCCCTGGGAACCAAGTCTGTTGAATGCCACGCTCTTGCAGATTCAGCCTTTAGTTCCTGTAGCTGGAGGCTCTGACTGAGACCCCTCCATTGGGCATGGGACCAAGGACAGCCACAATACAGTCCAGCACAAAGTCATGAAAGTACTTAAAATAGTAGGAGGGGCTTGTTGTTGTTGTTGATGTTATTGTTGTTGGTGGTGGTTTGTGTGTGTGTGTGTGTGTGTGTGTGTGAGAGAGAGAGAGAGAGAGAGAGAGAGAGAGAGAGAGAGATAAGAGATTTTCTGTGTGTGTTTCTTGTAACTAGACCACACTGGTCTTCAAGCATGGATTCTTCAAATGAAAATGTATCATGATGTCAAATAGTTGGGTACCCCAGCCTTTCATGGAGGTGCCCCCAGAGTGCTCATCCTGATTGCCTTAGTCAGGGTTTCTATTACTGTGAGGAAACACCATGACCAAAATGCAAGTTGGGGAGGAAATGATTTATTTGGCTTACACTTGCAGATCTTTGAAGAAAATAAGGATATGGTCTCAAGAAGGGCTGAAACCTGGAGGCAGGAGCTGATGCAAAGGCCATGGAAGAATGCTGCCATGGAGGCAGGAGCTGATGCAAAGGCCATGGAAGAATGCTGCCATGGAGGCAGGAGCTGATGCAGAGGCCACGGAAGAATGCTGCCATGGAGGCAGGAGCTGATGCAGAGGCCACGGAAGAATGCTGCCATGGAGGCAGGAGCTGATGCAGAGGCCACGGAAGAATGCTGCCATGGAGGCAGGAGCTGATGCAGAGGCCATGGAAGAATGCTGCCATGGAGGCAGGAGCTGACACAGAGGCCACGGAAGAATGCTGCCATGGAGGCAGGAGCTGACGCAGAGGCCATGGAAGAATGCTGCCATGGAGGCAGGAGCTGATGCAAAGGCCATGGAAGAATGCTGCTTTCTGGCTTGCTTCCTATGGTTTGATCAGCTTGCTCTCACCACCCACCATGAGCTGGGCTCTCCGTTAATGATCAGTAATTTAGAAAAGGCCTTACAGCTGCATCTTATGTAGGCATTTTGTCAACTGAGGTTCCTTCCTCTCTAGCTTGGGTCAAGCTGACACAAAACCAGTCAGTACAATGACATTGCTAATAGAGACATCTGCTGCATTTCCTGTAGGGGAGGTGCAGATATGCTAGGAACGGTAAAACCCTCCAAAGCCCCTCCCAACTCATTTCCACCTGGCTAACTGGTCAGAGGCATCTCCAAGTCTTTTTGAGTTTCCTTACCTTTCACCTCACAGAGCCCTAGCTATCAAGCCCCACTCCTTGGCTGATGTCCCCAGGAGCCTTCTAATTTACCAAACCCAGCGTGTTCCTCTCAGACCCTCCGCAGTTACAGCAGTTACACCGGGAGGGGCACTGGTACTTTTGGCGATTCAAACTCACTTCTCCTTTTGTTTCCAGTGAGCCACCCCAGGGATCTTCCTCCCCGTCAGCTCCCTTTCTAGGGATTTTCTTCACTGTCCCTTAACTGCTGGCCTTCCCTGCGGTTTGGTCTGTTCTCAATCCTCCTCATTGCCCATTACCCTGTATAACTGCCAGGTTACTAATCCAAGCCTGTATCTGAGGACAGGCATGGTCCAGAGCCTGCTGGACATGTCCAAATGGGATTCTTATTTTCTCTTTCAATGTGGTCTTTTCCAAAGCATTCTCCAAGCCACGCCCCTTACCCCCCCCCAAAGAAACAAAGGAAAATATTTTAAGCAGATGCAAGAGGGGAATGGAGGCTTCTGGCTGTTTTTTTTTTTTCTTCATAAATGATTGAATTAATTATTTAAAATACACATGGGAGGGGTTGGAGAGATGGCTCAGAGGACTGAGTTTGGGTCCCAGAACTTATTGCCAGTAACTCCAGCTTCAGGGTATCTAGTGCCCCCTTCTGGTCTCTGTGGGTACCTGTACACATGTGCATACCACACACACACACACACACACACACACACATATACAATTAAAGGTAAAATAAGGACTGGGTGTAGTGGTAGATATCTTTAATCCTCGCACTTGAAGGCAGAGCAAGATAGAGCTCTGTGAGTTCAAGAGCAGCCTGATCTACATAGGGAGTTCCATACCAGCCAAGGCTATATAGCATGACACTGTTTAAAAATAAACAAACAAGCAAACAATAACAAAAAAGAATACAACAAAATCTTTTAAAAAAGAGATACATGGCCTTCTGGAGCCAGGTGTGGGTGAAATCAGAGACAGGAGGGGTGGTGCAAATGGGAAAGAACCAGCAACTGTGTGTTCTCTCGCTCCACACTTACGTTTGATAACAGATTTTACATTGACACACTGATGTGTTTTTCACAATAAGTACTTATTGCACTGTCCTTTGGGCTCCTGTCCAGAAGTTGATGCGACCTGGCTCTGCTGGCTTTACATGCCACAACAATGCTTATACAAAATGTTACACATACTGTCATAGAAGAACTTTTTTTAAAAAAGGCTGTAGGCTGGTGTGTGTGTGTGTGTGTGTGTGTGTGTGTGTATACTTTGTATACTTTGCCTACATGTGTGTCAGTATACCACCTCTGTCACCTGTGTGCAGTGCTGAGAGTGGCCACAAGAGGGCATCAGAATACCTGGAACTGGAATTATAGTCAGTTGTGAACCACCATGAGGGTGCTGAAAATCTAACCGAGGTCCTCTGAAAGAGGCAGTGCTCTTAACTGCTGGTCCTTCTCTCCAAGCCCTAGAAGAACCTTTTGACAAAAAAGAAATATGGGCTTGTGATCTGTTGTTAGGGCATACTAAAGACAATATTCTGAGTTTATTTCTTACATATTTTGCCTACAATGAAAAGACATGGTATCTAGGCCCAGATACCCAAGTTCAAAGTTATCTCCTTATTTCCTGTTTTTAGTCATGTTTAGTCACCTCTTTTGGCACCATAACCTTCAGTTGGAACCTCAGACTGTAAATTCAAGGATGAAGACCATGTTGTGTCCCTATAAGGTTATATAAGACCTGGTATATAGGCAACAGATATCAAATTCATTAATATCCATCTGACACATCTGTATCAATAAGGCCCGTGTTTGAGTCCTGGAGACCAGGGTGGGGTTCCCCTTCCTATCAAAGGTCTGCTCCCTTGCTGATAACTGGGTCTGGGGATCCCGAATGCATGTAGGTAGCGTGTTCCTCACCTTGTCCAACGCTGTCTATTCCCACTCAGGTTCCTGACAGAATCACAGTGCTCATGCTGCCATGGTGGAGATGATGGGGAAGAGAAAGGAAGGCCAGCTTTCCACAGCTGATGACAACCTTAGGCTGAGTCTTGGTCCTCTGGCTCCCACTGCTGGTGTCATGTGTCACTGACACGCATAAGTTTTGTTTGGCCATCTTTGGTTGTCGGGCTGATTCCTGCTGCTGGTTTCTAGACAATATTGATATGTCCCAGCAGGACACGCTGATTTTAAGCTTTATCCTCAAGGCAGAGGGAGTGAAAGTTCTAAAGTTGTGTGTGTAGGCAAAAGTATGTTAGCTTCACTTACATTTCATGTCTCAAAATCTGGAAAACCCTTCCAATACCTGGAACAAGACAACGGATCGATCTTCCATTGCTTGGGGCTTCACCATTTCTGTTTTCTCTAACTATAAAAATTACATAGATCTGTAAAAAGTTACACACTTGGAAGACAAGAAAAAAACTCTAAACCCAAAAAACCCATTCAGTGATGTAAGTCACAGTGGCCACATCAGAGCTCTACTTCTTTCCTCAACAGTATTTTCTCTTATATCTCAATGCCTTCATTGTAGCCAAACTTCAAGCAAAACATATTTGTTGAGAGTCTATTACACGTGGGTGTTATGACATTATGAAGAAAGTAAGTTTGAATTTTTATTTATTAATTATTGTGTGCATATACAGGGGCCTGCATGAACCATGGTGTGTGGAGACCAAAGGACGACTCCATGGAATCAGTTCTCTCCTGCCATCCTTATGTGGCTTCCTGGGACTGAACTCAGGTCATTGGGCTTGTGCTTGCAAGCACTGTACCCGCTGAACCATCTCATTGGTCCCAAGATCATATTTAAAATAGTTTTTGTTTACACAAACCCTGTCTCAAAGTCCTTGTAGATTGTTTCCTAGTCACTCTTCCCATGAACAACGTGAAGCTGGTTTGAAATGATGGGACCTCATCTTTTGTGTGTGTGTGTGTGTGTGTGTGTGTGTGTAAAGGGATAATAAAATCTAACAAGACTACTTGAGGATTAGGGTCACTGCTGAAGATGCCCACCACATGCTAGGTACTCACTAAATAAGTAATTGTCATCTGAGGAATATACATGAAACTAAAAGACTTTCTTCATCTCTAATTTGTGGGAGGGAAAATTCCAAGGGGCACTCTTCTCGGATTTGTTTTTGAGCCTAAAACCTTTCAGTGCATTCGTAGACACAACTGTTATCTCTTTGACATGATCCTAGGTTTATTTACGGGCATCTGTTATGATTCTCTATGAAACCCCACATTTGCTGGGTTTCTATGAGACTAAATGAAATTTCATTTTAAAAGCACTTGCTCAATATGTTTGTTGTGTAATAGCACAGTTACCAGCTGTTATTAGTGTGATCGTGGTGAGCACGGCTTGAAGGTTTTATGTGTATCATCTCACGTATAACTCCAGCCAAATAGAATGACTTGATTTCCTGTCTGATCTTTTCCCCAGTCTTTTCATATCTTCTGGGAAACTCTTGGTTGACCCAAAGATCATGTCCCGAGTCTAGTGACTCTCCATGTTTCTTCTGTATACACCCTCATCTAATTAGCAGCCTTTTCTTCCTGTTTCTAAAAGAAAGCCTAAACCATGCAGCCTTCTCAGTTTTCACTCTCCCTGTTGGTTTTTGTTCCTTTGTGCTTTAAGTTCTTACTCAGTAGCTCTGGCTAGGTTGGAGCTCCATGGGTAGAACAGGGTGGTCTTCAGCTCACAAAGATCCGCTTGCTTTTGCACTACCATGCCTGACACCAACTATTTTAAGCCAACACTCCTCCCCCTCTTCCACCTCCTCCCTCTCCTCCTCTACATCTTTCTGGAGAATGTCAGCTCCATGTGTACTCTTGATCACAGCACCCCCCACCCCAGCACCTAGAAGACTATGTGCTCTTTTGTAGGCTTATGCAAATTATATCTTATATGAATTCATACTGCAGCAAACCTTTCAAGTTCTTACTCCCATCTTACAGATGAATAAACAGACTCTTAAAAGTTAAATAACTGAGCCGGGCGTGGTGGCGCACGCCTTTAATCCCAGCACTCGGGAGGCAGAGGCAGGCGGATTTCTGAGTTCGAGGCCAGCCTGGTCTACAAAGTGAGTTCCAGGACAGCCAGAGATACACAGAGAAACCCTGTCTCGAAAAATACAAAACAAAACAAACAAACAAAAAAGTTAAATAACTTACCCAAGAGCACACAAGTAGCAGAATCAGGACTCAAACCCAATCAGTTTACCTCCACAGCCTGTTTCTTATCCAGTTGCTACAGGACTGAATTACAGTGGCTGGAAGCTATTATTAAGGGGGAGAGGGAGAGGGGAGAGAGGGAAGTGTGTGTGTGTGTGGGGGCGAGGGAGTGTGAGTGCAAGCACGTTGTTAGGAAACTTAAGTAGAAATTCTCCAATATAACAACGTTTCTCTCTGTTTTCCTGGGAATAAAGTTTATGCGGCTCCATTACACAGCTTAGTAAAGACAACAGGATTTGGTTCTTTCCAAGTCTCTTTTCCCCATTGGCCTCTTCTCCCAACATTTCAGCAGTTAGAATGAACAATCTGAGACAGTCTTCCTACCTCTTCCCCTATGGGAAACCTCCGCCACTCTTATTTCTGAGGGGTTTTACAGGCATTCCTTTACCTGACTCTTCTGTGCCCACTGCTGTGCCCCAGTGCCTGGGCAGTAGTTACAACAGAGCATCCACTTACATTTTTGGCTGAATAAAGGTATCAGATGGCAAGGATGGGGCACCCCATTCCACCCCACTGTCGATGCAAAACCATAGGTCTCATCTTAAAGGAAACGAGAAATAGTTTGTTCTGGAGCTATTTTGAGTGACCACGGCCTGGGAACCCAGACTGAGGTTATCCCTGATTCCATGTTCCAACGAGGAAGCCGTTTCACGAAGTTTTTATGGTTCTACAGAGCAATGAAATTCACGAATCAAGGCAAGCTTAAAATCCATTCAGAGAGATAGGTACTTATAAAGATGGGGGAAACTTTCCTACAGAATCAAGATGTTATCTGATGGCATCCTTAGCTTTTTGGGCTGGTAAAAATAGTAGTCTGCTAAGCTAATGGATTCCAAAAGGTTCCTGTACATTAAGTCACCAGTGTTCATTCCGATATGGGCGTGGGTAAGGAAGGCTCCAGAGGGCTAGAACTAGCCTGCAACATTCCAATCTCTTCACAGTACTGAAATTCTAATCAGTCAATCAATCTCTGCAGACTTGGCTTCTTTTCAAGAATTTAGTTCACATCACCACCCTAGGCATTAGAAATAAAGCGTATGCTAGCAAAGTGAATCGCCGTCGAATTCCAGTGCTAGACAGCAAGAGTTATTTTTCTCACTTTCCAAGAGGAAAGATTTTTGCTCATAGCGGTGAAATATATGGTCATGAATCAGTCTACTCGTAGTAGCAGAGAAATCGCAAACTTCTCAGGTGTACACCAGCAACCACGGTCTCACGCCTCACTTCCGGTCGGTCTCGATTCAACTTCCCTTACATCAGCCCTGGCCGTCCTCTCACTAGTTTGGCCCTCACCCGCCGCCGTAGCGCAGCGCCTTGGTTGCCCTGGGAGACGACCTGTGACCCGAGAGTGAGCGAAGCTGTTTCCCGCCGGCGGGAGCTGCGGCTGGGGCGGGTTGAGTGCGGGGCTCGTTGAGCGCGGGGCTCGAAGCCGCACCACCATGGCGGAACAGCTGTATCTAGAAAACATAGACGAGTTCGTCACGGACCAGAACAAGATCGTGAGGAGCTAGGACCACGGGGGTGGGGGGAGGCGCGGCCGTACGAGGCGGGTGTGCGGGGGACTTGGCCTGCCAGGTCGGCGGGGGGTCGCGACCCCCGGTGCTTGTGGCTTCTCGGGGACGGCCGAGGTGGCCACTGGTCACCGCGAAACCCGAGTAGGGAGACAAGCCCTGCGGACAGAGCCTCCCGCGCGCGCCCAAGCCCGGGGGCCTTGGGCGAGATTGTGGGGTTCGGGGGCGTGGAGCCTGGGAAGCCGGCGGGTTTCGTGAGGCCTCATCTCCCTGCTTGTGGCCCCTCAAGTCTTGGGGTGCAGTGGAGACCGGCCGACTTTATCTAGGCGACTGGCTGGTGCGTTACCCCCCCCCCCCCCGAGACAGTTTCCTCTTCCTGGAAATTTAAATATTGAAAGCAGCTTGACCCGCCTCCTCGGGCTAGCATAAAGGTGAAGAGACTTGGGTGTGAAGGACCTTTGCTGCTGTGAGCCCAGTTTGGTACAGGGTGGTTACAGTGACTCACACCTCCCGGGTCCTCCAGGCTTTTGTGTTATCCCTAGAAATGGGATTTAGCCAAGGATCAAATGACGAGTATAAACGCGTCAAGGCCCATTAGGGCTGGATAGATAATTTTTGAATCCTAGGTCTATCTCTTTCCCCTCTGTCTGTCTGCCACTGTGCCTTTGACCAATCTTTATTAGTCTTCTTGTTGGGAATGCATCGTTTAGCTTTGGAAGAAACAACAGAC
This sequence comes from Mus minutoides, assembly GCA_902729485.2. Lineage (NCBI taxonomy): Eukaryota > Metazoa > Chordata > Mammalia > Rodentia > Muridae > Mus > Mus minutoides. The sequence continues at coordinate 801,714 of LR749958.1, read as the reverse complement.
ATACCGGGTCAAGGATGGAGTCTCGATGCCCCTAGTTCTTGAAATTACGCACCCCCCCCCCACTACATTTATCCGTTTTTCTCATTTTTTTTTATTCCCACACCACCTGTTCCTCTTAACATTTGTACAGTTGCAAGTTTACTGAGAAGTTCCTGGGCTATGTGCTTTCAAGTAATGCTAGGTTTTAGATAAATTTTAGGATAGTTTTAGGTAGCTTCTTAAAGACCAGAGTGTCAGAGCTTTTAAGACAAGGAGTGTGAGCGAAATAACCTTTGCATATATTTGGCTTGGCTTTGTAGACTCTTAAGACTTTTTAAAATTATGTTTAGTGTCATGCACACACACACACACACACACACACAATAATGGATGTCAGAGGACCAGTTCTCCCATTCCACCATATGAATCCAACAGATCAAACCCATGTTCTTTTTTTTTTTTTTTTTGGTTTTTTCAAGACAGGGTTTCTCTGTATAGCCCTGGCTGTCCTGGAACTCACTTTGTAGACCAGGCTGGCCTTGAACTCAGAAATCCGCCTGCCTCTGCCTCCCAAGTGCTGGGATTAAAGGTGGTATGCCACCACTGCCGGGGTGAACCCAGGTTCTTAAGGGTGTGGTAGCAAGTGCCTTTCCCCACTGCCCGTCTCTCTGACCCACCTTTGTAGATTCTTTTGCATTGATCAGTCTGTGAAGCATCTTAGTGTTTGTAAGGTAAGTACTCTGGCCTTCTCATATGTTTTTTTTTCTCGTTGGTATCTGCTGTAGTTTACAGGACACAGCCATCCGAGAATAAGAGTCCTTAGGAGCAGGCTCTTGGCACTTATCTGTACTCTGGAATCATCTAATAAAACCTTAAAAATTGTTTTTTGTTTCAGGTGACTTACAAGTGGCTAAGCTATACACTAGGGGTTCATGTTAACCAGGCCAAACAGTAAGTTCATTTGACTGCTAATTTTATTAATATTGGAATTTTTCTTTTACTTTGTTTTTATTTGTTATTTTCAGCATAATCTTTTCATTGTTTATTTGGGGTTTTCATGTCATGCACCCCAATCACACTCACTTCCCAGTCCTTCCAGGTCCACCACACACAGAAAAATAAGTCCAGTCTGAGTTGCCTGTATAGTCATGGACATGGTCAAACCCCCAGTGGCCAGCCCCTCAAAGAAAGCGTTCACTTTGTCTTAATTCTTATAGAACTCTTAGGTTAGAACTGACTTTCTACCCGGGTTAATAGGAAAGAATATTACTTTCTCTGCCTTTTGACTACTTTTGTCTGTCTGTTGAACTGTGTGTGTTCATGTATGTGAATGTGTATGCACACAGGCTACAGGGCACAGGGCAAGGTCAGAGGACCATCTTGGTTTCATCCCTGCCTTTCTGACCGGTTTGAGATGGGGTCTCTGTTATTCCCTGCTGTGTACTGCAGACTGGTTGGCCTGCAGGCTTCTGAGGATACTTTGGTCTCTGCCTCCCTCTCCCCACAGGTGATCTGGAAATACCGGAATATGCTACTTATCCAGCTTTGCTTGGTTGGGTTCTGGGGATTTGACCTCTAGTTTTCGTGCTTGCCGGCAGGCCTTTGACCCAGTTAGTTTTTCCCCAGTCCTGTTTGATTCCTGGACTTGTATGCAAATGTATTGTGATAGTTTGCAGCCAGTTGTGTAGTGATTTGAATGAGAATGATTCCCCCTAGATATTTGACCTCTTGGTCCTCGTTTGTGGCACCGTCCTGGGAGGTTGAGCAGGCCCAGCCTTGCTGGAGGCACTGGAGGCAGGCTTCATGTTCACTTTCTCTGATTTATTGGTTGTGCTTGCATTTGAAGATGGGAGCTCTCAGCTTCCTGCTCAGCCGCTCTTGCCTCACGCCCCTCTTTCCGCAGTGGCCTCTTATCCCTTTGTACACCCAAATAAACTCTTTCCTCCTCAGGTTGCTTATGTGATAGCCTTTATCACAGCAACACAAGGGTATCCAGTTTATTAAATGGTGTAACCAGTCTCAGGTATAGCTTAGATTCATGTTTGTTGTCTTAGATCTTTATGTTTTCACATGTGTTTGTTAGACCTAATTTTGGCCCATATTTCCATAATAGTTCCTGTTGCTGTGATAAAACACTGACTAAAGCCAATGTGAGAAGGAAATGGTTTATTCGTCTTGCGAGGCAAGAACCTAGAGGCAGGAAATGAAGCAGAGACCGTGAAGGAGCTCAGCATACTGGCTTCTGGCTTGTTCAGTTACATTTCTTATACAGCTCAGGACCATTTGCCTAGAGATGATACTGCCCATGGTAGGCTGGGCCCTCCTATATCAATTAGCAATTAAGAAAATGCCCTACCCCCAACAACTGGAGTAGGGGGTGTCACTAAATCTGTTGACTGCCTGTGGATCCCATTCCCTAACTGAGCAGTGCTTTGTCTGGCCTTAAGGGGGAGAGGATGTGCCTAGCCCTTTAGAGACTCAAAGTGCCAAGGTGGGGTGATATGGGGGGCAGAGGGAGGCTTCTCCCTTTTCAGAGGAGAAGGGGAGGGGAGTTGTGGAGGGTGGTCATGAGTAGGGGTGGAGCTGAGATCCAGAATAAATGAATAAAAGTAAATAAATAAATTAATGGGAAAAAATGCCCTACAGATATATCCACAGACCCATCCAATGGAGGCAGTTTCTCAGTTCAGGTTCCCTGTTCCTAAGTATATTGGAGTTGACTGAAGTGAATGTTGGTTTAGTCAACAGGTGTTTGACATTAGCTGCCTGATGGTATATGGTGTGAGGACTAGAGCCAGTGAGATGGTTCAAGTAGGCAAAGGTGCTTGCTCTTGAGCCTGATGACCTGACTTCAATTCTGGGGACTTGGGAAGGGGACAGACTCAGAGGTGGTCTTGTGCTCTCCACTCTTGAGCTGTTGCATGCATGTACACAAGCATGTATGATAAAGTATGATAAAGATAGGAGAGTGTTTGAGTGAAAGTAAATCAAGTACTCAAGACGGCTAGAGACTGCCCTTCATGCATTCTGCCACACCTTTTTATTTCTTTTGTTAGAACAGATCTGTTCTAACAAATCTAATTTGAGGCCAAAAGAGAAATGACAACTTTTAAGTTAATGTTAGAATATTGATCTACAAAGGTGCAGAATGTTGTCCAAAGAGGAGGAGGAATTACTTAATCACTTAATCATTTGAGGACACATGTATGGGTTAAATGCCTTCTTTGGTTTGTTCTGCTTCTGAGAAATCTGATTTTTATTTTTAGTAGGAGCTTTCTTTGAGCCATAGCAACAGGATACATGTCTGACTGGTTTGGCTTCATTTGAGTTATCATTATAGGTTTAGGAGACTGATTTTAGCTGTGATGTTCAAGCTCTTAAGAACTGAAACTGTTAGCTCAGGGTTAGATTTAGACCTGTTTTTAACAAGGTTGCCCAAGATCAGCTTTGGCCTAAACCTAAGTTGCAATAACTTTAGGAATGGACACAGATAAGAGCTTTATTTATTGCTTATTTGTAAACAGGGCCTCACTATGTAGGTCTGATTGGCTTAGAACTCTGTAGACAAGTTTAGCCTTGAACTCAGAGATCTGCCTGCCTCTGCCTTCCCAGTGCTGGGATCAAAGGCAAAGGCGTGCCTGTGCTTTATTCATTTCACAGATAGCTGTTAGAATTGGAAATGAAGCAGCTGCTATTACAATCACCTAATAGACATTAAAATAAAGATGCATTTGAAGGATTAGAGCTATAGGTGGTTGTTCTAACCTTAACATGCCATCTGGCCTGTGTGACCAATTGGGTAGTAGCCGTGTTCTTCAGACTCTCTTATGCCTGTGCCACCAGGGCCAGCTCTCCCCCTTTGTCTAGGCAGGGGCTGTGCCAACTCTCACTGTTAATTCTTTTATAAAACATATTTGAACTATATTGAAACACTAAACAATTTACCCATTGAAAGTATATTTAATATTTTTAGTATGCAGCTATCACCAGAGGCAGCGTTTGGTTTTTGTTTGTTTGTTTGTTTTGTTTTAATTTTTCAAAGGAAAGATTTAATGCCAATTCAGAAATCATCACATTTGATAAATCAGAAGCAACCCAACAGATACATATGTGAATTTTTTGAACCATTTAAAAAAATAACTAGAGGTAGCTCAGCAGTTAAGGGTTCTCTGCTCCTCTAGAGAACTCAGGTTCAGTTTCCAGCATCTCCACAGCAGCTCACAACCGCCTGTGACTGCAGTTGTTACAAATCCAACACCTCTTCCTGGCCCAGGAGCAGTGCTCGAATGTGCTGCACAGACGGACAAGTGGTCAAACATGCATACACATTAAACACAAAACACAACAGCCCTTACATACTTAGTGTCACTACTGATGAGTCGGATGCAAATTAAAATGCTTGTGAGGTACCTTTTTCTCTTAATACAGCTGCCATTTTCCAGTGTTTCATCACTCTAGAAGGAATCATGCCTGGTAACAGTCACTGTTTTTTTTAACCTCTGTCTTCACTTCACGTTTCCTAGACAACTATTAATTTTCTGTCTATAGAATATTATATAATCTACACACACATACACTCATACTTATTTGGTTTTTTTTTCAATTAATGTTTCAAAATTTGTCCAAGCTGACATGATTGGTATGTGATTTGTTTTTAATGGCCAAACACTATTCTATTATATGGTGTATTCTTAATTGCTCTAACAGAGTACTGCAAAATGGGTAGCTTAAAACACCAGAGGTTTATTGACTTCTGTTCTGCAGGTTGTCTATGTACATTCTTGGTGGCATTCTTTGAATAGATGATTTGATTGTTGATGAAGTTTGTCATTCTTCTGATTATTGCGGGTGTGTTAACAAATTGGCCCAGACTTAATGGAAGAAATAACCATTTTATCACTCATGGATTCTGCAGTGTGGACAGGGCAGAGTAGGAATGGCCAATTTTAGCTGAATGGTATCTGGAATCTTAGCTGGGAAGTGTCAGCCACTACAGTCCAGTCTGTAATCATCTTTCTGTACATCTGGCAGTTGTTACTAATTATCAGCTGAACTTTATCTGGGGCTATAGACCAGGGTGTTACAGGGCTTGGGCTTCCTTGCAGCATGGTGTCTTGGAGCAGTCAGATTTCTTATATAGCTACTCAGGGCCCTAACGGCTGTCCTAGCACACAACAGAAGCCACTCATCTTTCTGACTTGCTTCACCCTCAGGCAGTCCCTTAAAAGTCCTCCCCGATTCAGTGCCTGGTCTCCACCCCTAATAAGAAAATGTAGAACAGTATCTAGGGAGGGAGATGCTGGCTCAGTCATGTTTAGAAAATATAAAGTGTAAATTAAAAGATGTGACCAAGTGTCGATAATCCCAGGACTTGGGAGGCAGAGGCAAGTGGATCTCTGGGTTCGAGGCGAGCCTGATCTACAGAGTGAGTTCCAGGACAGCCAGGGCTACACAGAGAAACCTTTTCTTGAGGAAACAAAACAAATTCTTGTTTTTAGTTCTTTTTTTAAAGTATTATTTTAGTCTTTAACAGGCAAGATCCTTCCTCATTAATTTAAGCATGATATCTTCAGATTGAAAAAATGTTATGGAGGACTAAAATTGGTTTAGTTCTGGGGAAACTAAAGGAGAGGAAAGTTAATAGTCTCAAGGGGGAGGTTGTCAGTCATCATATGTATAGGAAATATATTCTGCAGGAAGTCAAGTTTTTTCACTTTTTTTTTTGTTTGTTTGTTTTTGGTTTTTGAGACAGGGTTTCTCTGTATAGCCCTGGCTGTCCTGGTTTCACTCATTTTTTTTTTTTAAAGATTTATTTTATTTATTATATGTAAGTACACTGTAGCTGTCTTCAGACACTCCAGAAGAGGGAGCCAGATCGGATGGTTGAGAGCCACCATGTGGTTGCTGGGATTTGAACTTATCACCTTCGGAAGAGCAGTCGGGTGCTCTTACCCGCTGAGCCATCTCACCAGCCCCGGTTTCACTCATTTTAAAGAATGTTTCATATATATTATTTTCAGAAATGGAGTACTTGTCTTTACTAAATAAGAAACATGTTACAGTATATATAAATTCCTTTTTTTAAAGGTTTGTCGTAAACTTCTCAATAAGAAGGGAAATAGATTGGAGAGATGGCTCAGTGGTTAAGAGCACTGACTGCTCTTCCAAAGGTCCTGAGTTCAAATCCCAGCAACCACATGGTGGCTCACAACCATCCGAAATGCCCTCTTCTGGAAAGACTGAAGGCAGCTACAGTGTACTTACATATAATAAAAAAACAAACAATAACAAGGGCTGGTGAGATGGCTCAGCGGGTAAGAGAACCCGACTGCTCTTCCGAAGGTGATAAGTTCAAATCCCAGCATCCACATGGTGGCTCACAACCATCCATAATGAGATCTGGCGCCCTCTTCTGGAGTGTCTGAAGACAGCTACAGTGTACTTACATATAATAAATAAAATAAATAAATAAATAAATAAAAAGAAGGGAAATAGATTAAAAAGAAAACAAAACATAAACAGGTGAGAAGAGAAACTAATATGAGAACAATTGGGGTTTATCTGGGGAGACCTGTGCAGAAGACAGTGACTTGCTGACATAGGCAAGGTCAAGAGCTGTGGAGAAAAGACTGCAGTTGGCTGACACACTTGAGAGCATGGTAGACATGGTATTTGCCTTTTTGGTTTTCTATTAGCATGGTCCTAATTAGCATCAACAGTCAAGAGTCCACCTCCTCATCTGCCCTTCTGTCATGATCATGATCTCTGCAGTGGGGAAGATGTGAGAGAGCAAGGCGGAAGAATCCGTAAAACTGGCAAATAGTGCACACTTTGTACTTAAGTAACTGATGGTGTATGGAAAGGCAGCCTTAAAAACCTGTGGTAGAGTGTGGTATAGTGGGTGTCAGAATACATGATAGGACGTAAACTCTGTTAGCACTCGGGAGGCAGAGGTGCTCTGTTCAGCTAGTTGTGTCAGAGAGACATGGAGTAGGAGGAATTAGGTGGATGGAACCTATATAGTCCTGCCTGGCCTGGAATTCCTTTAGCCAGGCTTGCCTCAGACTCACAGAGATCTGCTTGCCTCTGCCTCCCTCCCTAGGATTAAAGGGAAGTAGACAGATGGCTGTGATTCAAGTTCCTACCAATTTTAAGCTTATGTTCTAGGAAAGATATGGCTGGTCCAGATGGGTAGGAGCTATGACTCTTGTTTACTGCTTAGAACACAAGTGGGCACTCAGGAAAGTTTAGATTCATTTTTTAATCTGTTGACTTTTTTTACTGACTTGTATTTTAAAACTTCACTATGACAGCCTCACAGATGATTGTGAAAAGAGAATACAGGTGACTCTTGGACTTGAAATAGTCTAGTAAAGCGGGTTAGAGAGCATAGAGTCAAGAGTTAGTTGGGCCGGGCGTGGTGATGCACGCCTTTAATCCCAGCACTCGGGAGGCAGAGGCAGGCAGATTTCTGAGTTCAAGGCCAGCCTGGTCTACAAAGTGAGTTTCAGGATAGCCAGGGCTATACAGAGAAACCCTGTCTCGAAAAACCAAAAAAAAAAGAGTTAGTTGGGAGGGAGGACTGATGAGACTTGGCAACTCATTGCATAAGAAGGGTAATGACTCCCCGATTTCTGGCTAAGGTGGTTTGAACAAATGATGATGTCATCAGGGAAAAAAACGAAGCCATGGAGTTGAATAAAATAGACAATGGAGAATACCACAGGGTGACCAGCCATATCCCATGTCCCAGGAAACCTATCTGAGTTAGGCAAACTGGGGTGGCAGGTCATACTGAAATAAGGTAAGATGGCTAAAGAGAGGAAAGCACAGAAACTTCAGGAAAAATGGAGCAGGTGTCGCAGGGGACTCTGGGCTGAGTGTCATGGAAGGTCAGAGCATCTGGAGAAGACAGGTTTTCTTTGGTTTATTACAGTAAGCCTGGTACTTACTGTGTAGACCAGGCTGGACTTGAACTCATAGAAATCCACCTGCCTCTCCCTCTAGGGTTAAAGGCCTGTACCACCATACCATGCTATCAGAATTTCTGAGTTTCTGGCTGTTCTCAACTGAAGTGTGATATGTTGTAGAAGCTTGCTAAATATTTCTTGAAATAAAGACAAATGATGTGCATCTTTTTATTGTTAAACTCCATTGAGGGGATTCAACTTCTGGTATTTTGGGTGGTTGGGATAAAAGTGAATAAAGACTTTACTGCAAGCAACATTTCTGCATTTAGTGTGTGGTTAATGAACATTTTAGATGTTGGTTGGTATAAGCATCTGCTATATTCTATATCATGAAACATCTGACTGTAAGTAATTCACTAGTAACAGGTGGATATATATTTGTCATGATGTATATGATGGCTTGAAATATAATGATCTCATAGAATTACTAAAAGCCCCAAATCATCTCCATCTCTACAAAAGCACATCTAGACTATTGATATTAGTGAATAGAGGCTTGCAGACAGTGTATGACTTCGGGTTATAATGCCACTTGTGCTTTATGCCTGAAGATAGGAAACCAAGAAAGCTTTATTCTGGATGCCATAGCTCCATAATTGACTCACTTTTCTATCTGCAATCTAGCCATTGCCACTGTTTGACTATGGGTTCTGTCCCTCTTGGCATATTTCTAGATTTATCTCAGTTACTTCCTGGGTTTCTTAGCCAACTCAAATAAGTTGGTTCCAGTCCTATGCTCTATCTAAAGTTTTTTAATTGTTTTTTCAAAAATCTGTCTGTTCAGAAGGTAAAAAATTGTGCTGTTGAAAAAACTGTCAGATTTCATATATATATGACTTCCGAGTCATGAATTAGGAGTTGGTGAGGAAGATGCATGCTAATGAGTCACTTGTGTCTTGTTTGGAACAGGATGCTCTATGAATATGTTGAAAGGAAACGGAAAGAGAATTCGGGAGCTCAGCTGCATGTTACCTATTTGGTGTCTGGCAGTCTTGTACAGAACGGACATTCTGTAAGTTCTCTTGTAACAAGACTTCATGTTCATGAGATATAAACATTGTTAGAAATAACAGGAGGAAGGAGCAAGATTGAGTGGTATGGAAGTTTTAAAGTACCTCTTAAAGAGAGTGAGTGTTCTGAAATTTTAAACTAACTCAGGAAAGGTTATGTAATATCTGTGATGAAGAGACTGTCACTCTTAGTTACATAGGAAATGAGACATTAGGGAATGGCTTTTCCTTGAACCTCTTTTTCCTTTTGAATCTGTATTGAAGACACTGGTACTTAACTTTCATCCTCTTCAAATTTCAAGTCAGATTCCAATGTTAAAAAAGGAGGAAAAAAATTAGGTGACTTTGTAATCTGAGTACTCGCTTTGATAGGTCACGTGGAGTGGCCCGTTGTAAGGCTAGGCTTGGCTGCTGGTACAGACAGGTATGTTTAGGCTCCTGCATCCTTTTCTGTTCTTGCCCCTCTGCGTCGCCCACCAGCACAGGGCACTGTACTTCCCTTTTGAGTTTCCCTCAAAATCATAAGTTTTTAACCTCAACTTCGTTTGCCATAATACTAATGGGAGGTTTTTTTTTTTTTTTTTTTTTTTTCCCCGAGACAGGGTTTCTCTGTGTAGTCCTGGCTGTCCTGGAACTCACTTTGTAGACCAGGCTGGCCTCGAACTCAGAAATTCGCCTGCCTCTGCCTCCCGAGGGCTGGGATTAAAGGCGTGTGCCACCACGCCTGGCCCAGGAGTTGTTTTTTTTTTTAACAAGAGTCCCAAGCGTGTGAGATTTAAAGCTCTTAGGTGAGCTTTATGAGGAAAAGCAGAACTTTAAATTCAGATGCTTGGTTCTCCAGCCAGTGTTTTCATTTCTTGTTTTTGTACTGTTGAGACTCTTTGGTGTTTAGTCAGCAGTCGTTCTCCACCTGCCAGCACTGCAGCCCTTTAATACAGTTCCTCACGTTGTTGTGACCCCAACCATAAAATTACTTCATTGCTACTTCATAACTAATTTTCTACTGTAGTATAAATACCTGATGTGCAAGATTTTTGATATGCAACCCTCCACGGGGTTTCAGTCCACAGTTTGAGAACCACTGGTTAGTGGGTTCTTGTTATGCTAATTAGGGTTTGTCATTTCAAGTTCTCAGCTGTTTTATGTAGTGATTTTTAGTTGAGAATGATTTTTTTTTAAATCACCACCTAATTTATTATTCATTTGCCAGACATAACAGAAGAGTCAAATTTTAATCTGGAATCTATGAAAATTTTTTTTTTTAAAGGGCAGGTTTCATTGTGTATCTGAGCTGATAGACTAGACTGACCTCTTATTCACAGAGATCCACCTGCCTCTCTAGTGCTGGATTAAAGGTGTCAACCACCACACTATGAAAGACAAGCCTGGAACCTGAAGCTAAGCTGGCTGACCAGTGGCCTCCGGGATCCTCCTGTCTGTCTCCTCAGCATTAAAATTATAATTGGACCTACCATGCCCATTGTTTTATATGGACACTGGGAATTGAAATTAGATCCTCATGCTTGTGTGGCAATTATTTTAGCAGCTGAGCTATTGTCTTACTTCATGTTTTAACTAGAAAAGGAACCAACAAAGAGAATCCATGAATTTTCATAATTCAAGTTTATGACTACACTTCTAAAAAAACTTTTTTTTTGATATAATGGGGAGATAGCTCAGTAGTAGAGCAGTTGCCTAGCATGTACAAGGTTCTGGGTTTGACCATCAGTACTGAAACACCAAAACCAAGTACAAATTTATGTTCTGCCAAACATGGTGGCTCACACTGTCACTGGCAGCACTTGAGAGCCTGAAGCAGGCGTTAGTGAGTTTGAGGCTAGCCTGAGCAATGTGAATTTCTGTCTCCTAAAAACCAACCAACCAAAAAAAAGCTTGCTTGATTATTATATTGCTCTTTTATATTAAGGATTTTGGTGTGTTCTTAACATTGACATAAATACTTATTGCTGTAGCCAAATATAAGATTTAGAGGAGAAAAATGAATATTGTTACTAACAATTACTGAATTTTTTTCAAGAATTTTTTACTTTTCAAGTTTTTTTTTTCTGTAGCATATAGTCTGCTTAATTAAATCACTCATTGTGCCAATTTATCAATTTAAGATCTATTTAAACTCAGTTCTCTTTCCTTCAGGAAAGGGCAGGCCTCCCAGGGATATTAACCAAATATGGCATATCAAGTTGCAATAAGATTAGGTTGGATGATAGTTGCAATAATATTAAGGCTGGATGAGGCAATCCTGTAGGAGGACAAGGGACCCAAAAGCAGGCAAAAGCTCCCGAAACAGCCTATGCTCCTTCTGCTAGGAGTCCCATAAAAATAAAGTATACAACTATAACACACACACACAAGCACTTAGGTCAGTCCCATCCAGCCTCCCTGATTGTAATTTCCGTCTCTGTGAGCCCCGTCTCTGTGAGCCCCTAGGAGGCTCCAGGTTGAGTGCAAGTTAGTTGTCCTTGCCTCCTCTGGCTTCTACAATCCTTCTTCCTCCTCTTGTTCAGGACTCCCTGAACTCTGTAGAATACTTGGGTCTCTGCATCTGGTTCCATCAGCTACTGGATGAAGCCTCTTTGATGACAGTCTATGAGTATAGCAGAATAGCCAGATCTAACTTTTATTTAGTTCCATAGATTATATACTAGTTATTATTCAATCATTTACTAAAAATTACTCTTACACTGTTTGAGATAATTTTGTTTCATAAAAGTACTGAGACTGGCCTCTCATTTTCCTTAATCTCTTTCCAAGATGATGTAAGATATGCCATTTAAAAATTAGTCAGACTGGGCTGGTGAGATGGCTCAGTGGGTAAGAGCTCTTCCAAAGGTGATGAGTTCAAATCCCAGCAACCACATGGTGGCTTACAACCACCCGTAATGAGATCTGACGCCCTCTTCTGGTGTGTCCGAAGACAGCTACAGCGTACTTATGAAGAAGAATAATAAACGAATCCTTGGACTGAGCGGGGCCGACTGGAGCGAGCAGGGCCAGCCAGAGCGAGCAGGGCCGTATGGGGGCGGCCAGAGTGAGCGGGACTGGCTGGAGTGAGCGGGACTGGCTGGAGTGAGCGGGGTCAAGGGGAGTGAGCGGGGGTTAAGCGGAGTGAGCGGGGTTGACCGGAACAAGGGGAAAAAAATTAGTCAGACTGCCCTATACTGTAGTGTAGTACCCAGTGTTTTTCTAACTTCATAGCTGAGTCAAGGAAGCTGAAATTCTGAGTTCTGTAACTTCACTACTGATGAATTGTTGTTCCTTACAGTGCCACAAGGTTGCAGTAGTGAGAGAAGATAAACTGGAAGGTAAGAATTTGAGCAGCTGAATAAGCTTTTCGCTTTGCATCTATGAGCATTGATTGGGTACAGTCTATATAAAGTATATTTGGCTATTTAACTAGATAGTCTTATATTCCTTTTACTAATGGTTTTTGAATTGTTAGTCTTCTTATATTTGCCTAACTTCCCATTTTTAAGGCTGACATATATAAAGTACATCTTTGACAGGATTTCAAAACTCATGACAGACATAAAAATATTGTCATGAATTCCAGATGACGTGGCTCCTTATGCTGTAGATTGTGATACTATGTGGGGTTGAATAACCAAATCTAGACCCTGCAAAAATGATTATCAAACTGAGCTTATAACAACTAAGACTTAATAAACTACCTAGTATGGTAAACAGTGAATGTAGCAGTGTATATGGGATGATGAGCCCACAGAACCTGGGTTTCATGGCAGTGCTCAGGCGTGTTACATGATGTGGCCTCACTGCAGCCTAGTTCTGAGCATATAGTCAGTGCTCTTTGCATTGTGTGCCACTCTGCCATGCAACACCAGTGCGTATAGCCTGAACCACCATGGCCCAGACTTGAGGCTGTGCATGGCACATGCTGTGGTGGGTGTTCTCAGTTGTAGTCTATTTACTGTATATGTAAACTTCTGTGCTCTTATAGAAACATGATACTTTATGAAAAACCAAGAATTAGTATTTTCCCACCATCGTTCCTTAGTGTGTAAGCATCAAATTAGTGTGTTTGGGATTGTATTTATGTTAGAATATTAGATTCTAAAACATGCTATTTGAGTTGTTCCTTGTTTTATTTTTTAAAAAAAATATTTAGTAAATTTCAGCTTGAATTAGAACAGTGTTTCTAACAAATCTGAAATAGCTTAAATTTACCTCTTCTATTTTGTACTTTGTATTTCTGCAAAGTGGTAGTGTTGTTAGCACTGATGGTTATAAAAGCAAAATATTGATCAGCTAAAAAAACATTGATATGTGCTGCATTCTGCAGGATCAGATATTCAGCCAAGATTTCAATTCTTTGCTTTGTATAAAAATAAACACACATTTGTTTCAGTAGTATGAAAATTTGTTTTTATCTTTGATAATAAAATTATTATTTTGTATATGCCAAAAGGGTTGTTTTAAAATAATATTCTTTATGACTATCAATAAATATTTAAATTTTGTATTTACATATATATGAAAATGTATGTGTGTGTGTATATATATTATATAATACATATATTATATATATATGCATAAAAATCTCTGGTTAAAAAGGAAATGTTAAGAAACTGAATAATATGTGGTGGTTAATATGTTCCAAATTCTGTGCTAGTGGGGACAGTGAACAAGTTAGGCACAGTTCTTCCTTGTAGAATCCGTAGTTTACTCCTATGATAATGGACTTTTAATTTTGTTCTGTGGACTCAGTTCATTAGTAATACTATTATGTAGCTGCTTTCTGTAAACTGAAATTGAAACATACAAGTAAGTCTTGGTAGAGATAAGTCTTCTCAGGTACAGATCACTTAACTGACTGGAAACAAGCTTCATAATCATCGTAGTCATCAGTCACTGTTTGCTGACTGTCCCGGGTGAGTAACACCCTCCCTCACAGGTGCTGGACTGAGAAACGACTCAGCACCAACATGTCCCATTGCAGACAGAGGCTTGATGTTCTTCTGCTTTATATGTAGCTGTTTGGCCTGTTAGAGGTTTTGGACCACCATAGATAGCAAAGGGTTTGGGTGCAGAAGAGTTTCTTGTTAAAGTCCCCACAAGCTGTGAAGTTGTGTATTAACAGACTGCTTTTCCTGTTGACTTGTAGCAGTGAAGTCCAAGTTAGCTGTGACTGCCAGCATCCATGTGTACAGCATCCAGAAAGCTATGCTAAAGGACAGTGGGCCTCTGTTCAATACCGACTATGACATCCTTAAAAGCAATTTGCAGAACTGCAGCAAGTAAGCTCCTTAATGTTCTTGTGGGCTTCTTTACGAATTGATTTTGTAAGGTGTTTACACAGTGGCTGCCTCTTAAGAGTGAATGCCAAGTCTAGTAAAACCCCATTTATCTTGCAGTAAGACACATGCCTAGTTTTATTAGTACATCATAAGGTGAAAAATAGCAGCCACAACCCATATTGAAGCCCCACTGGACTCCCCATAAATCTATTTCTCATATATTTATCCTGTCATCACCACCAGAGATGTTTGTTGTGTCCCCTCACTGTCCCTTTGCTCTAGTCTCTGCTTGTCTAACTCTTACCCATCCTTTAGGAGCTAGATCAAATGTTGCCCTTCAAAAAACTGTTCTTAAATTTGACATCCCGTTCCTTCCAGCCAAAAGTAACTTGTCCCCAAAGCTCATAGCCAAGATCAGATCTTGTAAATCTTTTGTGTTCTTCAGGTCACTGGACAGTGACAGGCTATGATGTGTGTGGATTTTAGACACTGATAATCATAGGTTTTAGTCATGTTTTGCTACTTAATAGCCCAGTGGCTTTGGACAAATTACTTAATGCTTTCTAGCTTTGGTTTCTTCATCTTTAAGTCAGTTGTGATAATTCCTACTTTGTGAGATTGTACTGAGTGAGGGTTCAAGTCAGTTCTTTAAAAATATTCTTGGGTATCTACCACTTTGATTTAATTATAATTTAAATTCGGGGGCTGGAAAGGTGGCTCAGTATTTTAGTGTACTTATTGATTGTGCAGGGGACCCAGGTTCAATTCCTAGTCCCCTACATGGTGGCTTACAACCATCTATAGCCCCAGTTCCAGGGGATCTAATACCTTCTGGCCTCCTTGGGTACTAGGTGTGCATATGGAGTACAGACATACATGCTGGCCAAACACTCTTAACATATACAATCAAATTAATTATTAAAAGATAATTTGAATTTGTCTGGTGTATGTCTGATGTGTACCATTGAGTTGTTACATACTTTTGAGAATGAGGCCTAGTACCTTTTCCTGAGGTTGGTGGCCCACAAGAGATAGCATTACAGTACAGTGCTATCAAGAGGAATGGCATGAAACAATTTTGGAGACAGACATTTATTACCAGATTCTGGATGGGTGGAGTGAGGGGAAAACAGAAGTGGCTTTTCCAAGAAGTTAAGGCATCTAGGTTGAGACTCAAAGGTCCAGTAGAAATTGTCAGATAGTAGTGTCAGAGTAAAGATAGAACTGAGAAACATGACATTGCATAATCATTGTCTGTGGCTAAAGCATAGGATGGCAGACAGGTGGGAAGTAACTAGAAGACTGGAGTCAGACTCCTTCGTGAGTGCTTTCATGGAGCTTAGGCTTGATCCTGAGAAGAGCGGCTAGAGTTTGGATATGTAGATTTGCTGGAAATCTCAAGTAGAGGTATTTATTACAGTGGTTAAGTCTCAAGGTAAACAGAAGGATTTGGGGTTCAGGTAAGCTGCTGGGCCAGGGCAGCAGATAGATCTGTGAAGAGAGTGTGGAATGAAGGAAGAACAAAATAAAACTGAAGGTTACAATTTTTACCAGCCATCTGACTTTGGATAAAATATTTAGCCTCTTGGTGATTCAACTTCTTTATGGTAAAGTAGAGGCATCAATAGTACCAGCCTTACATGTAATTGAGGACTGAGTAAACTAAGAGACGTAGAACTCTTACAGCTGTGTTCCACACATATTGAGTACTGTTTGTGCTTGCGCTTTATTTTAATGAATGGATGAAAAAGAGGGGTCTAAGAGGAAGCATCCAGTGAAGTGGAAAATTATGAAAATATATGAGGTTCCATAAGCTGAGGGCAAAATTTCAAGAAGGGGGTACTAATGGATGTTTCAAGAGAAGCAGGTCAGATAGAGATGGAAGCGAGCCATTGGATGTGGTGATGACCTTTGAGAGCTTCAGTGTAGGGGTCAGACTGATCCAGCTGAGTGAGATAGGAAGAAGTAAGACTGTTGGTGTGGATAAATATTTCCAGAAAATGAGATTGAAATGGAGGGAAAGTAGGACCATAGCTAAGGAGAAATTGTGTGTGTGTGTGTGCCACACAACAAGAGGATGACTTAGGTTGTGTTGTTAGGTAGGGGTCAGAGAGGAGTGGTTGAAGACAGGGAGGGGGTGGGATAACTGATAGAGACAGATCTGGAAAAACTGATACAGAATTGCCAACTGTGTTTTCTTTACCATCTGATTAGGATTCCTCTCACTTAACTTAGTTTTTCCAAAATGGTGCCTAGCACACAGTAACTAATGTTGACTCTATTAATAATGGGCATTATGGTGGGTTGGTTAGGATTTTGTTTTGTTTTGGGCTTTTTGTTTGTTTTGTTTTGTCTCTTTATTTTAAATTTTGAATAATATGGGCATTTGAATATTTATTAAATAGATATATAACCAGAAAATAATTTATAAGTCCCCTGTTTTAGAGAACAATTTCAAGAAAAAAATACTTTGCTAATTTTATGTAAAACATTTAATTTTATTTTAAAAATAATCTGTATTAAAATCTTGTGGCATGTCAAGATGACACATCATATCCAACTTGAGATAAAACAGCTTCTGATAATGTTCAACAAGTTAAACAAGGAAGAGTAAAAACTGCTCAGGAGTTTAGCAGTGGTCCTCAGCCTTCCTGACACTGTGAATACACTTCCTCATGTTGTGGTGGCTCCCAACCATAAAATTATTTCATTGCTACTTCATAACTAATTTTGCTACTGTTAAGAATCATAATATAAGTATCTGATTAGCAACTCCTGGGAAAGGGTCATTTGATCTCCAGGAGGGTTATGACACACAAGTTGAGAACGGTTCAGTTCTGTGTACAAAAATACCAGGGCAAGTAAGAATGTGATTCATAAAGCACTGCAATGAACTCTACTAATACTGAACATCTCTGTAGAATTTGAGAATTAGCCAGGCATGATGGTGCATCCTTTGACCCCAGCACTTGGGAGGTAGAGGGAAGATAAGTAGTAGTTCAACATCATCCTCAATTATGTAGGAATTTGAGGCACTGAATGACACCCCAGATCATGGCTTATCTTCCTGTTGCTGACAAAAGTAAACTTAAGGAGAAAGGTTTTATTCTGGCATACAGTTCAGTGGCACAGTCCATTATGGTGGGGAAGTCAAGGCTGCAGGGTCTTGAAGCAGCTTGTCATGTCATAGTCCTAGTCAAAAATCAGGAAACAGTGAAAGCATGTTCAGCTCACAGTCTCCTTGCCACCTATAGTGCACAGGTCTTCCTACCTAATCAAGTCAAGGTGTTCCCTTACAGCTGTGCCTAGAGGCTGGACTCCCAGGAGATGCTAAATCTCATCAAACTGACAACTGAGAAATTAACCTTCTCATCTTTGAGGGAGGGGGGTTAGAGACAGGGTTTTTCTGTGTAGCCCCAGCTGTCCTGGAACTCACCCTGTAAACCAGGCTGGCCTCAGACTCAGAGATCCTCCTACTTCCCAAGTGCTGGGATTAAAGGTGTGTGTCTCCACTGCCCAGCTAACTATCTTGTCTTATTTGGGGGAGGGGGTGGGACATAAAGTAGGAGGAGAGGAAAACCGGAGAGTTTATCTCCAATAAAAACATTTGTGCTTGTTCCTAAGACTTGTAAGCCTCCTGAGATCAGCTGTGTTCTAGAAACTGCTGTGAAAGCAAGGAAGTGAGATTTCAGGGTGAGCAGTTTTCTTAGGACAGCTCCAGCCTAACCTGGTCTCTTCCTGGTTGCCACTTGCTGGTCCTCATCCTAAGGTGTGGAATGCAGACCAAATAAAGAGTTGTCTCAGGGCCAACTTGAGATGCTGACAGTAAAATAAAACATTGCCTTTTCTGTTGTACCTGGAAGCACTGCAAGTCCAGAGAGGAAGACCAGTGGGTAAGAGTCAATGACTTCTGTCTGCTCTCTTCTGAGTGGGCCATAGTGACTCAGTGGAAGATGTGTGTTGCTCTGAAGCTACTTAGTCAAAAGTTATTTCTGAAATGAAACACTGTCAGTGACCTTTGCGTAGGCAGTTATTCTAGTTAGTTTAATAGCTCCTATCTCCACATGGGTTCTGCATTTCTTTTTCAAGTTGTGGTGATACACTGAAGAAGAAAAGGAAGCCAGAAGCTCCCCTGATCTGCAAACCAGTCATTCTGCCCAACTGAATGCTGAGTTCCTATAATACAAAGAATGAAGAGTCCTTCCAGGGAACTTTCACCTACCCCCATAAGCAAAGCACTGGGAAGTAAAATGTTTTCTTAATTAGGAAAAGCTGGGGAACTCTGCCTTCTGCCTGACGCCTGAGAAGGCTGAGTAGGTTCCCATCCACATCGTGCACTGTTGCGGTACAGTCATGTGAAGCAGGCACATTGGCACTTAATGCAGACTAAGAGGTGGACTATTCCCAGTAATACGCTATGCAGACTCTTCCCCTTCTTCCCCAGACGTCACTAGCCTTTGCTGGGTTGCTCCCTAGTCTGAGTTGGTATTTTTAGAAGTGAGAAACAAATGGATACAAAGGAGCATGAGTTATGGGAACTAGTGGCTAGCCCTACTTCACCCTTTAAAGCATGGCATACTCTGACTAGGACAGTTGCCAAGAAATTGGTTAGTGATGTATGGCTGTTAGCTCTGGTTCTGTTGATAGTTACTGCTCCTCCAACTTGGTCAGGGGACCTTCTGGTTTTCTATGGATGGTGATATTATTACTGTTTGCTGGAGAATAAGAAGTGAATAAAAATAAGTGTAAATGCTGGTCTGTTGAGGTGCACACCTTGAATCCCAGTACTCTGGAGGCAGAAGCTGGGAGATTGTTGTGAGTTCAAGGCTAGCCTGGTCTATATATTGAATTCAAGGACAGCAAAGGCTATGTAGAGAGACCCTGTCTAAAACCAAAACAAAAAGAGGAAAAACCCAAACAAACAAAAAAGCAAGTGTGTTGAGTATGATGTGATAGAATGTGATTGATTGAGGACTAGCTTCCTGACTAGGTAAGTGCAAACCACAAGCCAAAGTTACTTCTCCACACTGCCTAGTTCTTTACCCAAGTGGAGTTTTATATGAACATTTTTTTTCTATGATCAGTGTAGTTTTAAAATTCCTTAGTTTTATATTATTGTGAAAAGATATCTAGAAGGCACAGAGTTTGAAAATGAGGGTTGATAATGACATTAATCTTATACTCACCTCTGTCCTTAGGTTTAGTGCCATACAGTGTGCAGCTGCAGTCCCCAGAGCTCCTGCAGAATCCCCATCTTCCAGAAAGTATGAGCAGTCAAATCTTCAGGCAGCGAGTGAGACACAAGCCAGTGAACCGACTACCAATGGCCATGGTCCACCTGCCTCCAAACAGGCTTCCCAGCGGCCCAAAGGAATTATGGGAATGTTAATCTCTAAAGCTGTTACTAAAACCCAGGACACCAACAAGGAAAGCAAACCAGAGGCCCGAGAAGTAACCAGTGTGAGTTGTCTTTCCAGGAGGCAGGAGGCAGGAGGCTGCTTTTCTGTAACAGGACGGGGATATTGGGAAGCCTTCATGGCTTCCATGCTAGCCTGTGTGTGCACAGGTCCCGTGAACAGTTCTGAGTTGTCTACTTTAGTTTGAATATTTATGATTATTTGAGGTCTTGCTATCAGGTCTAGGCTGACCTCACACTCAGGCTCCTCTTCCCTCTGCCTCTCTAGTGCTGGGAAGAAGCATGAGTCACCGTGCCTTATGTAGTTTGAGTCATATTTTAGTTACTGTTTAATGTCTCCCCTGATAGTCCTTTTTCCCCATAGTACTTCTCACCAAGATTGGATTCTCTTTCTATAAAATGGTGATACCTGACTTGTACACTAAGATCATTATGACAGCCATTGAAATAATGTACATAAAAATCACCCTGAGAACCTGCAAGTTTGAGGACTTGTATCTCAGCAGTGTGACATTTGAGAACATGTAACTGGGTTTTGCCATATGCATCTTCCTTCCTGGCGTAGTTAACATTCCTGAGCTGGTTTATGCTTTTTGTCCTTGTCCTTATTCTTCATTCATTTCTCTTTGCTTGTTATTGCTCAGTGATCTCACCTAACTTAACTGACTGAAACAGCTGTATCTGGATTTGATGGCACGTGCCTATGACCCCAGCATTCAGAAGGTTGAGGCTATCTCAAAAAGAAAGAAGAGAAATACAAAGATAATGCTTTAAAAATCCAGAAAGTGCAGTTCTTGTTGCTTCTGATCCTTCCTGTCATTGTTGTTTTCAAGCTTCTGAGTTGGGAAAACGGGACGATGGGGAACAATCCACACTGAACCCCTTCTGTGCACTAACAGCCTGGTCTTTGTGTGTTTTCTTTTTTATGCTTTTAGGCATCTTCCACTGGGGGCAAAGCACCAGGAAAAGGAAATGTGATGAGCAACTTTTTTGGAAAAGCTGCAATGAGTAAGCATGTTCTTTATGTCTTAGAACTCACAGGGGAACGTTACAGGTAACACAGATGCTGGGGTGGAGACCACTAGTCTAGCTTTTGCCTATCCAGGCATTCCTTTCTAACAAATTCACAGTGTGCCAACCATCATATTGATGAAGTTACCAACCACTCAGGAGACTTTCTGGGTGTACTTGAGAGCTCTTGGAGGGCAGTTTATATTATTTCTGCTTTTACTTTTTGCCTTAGAAAGAAAATAAAATAATCACTTCATGGAGCTTTTGAAAATGGATAATTAAAATGAGAGAGTGGCTGCCTGTATGAAGTGACACTTAATACCATGGATACTGGTATCAGTTGGCTTGGTGTGATCCGAACTCCTACTGTCTCTCCAGGGACCACAAAAATAAATATTTTTCTTAAGTTGGTTTTTAAGGTTACTCACAGCACTAAATAATATGTCAATGTGAATATAGGCAGTAATGGTTAGGCCATTTAAATGCATCTTTTTTTTTGAGGAAAGATCTCTTATTTAAATAAGAATTCTTTCTTAATAGAAAGAGCCAATAGTTGCATTATTTTTATACTTCTCATATCAAGTATTCATCCCCTGGGGGTATGTAGCAGAATACCAGGAAGAATGTAGGAACCACAGGGCACTTAACACACAGAGGTCTGTGGCCTTTTGTTGCCTATCCAAGCAAAATTCATGTGAGTTCTGCTTTGCCATGGTCGTCGGTCAGTACACGACGAGGACTGGGGTGATGGGGTTTTATTTGCTGTGGAGGCTCTCAGAATGTTTTCCATTGTGAGAGTAGAAAGTGAGGTACACGGAAGGTATCCGGAAGCATGCTTTGATGGCGGTGCTGGAAGGGTGCATAGGAGGTTGCCTTTGCTGTGAACACGTCACACTGTCATTAGCCTGCGAGCCATGTACTGGGACATGTATCCAGTCCATACTGTTGATGCTTTTGTTGTTGTTTCATGTATTTGTAACCTTAAGATTCAGTGTAGAATTTTAATTATTTAAAACTGTTTTTGATTATTTGTGTGTATATCTGTGGGGATATGTTCACATGAGAGCAGTTTACCATGGAAGCCAGAAGAGGATGTGGGATCATCTGGAGCTGGAATTACAGGCCATTGTGAGCTGCTTGCTGTGTATGCTGGGAAGGGTAGTTAGAACATGCTTGCAATTGCTGAACTACTGTAGTCCAAAGTAAAGAATTTTTTGCTTGTTGTCTTTAAAATATGTAAGATATGTGAATATTTGCTAATAGTAAAAAAATTAAATCAAATTATAAAATGTTAATTGAATACCTACTATGTGCTTGTCACTATTAGTGATAGAACAGAAAACAAACAAAGAATCTTTCCCCGTAGTTTGATGCAGACAGTGGTAGTTTACTTAGCCTTTAAGAGAATGAAATTCTGTTGCTTGCAAAATAGTCACTTTCCTAGTCAATTTGGGATGTTTTAGTGGGAAAGTTTGAAAATCAGATAAGAATCACAGAATTGAAAATTGAAGCAATGATACCACTACTGGGCTAGTGAAGGCTACCATTTAGGTTTCCCACACAAACCCTCAAAAATATGAATATATTTTACATTCTGACCCATTATCTATACTATTAAAGAATATGTGTGCTTTTAACAACTATTGTACTAACCTGCACATATATCAGCCAAGACTAATAAGATGGTTTTCCACACAGTACATGGATTAAGCAGTTTCAGAGCAGGTAACCCAAACTGTTTTTTGAAGAACCACTTGCTGTATATAGCTTTCTAACTGTATATTGTGTCTTTGCCTTTAAAAAGCTATCGCTGGGTATGCACAGGCTAGATTATGCATTACTGTAGTTTTTTATTGGCTGGGTCCTTCCTGTCCTACATGGCTGCTTAGGTATGTTTGTTGTCTCAGCTTAGTGTAGAGACCCAGACCAGAAGTTGAACTGACTGAGGCTCATATCTAGAGCTTATTTTTCCCTCAGTGATACCTTGGGTAACTCAATGTTTGTGCCTGATAGTAGTTTTGTGAATATCATTCCAGTTCTCAAAAGAGAAAGAATACTTTTTGGACTTGCCCAGAGGGAAGCAGGATTTAAATGAATTCAGCTTTATCATTGAAGGTGGTAGTGAGATAGGAGCATCTAGACATTCAAAGGTAGAGTACAGGGCTTGGAGAGAGAATACAGGGCTCAGTAGTTAAAAACACTGGCTGCTTCTCTAAAGTCCTGGGTTCAATTCCCAGCACTCACATGGTGGCTCACAACCATCTGTAACTGCAGTTCCAGGGGATCTAATGCTCTTCTGGCCTCCACAGATGTGGTGCACAGATAATACATACTCATACAAACAAAATAAGTAATATTTTAAAGGTGGAATAGAAAAGAAATAGAATAGAAAAGTTGCTGCGAATTTAGCTGTCACCAATTTTTAAGCTGTATTCTTGAACACCATGACTATCTGCAGCTCTGTTTCTCTGTTTGAAATTAAGATGAACTTAGGGGCTGCCATGCCTGATGATCCAAGTTTGATTCCTGAGATTTGCATGCTATTGGAAGAGAACATAGCCTCTAAGCTTAATACATGTACCATGGTGTTCACACACCCAGCATACGTACTACATTAATTTTTAAAAATGTAAAGCCCCAAAGCTGAATTTGGTATTTTTTAGTTTAGGCCTTTGTTTGCTGTCCTTTAGAGCTGTGATATAATGAGAGATTAGTGGGGAGCAGGAGTGAAGATTGCAGATGTTTTCTTAATCAACTGTGCTCTCCTTTAGGACAGGACTGTTTTTTATCCCTTGCTCCTAACCTGGCACATAGTGGACTGTCACAGAATGATGGATTAACATTGTATATATCATCTGTTATACTTTATTTGTAGATAAACTTAAAGTCAATTTGGATTCAGAACCAGCAGTAAAGGAAGAAAAAGCAGTAGAGCCACCGCCCGTGTCTGTCACTGAACCACAGCTGGCAGCTCCCCCAGCTCACAAGAAATCCAGCAGAAAGTCCGAGCCTGGGAAGGTGCAGCAGAAGGAGAAAAGGTGGTGGGAAATGCTGTCCCTTGGGGGTGGTGGGGGAGGGACTTGTGGAGGTGAGATGGTCTACTTGGGCTTTCTGCAGCAGGCACTTTTCAGCTTGGCATTAAATCCTGCTTAATGCTTTAGGGATGTAACCATCCAGGAGAATGAAGACAGAAGCCCACAGCTCATCTAGTGAGTTAGGACCAAGGGGCAGCTGGTTTGAGTGATTTAGGACCCAAGGCTATATTTTGTCCCCATTGGAGCAAATTGATTGCCTTTGCCTGCAGACTTCAGTTTAAATGTGTAGACACTGTGTAAGTGTGCCTCTGTGTGTGTGTGTGTGCATGTGTGTTTCACATCAAATTACCCAGTGAGAAGTTACTGTTTCCAGTCCAGTTTAAGAGAAGAAGTTCTTTGTTTTCTTTTTATATCAATGAGTTTATTTTTCAAGTGGTAAAATGTAATTAGAAAAGAAAATAAAAAGCACACAAGCTGTTAAAAATGGATCCAGGAGTTTGAGACACTACCTCATAGCTGGTAGGAATTAGTCTGTTGAAAGAAATTCTAAAGGACACTGTCAGCACTGATAGGCCCACAAAGAAACAACTTTTGTGGTAAAGTTGGAGCAACAAAGTAGTGACATTTCAGGGGGGTAAGGCTCTGTCCAGTGGGCCCTACCTCCTGGGAACACATGATATATGTGGATTAAAATGTCCCCAGCCATGATCACAACCCTTACTATTAGACACTGTTACCAGGCATGCACTCAGTATTCTACCATTAAACAGCCAGTCAAGTGTAGGTTTCAGTAGGTGTTCTTTACCAGGCTGAGGACATGGTGTCCTATTCCAGGTTTGCTGAGGTTTTTATTCATTGCTTTTACATTTAAAATGCTCTTTCTGCTTTTACTGAGGTGGCTCATATACTTTTTCTGCTAAGATGGTGGATTATAGTGATTGACATGAAAATGTTTAACCAGCCTTGCATTCTTGGTGTTAGCTCCCTGGTCATATTTATTTATTTTACACACTGCTAGATCAGTTGATATAACCCTACAAGGAGGGGGTTGTTTCTATATTTCTGAGGATATCTGTATCCTCAAATGTCTATATTTTATATCATCTGTTTTCTTTCCTGGTAATTGACTAACTTTGGTATCAAACTTATGTTAACTTCATAAATTAAGAGGAGTTTCCCAATTTTCAAAGGACTTTGAATTTTATTTTCCTTTTTTTTTTTTTTTTTTGGTTTCTTCGAGACAGGGTTTCTCTGTCTAGCCCTGGCTGTCCTGGAACTCACTCTGCAGACCAGGCTGGCCTCGAACTCAGAAATCCGCCTGCCTCTGCCTCCCGAGTGCTGGGATTAAAGGCGTGCGCCACCAGGCCCGGCTTTCTTTTTTTTTTTTATTAGATATTTTCTTAATTTACATTTCAAATGCTATCCCGAAAGTTCCCTCTCCCCTCCACCCGCCCTACTCCCCTGCCCACCCACTCCCACTTCTTGGCCCTGGTGTTCCCCTGTATTGGGGCATGTTTATTGTCTGAGTGTGTGTATGGGTGTGTGTACATACCCTGCACAGAGGGCAGGCCTGTGGGAGTCAGTTTCTGTTTCCACCAAATGGGGCCCTGATATAGAACTTGGTTCATTAGATTTGGCAGTAAGCACCTTGTCTGCTGAGCCATCTCTGACCCTATGTAAAGATATTTCTAATACATTTAAATATATGATAAAATCTACCAGTGAATCTGGGCCTGGATTTTCTTTATAGGAAGGATTTTTATTTTTGTGTGTGAAAGCTTCTTTAAATAGTGTTATTCAAATTTTCTAGTTCTTTTTGGATTGGTTTGCATAAGTTGTGCTTTTAAAGGAATTCCTTTCCTCCAAGTGCCTGAGCTTATTAAAGTTGTTCATAATGCAGTCTTGTTTTTGGAGTATTTATAGACTGTATAGTTAAGACTACAGATTCCTTTATTCTCTATTCTTACTTGGAAGTACATGTGTTCCCTCTTTTGTAAAAGGCTTATTAATCTTTTCTCTTTCACAGAACAACTTTAGGTTTTTAATTTTTTTTTCTTTTCTATTTCGTTGCTTTCTGCTAATATGTTTATTTCTTTTGGCTTACATTGGGTTTATTTTAGTTTTTCCCTAGCTAAAGTAGAAAAAAATGTTCAAAATGAAATAAGACAGGTACTCAATGACAAAAAGACCCTGGTTTACATGTCTATATGTCTGAAACACACAATAGGCCCTTAATTATTTATTAAGTGAATGCTGTAATAGAGAAAGCAGACAGAGAAGCTGAGTGATGTCAAGACAGTCTAGGTTTTTATTACATCACTAGAATGACTTTATGGTCTTGTCTGCCTTTGTTCACATTGTAATGACTTATGGTCTTGTCTGCCTTTGTTCACATTGTAATGACTTATGGTCTTGTCTGCCTTTGTTCACATTGTAATGACTTATGGTCTTGTCTGCCTTTGTTCACATTGTAATGACTTATGGTCTTGTCTGCCTTTGTTCACATTGTTCTTTCACTTTAGGGTAGTAGTTGTCTTCCCTTCCTACCTGTCTACTTAGCTTTTAGCAGTCCTGTCCCACAATGTTATTTGTCCATTAAATGTTATCATGTTGTATAATAGCTAGTGCAGTTGGCCAGAGCATGTTCATCTTTTGTAGCAAGGTTTCACTGTGAGGCCCAGGTTGGCCTTAGTCTTAGGATCCTCTCTGTTGAAATTATAGACATGTTCCTGCCAGAGCTTCTTGAGAACAGTATTTCTTTCCTGGTCTTTGCATTATTATTGCTTAGCTGCTTATTAATTGTGTGTTAAAAGACTAAAAGGTCAGTTAGCAGGGGTTGGGAGTGGGCATCTAGAAAACTCTAGATAAACTAGCCTATGGATAACTGGGGATACCTTTTATTCTTGCCACCCTATAGTTGTTATAACAGCATATATCTCCAAAGAACCAATCTTCTCAGTGGGTGTGGTGGTTAACCATTTAGGAGGCAGAGGCAGCAGATTTCTGTGAGTTTGAGACTAGTTTGGTCTATATATTGAGTTCCAGGACAGCCAGCACTACATAGAACCCTGTGTCGGCCCTTTAATCTCAGCACTCAAGGCAGAGAGAGGCAGGTGGAATTCTTGAGTTGGAGGCTAGCCTGGGCTACACAGAGAAAGCCTGTGTCAGAAAAATAAACAAAAAGCAACTGTGTGTCAAACAAACAAAAAAGGAGTTAAATCTCTACCCTCTGGAATTAAGACTGTGAGCTTTAAAAGAAGCTGTATAGAAACATATACATACTTAAACATATGTTCTGTGTAATGGGCTTAATTTATTCCGGTCAGCAACAGGGGCAAGCGAGTATACTTATCTGATGAGGAAGCGAAGGAAACTGAAAACCTGAAGAAAAAGAGAAGAAGAATCAAGCTTCCTCAGTCTGATAGCAGTGAAGATGAAGGTAAGCATTGCTAATAATTTTTGTTAGGGGGATCATTTCTTGGTTCATGCTCAAGGACCTAAAAATGTCACTTACTGTGGACTACGATGAAAGCAGCAGTTGTAGCAATGAAAGAACATATTTCATTGAAATCTACTTCAGTCTTTTGATCAGAATAGTGATCATTTGGTAACTTGTGAAAATGTATAAAACAGTGTGAATACTATTGTACATACTAAGAGCTTTCTTTTCTCTTTAAGGCTGGTGTTCCTTTGGTTGTTTGTGTGCATGCTGTAGAATTACATGTACACCTGCACACACGTGAACATGTGTATACGCTTCTTCCACTCATAGAACTATTAAGACGGGATAGTCTAGTGTTATGGAAAATGCCAGGTCAGAATTGAGTTCCTGTGGTTGATTGTAGCCCACAAAATAATAATACCCACAGACTATTAGTGGGGAAAGAGCGTAAAGAAGTGGGATGTCGGTGAGCAGCACCTGACAGCAGAAGACAGAGCAGAGGCCCTAGGTTCTTTCCACTGCCAGAGATCAGTTTGGCATCTAACTAAATCATTTTATTCTAAAACTTCTGTCTGAAAAGCCATCGGGGTTTTGTTTTGAACCTTTATACAATCTCTAACTTTTTATTTGTGTTCCACTTATCATAATAGCCTGATCTGCCATCTCAGGCTAGGCATTAGCAGATGCGTCGCAGGCCTGCAGTGATGGCAGGAACTCCAGAGTCACACAGACCTGGGCTTAAATATTCCTGCACTGCTTCCTGTGTTTTCTGATGTTAGGCAGAGACTTAATTTCCTGTTTACTCCTCCAAAGTTACAATGTCACTACAAACTACAGCTCTTTGTGCACATGAAGACAACACATCAGAAATGCTAGGACAGTGCTTGACACAGAGTAGCTTTTCACACCTCTGCAAAGCCTCTCTTTCATTCTGGAAGTGTCATAAGCATCTTTAGTAGTTGTACATATTTAAAAGAAACATGCTAGGCCCAGAAAGAAATAATGTTAGTCTCTGTGTTGCAAAGAACAAATAGTGTTTCTAGCTGTGTTAGGTACTTGCTAATGTTTCAGTCCTTGAAGGTTGTTTGTGGAGAATATTAAGCACATGACACATGCACATTGTTTTTTTAGGTAATGATAGGTATTGTAAAAATATGTATTGAGTCCTAGGAAGCGGTGATTGCTTTCCAGGAATTGGAATTTCTAGTCTCTGCCAGAGGACTCTTGACAAACAAGTGGTTGGTTACATTGCTGGTTAGCTGAAGATAGTTTTCCCAAAAAGCTGCTTTCCTGAGCTGATGCTTTGCCACATGAATGTTTTTCATCATCGACTATAGATCTATTTCAGATACACTCGTGCACAAAGCATCTGTTATATTTACGTCAGTAAAAGTGTGTTAAGTCAGAAGGCTTGGCTTAATGGTAAAGACTGAATATGGGCAAGTTTTTAAAAAATGTCTTTGAACCTCAGTTATATGAGACAAATAATGATTTGTGGAGTTATTACGAGAATGAGTGGTTAATGTTTATAAAGTAGAAAATGTTGGTTGTTTATCCTTCCTTAAAATATTTAAGTTTAAACACAGTCTACATATACACAATTTTTAAAGTCAGATAAAACAGTTTATAATGATAATCCCTCCCATCTGAATCACTGAACTGACTTTTGTTGTCAGCATTCTTCCATCTGCCTTCCTTCTCTCCAGATGTGTTGAAATCTCTTTATTTTTCTGTTCTTTTCCATGGGATTTTGACATTTTATTATTATATGATTCTTTGGGAGGGGGCAAGTGGAAAGGAGGCAGTGTCTGCAGTCTTCCCTTGACCTGAATATTCCTCACCCCTAATTGTATTCAGGAAGTGCTTATTCTCCTTGATTTAAAGCAAACACAGTTACTGCTGCTCTGCATTAGTGCCAGGATAGCTGTGGCATCCCTGCCTCTTTGAGGTGAGACATAGGTAAACAGTTACATGCAGTGCTAGGAGGGGCCCAAGAGGGAGCCATTGGAATTGTTTCCTTTTCTAAGTCATGTTGTTGAGGAACTGAACGAAAGTACTGAACAAAAGCACCCTGTTTTGTCACTAAGCACTCAAAACTCCTTTTCTTTGCCCTCCTTGCTGCCTATACTTTCCTCCGACCAGAGGTTCAGTTGTCTAGTTAGCCATTACTTCAGAACCTTGAGTTATTGGTCCTGGTGTATGACACGTCTCTTGCTTAGGCCTCATGAAGCTGGCTTCACAGCTAGACTGGCACTGCACTGCTTTCCTTTTGTCTCTGTCTCTTGCTCTACTGAGCTTATATGATAGGGACCCATTTCATATGTGAAGTGTCTCATTTATTGTTTTATTCTGGCTCCTATGCCGCTTCACCTCTTTAGGTCATTTGGCCATGAACCCTCCACTATCATAATTTCTAACACTGACTTAATCAGTTAGGAGAAATTCAGTTTCAAGATTTGTGCAAGGAATTTGAATGTAGCCTGGAGCTTCAGGGAACAGGTGAAACTAAGCAGCTGCCACGGCCCTCGACCAGCAGTTTCTTTGTGGTGATTCAGCAGCAGGTCAGGGTTAAGGACATAGCTCAGTGTAGAGTACTTAACTAGTAACTGCAAGGCCCCAGGTAAGGACCTCAGCTCTGGACAAACAGTGTCTGCTGCAGCTCCTCCCCTCCACTCTGATGGTCTTCTCCCAGACCTCTGTTTCCTTATTGAGAAACACTGGGATTCCTCTCCATGGTGCTTCATTGTGGATACCATTTCTACCGAATTCTTTCTCTCCTAACTTTTCTGCTACCCATGCTCTGTGTAACAAAACAAGGTTTTCAGTCACTAGAAATATTCCCATAGAAACTACTAATCAGGTTTGATTGTTAGATCTTTCATGTAGATCAGCTTTCAAAGACAGTCTAGGAGTAAGTCATCCTCAGATCACCGCAGCAAAGATGCTGCTTTCGTGCATTTAGTAGAGCAGGCTGTCTCTACTGCCTTCTGGTTATGAGTGATAAGAACAAGAATGGTTGGTTTAGGAAGGCTGTGGAGTCACACTGATGGATTTAAATCTTGTTATGAGTCCTGAGCCTTTGCCAGGTGAAGGAATCTTCCTGAAACCTCTGTTTATTCAACTGTATTATGGAGTAAGACCTGTCTCTTAGCTGTGAAACTCCTGCCATATGGTATCTTTCAACCGACTTCATGCTCTGATCTTGTTGTAATAAAGCCCTTGGCCAAGATCATCTCTAAGGTATTGTCAACTTTAGAAATTCTTTATTCCTCAATTGTAATTATGTAAAATTAATGTGTTTCTTAAAGTTAAGTTCTTGGTTGCTATGAATTGCTGATTGTAAAATACTCTTGATAACTACAAGTATTAAGGCAGATGGAGTGGAGAAGACAGCGGTGCCAGTTAGAACTTGTTGTCTTCATTAAGCCTGTTGTTTTCCCAGTCTTCGCAGACTCCCCTGAGATGTATGAAGCAGACTCACCATCTCCACCTCCTGTATCTCCACCTCCTGATCCTATGCCAAAAACTGAGCCCCCTCCTGTCAAGGTAAACCCACCAGAGTGCTCCATTCTGTCTTTTCTCTCTCAGGAACCTACAGTCACCATGTTGAATTGTGTGTCACTTACTTTCTCTGTGCTTCACCAGTGCTTGTAGCTAGCTCTATCTCATGGTGTCCTCCTCAGGTTGGCCAGATGGACGTGTTGTCTTCTCACCTGAGGGGAGTGAGCCGTTGCTTATGGCATATAGCCTTAGGAAGACTGCAGAGGTAGTTCACAGGTAGCTCTGGGCAGCTGGCTTGGTTTTTGTGACCATTACCATATGGGTGCTGTGCTACACAGCTACAGTTGGAATCATGCAAAAGGAGGCCCTGCCTGCACCAGGGCAAATTATGAAAGATTCAAATTTGTTCTTCAGGGATGAGAAAACCCACAACAGTGACGTGCAGATTTGAATGCTCTTTAGCTGTGACTTATCCGTGTCTGTTAGTATGGATGTGAAACGTTGAGAAGAGACTGCTGACAAGCCTTCTTTTCTTTGTAACCAGTAGTTTTCTTAATCCACTCTGTTAAGACTTCTGTAAATCTCATGCTGTTACATCTTAGCCAAAGAAATGGATGAAAGAGATAGTGGAGACAAAAGGAAAGTGACCGTAGTGATGTGTGCTTCTGGCTAAACTGGCTGGTTGTGCCAAGGCTGAGCATAGCAAGTGTCTTCTTCATGGGCACATACTCAGAACCCTAAGAACACCTCTGCCCAAGCGTTCTTCTTATACAGCCTACTGCATGCAGTGTATGCTGTCCTTGTCTGTCTCTCCCACTAAAGTCCTTAACCTGTTTGCCTGTTAACCAAGAACACAGATCTTTCTGAAGCATACTGCTTTTCTTTCTGTAATTGCGAAGATGCCAATGCATACAGAAAGCATCATGGCAGTGCAGCAGGACTGTGTAGAGTTCCTTTCTTTACCTTTTATCATAATGGCATGTTAGGAAGTGGTTTTTAGAGACTTAAAATCTTCTGTTATTTTTCTATATAGCTTCACTGGTCAACTTAATATTGTTATTCTCTGACCTTTTAGCGTTCAAGTGGAGAAACCAAAAGAAAACGAAAGCGTGTACTGAAATCTAAAACCTTTGTGGATGAAGAAGGCTGCATAGGTAAGACAAATGTCTCGATCAGAGGCACCAGAATCCTCTGCAGAGCAGTCTGTCCCAGATGTGAATGCTCTGGACTTAGCCCATGCAAGCTGTTGCTTGTGGTCCGTGGCCCACACTTATAGAGTACAAAGAACATTGCAGCGGAGTCAGAACACTGGGCTTTTGTGTGGGCCCTTCTCTATGAAATAAAGCTCTGAGTGTGTGGCATCTCTGCTGGAGATTTTCTTGATCTGTGGAATGGAAGAGAAATATCTATTTGCCTCCGGTGAGGCCTTTGTAAAGATTCAGATGAGGTAGCAGGACTGTCTCAAACATTGAAAAACATTCTTTTAAATACTGATTGTGTTAAACATTTCAGTAATGGAAAGGAAGCTTCCTGCAGATGATTAGACCCTGGAGAGTCAAGTCTTTGGTGTCCAGTCTCATTCATCTTAGGAGAGTATGATTTGATCTCCCTGCTTCCTGTGTTTTCCTCCTTGTGCCAGCTCAGGCTCTCTCCACCATGCAGTGGTGTTCGGTGCGGCTCTTGGGATTCAGAATGTGAAGCCTGTTGGCACGCTCAGATTCTAACACCATGCTCTCCTGTCTGGAAGCAGTTAGGGGCTTAGGTTTGTAACCCTCTGCTCTGTTGGAGCAGGGATAATTCTTTTTTTAGAAATGAATCTCCTAGAGAAGATTCTAATGCCCCATCCTTTTGTTGTTTTGGCTTGGTTTTCGAGACAGGGTTTCTTGTGTAGCCCTGTGTTGGAACTCACTCCTTAGACCAGGGTGGCCTCGAACTCAGAGATCTGTCTTCTGCCTCCCAAGTGTTGCTATTAAAGGTGTGTACCACCACCACCAGGTTGCCCTGTCTTTTTTGATTTTCCTTTTCTTTTTAAAATTTTTATCTTTAAAAGATTGCTTGGCTCTGAAATGAAGAACCAGCTCTTCCTTGACAGGATGCTCACTGAAGCTCGTGGAGACATGTGTTGGTTGCATGCTCTATGCTGTTATCTCATCTCCTGATCTTCTGGCAGGCTTGTCACTGTGACTGCCATCGGAATGAGGGAGTAACATTCTCTCTCTGCAAGTGCTGCTCCTCTCTTTGTACCACTTTTCCTGAAAATCTGCATTCTGAACTTTGATATGTGGTTTTTTTGTTTTTTTTTTTTTGCTTTTAGTATTTTATATAATTAGAATGCTTTAGCTATTTGAGGTGTGGTATAATTTTTTTAGTTGAATTAAAAAGGCAAAAGCATCAGTGAGGTTTTTTTTCTCATCCTTACTTAAAAGAAGAAAGTAAAGGGTATCTTTATGAGAGTTTACCAGGACTCTGTAGCTAATTACTTATTGCTTTGTTTTGAGCCCTCCCATTCTGAGCAGGCATGGAACATGGGCTTCTTTTTGAGCCTTTCTCCACACAAGACTGTTAACAGGCTCGGAGGCAGCGCTGGGAACTGCTCACATAGCACCTTTTTGTAAGGTCCAAGTGCAACCTAATGACTCTTGGCTCTGGTTACCAGCAAAGGCTGTGTTTCCTTCACTCTGTTTCGACTGTGCAGCTGGACCCACACGGGCTTGCCCTTCTCTTGCTAGATTTTGTTTTCCTGAGGGTTATAGTGGGGAAGCGGGGATTATGGTGTTGGGCCCTGAATGAGGTTAGGGTGAATTTCTGATCAAGGAAGGGGTTTGTAAGAGCAAAGAAACTGAATGGAATGTCCACACAGCAGGCTTCTTAGAATGGCAGCCAAGGAACATAGAGAGGCTGTGCTTTGAAGTTCAAATCTTCTTTGTCCTGTAGTTTGAAGTAGCTAAGCTGTGGCTATAGGAACACCCCTTTTAATTTAGATACACTAAGTGTGCTGTTTGAGACATTTGGTTGGTATGGCCTGGCTGGGTTTTAACTTTCCAAGCAATGTACCACATGAAGTCAGCCAGGAGACAGCCAGTGGTTTCACCAAGAAGTAATAACATTACAAGGTGATCAATCCTGACATACGATAGCATAGACATGCTGCCATTTGAATAAAGAATATAGCTTGTGAGGTAACAGGGTTACTACCAACTCTGAAGTCATTTCCTTTCTCTAAACAGCTCTTCAGATCTTCCTGACATTAATAATAAAAGCTCAGAATTTTGTCCCATGAATTGAGTTGTAAGATGCATGTAGCACAGTGTATGTTGGGATGGAAGAGGTCTTGGGATCGCGCTTGCTGGACTGTAGATATTCAGTGGGAATGTCTCAAGTATCTTTGAAAAAGGGTTGACAGATTAATCTGTGAAGCACCTGAAAGTCTTGCTAAAATTGGAATTCTTCTGCATTTTTCTTGTCTTTTTCTTTTCCTTTCTTCCTTTGTAGGCATATTCTCACCATACAACTTGGGCTGGTCTCATCAGGGTTCTCTTACCAGTCTCCAAGTATACATATGTCAGGTGCTTGCCTCATGCCTGACTGAGATACTGCATTTCTAATTAGATCACCAGAAAGTCTGAGTCCTCCAGTCTGGGTTACATTTTAAAGCTTGTGACATCAAAGTGGGTTCTTGGTTTTTGAAAGTGAAGACAAGTCCCAAGACCCCCATGGGGAGATACTCGGTGGTTTGCAGCCCTGTTTTGTTAGGTGGGTGGAGGTGAAGGATGTGCTGCAGTGGCAGTAGCCACTTAACCTCCAGCAGGGTATACTGTGAAGAGAGAATACTGGGAAGTCTTTGTTTGCCAAAGACTGCCAAGTGAATCCATATCTACTGAATCCAGCAGTGTTCCCACGAGGTCCCCGGTGCATGTTCACATTGGGACAGCCCAGGCTTTAGAACACAGAGAGCTGAATCCCTAGGCCTAGGCCTCTGGAACGGTTTAATCAGTACATTTTAATTAGAAGGAATTATCAATGAATAAGGGTGTGAAATAGCTCTGTTTTTTGTTTGTTTGTTTGTTTGTTTGTTTGTTGTTTTTTTGTGTGTGTGTGGTTTTTTGAGACAGGGTTTCTCTGTATAGCCCTGGCTGTCCTGGAACTCACTTTGTAGACCAGGCTGGCCTTGAACTCAGAAATCTGCCTGCCTCTGACTCCTGAGAATATCGTTGTTTTGTTTGTTTGTTTGTTTGTTTGTTTGTTTTCCGAGACAGGGTTTCTCTGTATAGCCCTGGCTGTCCTGGAACTCACTCTGTAGATCAGGCTGGCCTCGAACTCAGAAATCCGCCTGCCTCTGCCTCCCGAGTGCTGGGATTAAAGGCGTTTTTTAATGGGGAAATTTCACCTTGGAAAATTTTAATTTTTTGAGCACTTTTATGCATATGAGGCCACTGTTTTAGTGACGAGATGTTTCCCTTTCCTGCTCTATCTCACGGGCTGCACCCAGAATGGCTGGGAAAGACTGGGTGCTGCTGTATCAGTTCTCATCTCAGGGAGTCGCTCTGTGTGTGAGGCCGTGGTGTGGAAATGAGAGAACATGATTGGAACCACGCTTCTGCCTGTGTATGCTGGGGCTGAGTGGCCTCTAGCATAGTTCTTTTCCAGGTTTCCTTTAGGAAGAGTTTGGGGAGTTTTAGTTTTTTATGTGTATACTTCATGCATGTGTGTGTATCACATGTGTGCCTGGTGCCCAAGGAGATTGATCACAAGAGGACATTTGACCCCCTGGAGTTGGCATTGCAGGCAGTTGTGGACTTGAACGTGTGTTCTGGGACTGAGCTCAGGTCCTCTGCAGGAGTAGCAAATGCTCATGGCAGGCAGTGTCTCAGCAGGCCCATTTCAGTGACCGAGGAAAAGCCTACAGTTTCTGGGAAGTAAGAAAGCTGGTAACACTGCTTCTTATTTTATCATTGTCCATTAAAACTTTCAAATATATCATCTAGAATAGTTTGGGCCAGTTTTCATCATGATGTAGGCTGTAGTAAATGTTGGGTTCACTGTAGTCATTGGGTTTCAAAAACTGAGCAGTGCCGGGCGTGGTGGCACATGCCTTTAATCCCAGCACTTGGGAGGCAGAGGCAGGTGGATTTCTGAGTTCGAGGCCAGCCTGGTCTACAAAGTGAGTTCCAGGACAGCCAGGGCTATACAGAGAAACCCTGTCTCGAAAAACCAAAAAAAAAAAAAAAAAAAAAAAAAAAAAAAAAAAAAAAAAAAAAAAAAAAAAAAAAAAAAAAAAAAAAAAAAACCCACCAAAAAACTGAGCAGTTGAGTAGCAAACTATGGCTTTGGATTGGGGCAGTGGTTGGTACCAGGGTAGAGTGAATTACAAGTGTGCATGGTGGGAGAGTGCTTTGGCAGAATTAGAAATGAGTAAGTGTGTGGGTCATGGACTCAGGAAGCCAGACAGAGCGTGGAGTTTAGAGGTAGGTGTTTGCGATACAGTTCAGATGCAGGGCTCTGGAAGTTAGCTGGTGTAGACTAGGACCCAAGAAACAGATGTGGGCAATTAGATGATAAAGGCTCATCTAATGACATGGGACACTGGAGGAGTGGGGGTTTCCAGCCCCACCTAGAGGCCATGTGACTGTATGGTATTTTCTGGCTGAGTCTAGATGTGCTTTTCCAGTAAGAAAAAGACTCAGAACAACTCACCGTTTGGTAGATGACTCAAGCCACCCATGTCCTCCTTTTTTCCTATTCCAGTGACTGAGAAAGTCTACGAGAGTGAGTCCTGCACAGACAGTGAGGAGGAGCTCAAGATGAAGCCGGCCTCAGCACACAGACCCCCTGCTGCTGCTGTGAAAAGGGAGCCCAGAGAAGAACGGAAGGGCCCCAAGAAAGGGGCTGCTGCTCTGGGCAAAGCCAACAGACAAGTGTCCATTACTGGCTTCTTCCAGAAAAAGTAAATGCTGCCTCTGGCAGGACTCGGGGTGGTCAAGGGAGAAGACCAAGAAGTATAGACTGTCACTTACTGTGTAAGTTTGCCTAGCTCCTTGCCTCGCCTGGACCAAATGCTGCTCTGCCATCACGGGACACGTGTACTACTTCTGTCACCCAAAAGGAAGTCCCCTGGAAGCAGGAGGCAAAAGAATATTTTAAAAGCTTTTACATTGCAATAAGTTTATAAATATAAAGCACAATCTTTGACCTGCCTAGGAGAATTCATTCAAGAATTACCTGCTGGGCCCCACCTGCCCTGTGTCATGTTCCTCTCCTGGTCCTCTGTATTCTGTGAACTTGTGACAGTGTTTTTATTTTATGAATTCTACTGGATGTGTTCACCACTTCTCCACTTTCCTCTCCGTACTACCATTATTCTGTCCCCTGATCCCACAGTCTATTTTCTTTTAAGTCTTGGTCAGATGAGAAGCTAAAACTAAAATCTTGTGTAACTCCCTATCTCCATTGATCTAGTGAGTGACTCAGCTCCAGGCTAGACCAGTGTGTATTGTCCAGTCCTTCCATCACAGACGCTCCCTCACACTCCCCTCAGACCAAGGTGTGCCGATGAATCCAACCTCACCAGAAATGACTTAAAGACACATGGTGGGTCATGTTGCCAACACAGGGTGTACATATACTCACATGTGGTTTCTTTTGTCCTGATTTCCTATACTTATTACCCAGAGAGTGAAAACTGTACAACAAGATGAAAGATTAAAATAAGAATACTTTCTATGCACCAGATAATTTCTCCCTCTCAAGGAAATAGAGTCAAGAAATGTCAGTTTCCCGCCCTGGGGAGGGAGGGAGAACTTAGCACACATTTCTACAGATGGTGCTCCTTGTTTTGTCAAGTTCTTCATTTGCCCAGCAGCACAGGCTCCCCAGGAGGGAGGGGGCTGGAGGCTGACCCGCTATATGTGCTTTTATAACTTTCAGTCAGTCACCTTCCATTCTGGCTGGGCAGGGGTAAGTCCCACCCATGCTGTGTGGCGATGGCTTTGCACACTGAGCTGTAGTGAGGGAACACAGACTTCACTGCTGGTGTGATTCACCCAGGGGAGATGAGGGATGTCTGCCCCAACCCTCGGTTGAGGGCTGGCTTGTGTCATGTAATCAGTCGCCTACTGTTGGAGGTTGGGGTTGGGGCTGACTTGGGATTTACACAGCTGCTTTAGCAACCAAGCCTGGGCTAGCTGGAGACCAGCAGCTTGGGAGATGAGTCCTGCTCTCGCGTTGAGAACTTGAGGGCAGATGCTTGTCCATCAAGCCGAGTAAAGGTTGGTGTACTCCAAAACTGGTTTTTCTAGTGTGGAGAAGAGTGGAATGCCTGGACTTTAGCTTACAGGAAGGCTCTGGAGAAGATTTCCCTATTCTCAGTGGTTATTTTTGTCATTGCCTCTAGTGATTTTGTAAATAGGAATGGAAAAGTACAAGGCAACCATCCAGTCTTTAAAAAATCTGATTATGGTGGGATTTCTAATAAAACCAAATTTAAATTGGAGCTCTGGTGCGAGTTGGAGTTGTATCTTTCAAGGGAGAATGCAAATCTCTGATTTCTGTATGCAACGTGCCACCTGGATTCTGAGCTGCCTGCAAAGCTAAGCAGGCGTTGAGTGGTGGCTTTTCTCTCCAGTCTATGCAGTGCTTAGCCAGGTTACCCATGAGTTAAATTCAAGAAGCTGTTTTGAAGCAGAACTTTAAACTGAATGTCTGATGGGTCTGTTACTTGACAGCCCGGCAGCAGGAGTAGAGTTATCCAAATGCTGACCAGGAACAGGCTGGTTTTCAGTTTATGTTGTTAAAAGCACATACCCACAGTCTGA
The DNA here is from genome assembly GCA_902729485.2 of Mus minutoides. Classification (NCBI taxonomy): domain Eukaryota; kingdom Metazoa; phylum Chordata; class Mammalia; order Rodentia; family Muridae; genus Mus; species Mus minutoides. The sequence continues at coordinate 763,266 of LR749958.1, read as the reverse complement.
AATGTTTGCTATCTTCATCTTTTCAGTCCTGTGGGAAATCTTAGCTTTAGCCAACCTTACTTTTCAGTTCATTAGGAGGAAACTCTAGCCCTGATCTTGCATTCTGTATCGGTTTGGCTTCATCCCTTGCTGGCTGGGTGATGTTGGGCAAATTTCTCTCTCAGGATCCTTCACAAAGTCAAACTAAAATGAGCCACTCGGTGTGGAGTCAAACTGGTATCTGTAGCCTGAATATGGTCCACAGTGACAGGCACTCAGTGCTGCTTCTTTCCAGATGGTGGATGTAGACAGCTACCAGCTCCTTGAAATGCTACCCAGCACATGACCCAAATGGAGGCCGCCTGGCTTTACACCTGATCAAAAGGGGAAGATGGTCATCCTGTCTTATGACAGGCTTTAAACAGTAGAACTTTCTTTTTATTGAAAGAAATGCTTATAGATAGCAGTATTTACTATTCATTAAAACATTTATTGCATGTAACATGCCAGGCATCTGACCAGAACACATGAGGATACCATAGAAACTAGAATGTGTTTCTTGTCTTCAGGATCCAGTGGACAGGAGTCTATAAATTGGAATTGCAGGGCAGTGAGTGCAGTGGTAGATAAGTCAGGTCTTTCAGCGCTTTCAAGAAGGTGGGTCTCAAAGTGAGCTGGGAGGAGAAAACCACACAGTCCTTTGAAGGACATGCATGATTTTACCAAGAAAGGAGAATGAGGATGTCCCAGGCAAAGAACGTGGCTTTGAGTGTGAAGGGATAGATTGTAGAACTAAAGTTTGATTTCTTAGTGTGTGTGTGTGTGTGTATGTGTGTAAATGTGTGCACTGTGTGTGTTCCTGGTGCACTGGAGGTCAGAAGGCATCTCAGCCATCGTGTGGGTGCTGTGGGAATGGAACCCTAGCCCTCTTTAAGAGCCGAAAGTGCTCTTAACCACTGAGCTATGTCTCCAGCTCCCAGACTGTAGAATTTTAAAATGGGGAAATACATTGAGATGTGATGTTGGGGTACTGCTAAGTAGTTTGAAATTTGCCCACAGATAATGGAGACCAAATGAAAAACATTGAGAGGGTTTTTGTTTTGTTTTAATTCCATTAGAAGTCAGTTCTCTGTGATGAGAACTGACTATGTGATGTTCTATGTGATGGCATGACCCGTGTTCCTGTATACTGTGAGAGCACATCTGTCAGGAAGTGCACACTGCATCCGAAGTCTAGTAGTGGGAAAGTGCTAGTGAGATTAGAGACTGTCAAAGCTAAAGCTGCTTCATTCCTGCGGCTGCCTCAAACTGCATTGTTCCCCACACTCTCTACTCCAGCTTGCATTTCTGTAGCAGAATCGGTTTTTAAGAAGTGATTTCAAGAGCTGATAGTTCCTTGACATCCTCAATGGTAGGGACCTCTACTTAGCTTGAACCACAGAGAGTGGGATGGGGGCAGGACAGGTTCTCCTTCCTTTGCTCCTTTAAGAAGATGGTGCTTGTACAGAGAGCAGAAGAGAAGAGCCTTATAAGGAAACGAATCGTTTCTTGAGGACAGGGTAGAACTAGTTTCTAATAACGGATCTGCCAGAAATGCACTCAGTGTCAAGGCTCGCTTTAGTAAACTTGTCTCTCCTTTCATTGGTTCTGGGATCTCAGAATGCTGTATAATGCAGCTTTTACCACCATGAAACCTTCAGGGGCTGCCTCGTTTTGTTGGGAGAAGGGAGTGTTGCTTTCTGAGTTATTACCCGGCGGCTCTGTAAATTAGCCCATGCTGTCACCATGCCCTCTCTGAAGGGTACATTGTACCCAAATAACTGCATTTAGGACCGGCTCTTGCCACTCCCTGCTGCATGACACTTTTCCCCTCTTGTGTTTCTGTCCAGTTTTGGGTTTTTTTTTTGTTTTTTTTTTGTTTTTTGCGTGTGTTCTTAAGTGTGGGCCACCCACAGATGACCACCCAGGCTCCTTAGCGAGAAGCTTGGTAAGGCTGCTGGTCTAATTTTCCATTGGATCAGAACCCACCGTAACTCCAGAATTGCCCTTCCATTTCAAGCCTAAGCTGCCACACTCCTCTCCTTTATTTTTCTCCCTCACCCTTGCCAGGCTCCTCATTCCTTGAGGCCTCCCCTTGGCTCTCACCGCCTTCTTTTTTAAGGCTCAGAGTTCTCTGTGGCTAGCCCTTCTTCAGCTTTTCCTTCGGTCTTCTGGGCTTTCTCAAGGTTCTTCTTCCTTTCCCTGGACTGTGCTTGAAGGATGGAAAAACCACCTTGTCTGATGTCTGCTTTGGATCATTTGCATGCAAAGCCCGAAGCTGTTGGATGATCTTCGCCTTGGTCCCAGACAAGAGACTGGCATTTGTAAGAACCTGTAAGTTACCGTGTTGGAGACAAGTCACATACACACTTAACAGTTTGTAACAACAATGTTCAACAATAACAGTGCTTAGACGAGTGTCAGGAAACCCCTGGGGAAGGGTTAGCATTGCGTGGGTTCTCTCAGCCGTGGGTTCTCTTCATTCACTGTTTATATTCTGTGGTCCATGTAAGAAAAATACAAGTAGGGACCTTTAACATAGTCCCTGTCCACTCAGACTGGAGAGTTGCGGACACGTTTTGAACAGATAACTAGGAATATTTTGAGTCAGTTTGTACAGTGGTTCTCTGTAGGTTCAACTTGATTATGTAGAGTCCCAACAGTTTTGACAGACACACTGGATAACAAGGTTCTCTGATGGAAGTATAAGCTTGAAGCAGAAGGGCCTCTGTTCAGCATTGACCGTAGGCCAGGTTCTATCCCCTGACTTCAGCGTCTTCACTTAAAACGCACAGCCACCTATCTTGCTGCAAACCATTAGTAAGGTAATGTGTGGGCAATACCTTATAGTTTGACACATGAAACTAGGAGAAAAGAGTTCATCTTGAGCACCTACTATGTGGCCAAGCACTGTTGCATACAAACCTGAGATGAGTACTTTTTGAGACACTGTCTCCTGTATCCCAGGCTGGCCTCAGACTCACTGCAGCCAACAGTCCCCATAAACTCCTGATCCACTCTACCTCCTGAGTGATGGGACTGTGGTTATAGATCATCACACTCTGTTTGTGTGGTGCTGGGATGGAATCCAGAGCTTTGTAAGTACTAGGCATACACTCTATGAACTATGTCACTAGTCCACTGACACTTTTATTCCTGCTGTGCCTGAGGAGACAGGCCGTTTGCTCAAGATCACAGAATTGGGAAGTATTAAAGGCAGGAGATATATAAAATCATGACAGTTGGGCTCCATTGCTCAGTTTTACCCCTCCATGCGGAATTACATATTGGCTACATGTTAGTTTATCATTCATTCCATACTATCCACTGATGACTGATGCTCATTCTTTTGTGTGTTTGTATGGGTGTTTTGCTTGTAGGTATATCTGCACCATGTGTGTGCCTGATGTCTGTAAAGGTCAGAAGAGGGCATCAGATCCCCTGGAACTGGAGTTACAGATAGTTGTGTAGGGATTGGGAATTAAACCTGGTTGTCTGAAAGAGCAGCCTTAACTGCTGAGCCAACTTGCCAGCTCCAGTGGAGACGCTCGTTTTTATAAGTGAAGACCACACTGGCTTGTTCAGAGCCCATACGTTCTAATTTGAAGCCTGTCTCAATGTTTACCAGCCGCTCATTTCAGTCCTCTCTGCAGCCTCCCCACCAAGTGCTCTTGAGGCTATAAACAGCCCATTATGTTTTGTATACCATACTTACTAACTTACAAAGTTAGATAAGCAGACTAATAAATGTTAGGAAGAATTTTAAAAAGAATTTAGAAGACGTTTAGACAAAAATAAAGTTTTCCAGTCGTTTTGGGTCACCAGGAAACCCTGTAAATTAAGCTCTTGGAGAAATCCATCTATTTGGTTTCAGTTGAAATCAAGAATCCTGTTTGCCTCAAGAAGTTCATCCAGTTCTTGGCCTTGCTGTTGACACAGCCTTTGTAAGGATAACAAAGGACAGCAGGCAGTATTGCCCTAAGTAAACCATGCTGCAGCCTCACAGGTAGGAGGTGGCCCAAGGACAGTTGTTGCCCATATTTGCAAATAGGTGAGGCCATAGCCACGGTCTCCATTTAGAGGATCAGAACCTTAGGGCTGGTGCGCAGTGGATAGAGCATTTGTCATACAAGTGTGAGGTCCTGTTCAGATTCCCATCTTCCAAGTAAAAGCCACTTGGACATATAGGCTAGTCTGTAATCCCAGCACTCCGGAGGTAGAGATAGTATTCCCTGGGGCTGGACTAGCCTAGAAACCCACCTCAGTAAAGTAGAAGATAATGGCAGATGACACTGACCTCTGACCTCAGGCACTGACCTTTGACCTTGGGCTTCCACATGCATAAGCACCTACATGTCCACACATGCAAAACAACAAAACCCATGACTTAGGCACTTCCTTCAGCTGAAAAATGTATGAGGACGGTAGGAACAGTGAGACACCAGCAGTGCTCTGCTCTGTCTGGATGGGATGCTCAGAAGGCAGATAAGCTATCAGACCAGAAAGCCTGTCTTCGATGTTTCCCTTGTCCTCACTCACCCGTGTGTTACCTAACAAGAGGCAGAGTCCAGATACCAGTCAGTTGGTGACCTCTGGGTTCAGTGGAGAATGACCAAGGAAGACACCTGGATTCTTAGGGCCCCTCGTGTGTGCTCTTGAATGTTTGCTTACACCTGCATACACACAAACGTGCCTACACATGCCCACACAACACACAATCTGAGTTTAAAGAGATTGCAACAAAGTAGAAAAGGTGAGACATTTATTTTTAATAATAAAGTTTAAATGAACGGATAGAAGAACCAGTGTCTTTACATGTCTGTGCTTAGCAGACCTGTATGGAGACTGACTCCACATAAGGATCAAAACAAATAACTTTAAAATTGCTGATCGTGGGTGAGGGATGGTGCCTTTTGTCCATAGTGGCCCAGATCTATCTCCCTACCTGGAAAACTGGAGTCAGTGGAGATGGAGGCCTTTTCTTTGGCTGATACTCTGGCTAGCCTGGAAGGGGCAAAGGTGGACCATGGACTTTCTGGCTTGAAGCCTGAACTTTTTCTGACTTGCCTGCCTGAGGGATTAAGGGGAGATAAACTCAGGGGAAGTGCTGAAGTTGACATCTTGAGCAGGCTGTAGTTTGCCAGGTGGGAACGGGAAAGGCACATGGCAGGAGGAGGGGGGACAGGGACATGAAGAGCACAGTGCTTCCCGTTATCAGTAGTTTAGTGGATTAGAATGCCAAGTAGTCAGGGTCTTTGCTAAATAGTTTAGACTTTGCACTATGCAAAGAATTTTAATGTGTCAGATTCGTACACTAGAAAAATCATCCTTAACGGCCTGAAGAGAGCTGTGAGCTACAACATGAAGCCAGAGCCAAGCTGCAACTGCATCTTGAGAGGACAAGCAGAGGAAAAGAATTTGAAGTTGGATTTTGTTCCATTCTTAACAGATGACTGCCTTGATCCCCCTGGAAACCCAGGACAGGAGAACGTTAGGAGTGACTTCAGTGCGGGGTGATTAGCCTTTGTTGGGTCACCTCCTGTTTGGAAATCCTTTGGCTCTTGCCTGAGCCATGGTCCTGGTTAAAGCATGGAGATGGGATTGGTTCCACAGTGCCTCTCAGGACTCATGGAGTCCCTTCTCTGACGCACATGCACATCCTCTGATTTAGACCTGGGATGACAGCAGCTCTCTGGAATCCTTTGGGCCAAAGCGACCATACTCTCAGGCTGGTCATCTAACTAAGCCCAGCCCAAGCCGTGTTTACCATGTACCTACTGGATAGCCAGGTGTTTCTGTACACTTGATAACAGCTTTACAATGTGTGGTCAGCTCAGTTTTATGAATTAAGAAATCCAGAGGCTGCCTATCGAGGCATCCACTGAAGTCATTGCACTTGGGACATGTGATACAATGTTTCTCAAGCAGTAAAGGCTGTCTTTGCCATGAACCTCAAAGTTCACTCCGGAAACGTGGGAAATGGGTATAATTCCCATATCCTAACTGGTTATTGGGTATGTAGCTGAGTTTATAGTATGAATTATATAAATTCCCAGCCTCCATACTTTAGAAGTCCCAGAACACCTAGAGATGGACACTGTATTGTTTTATATATATAAAAAAAAATACTTGGCCTTCAGAGTTGCGTTGATTGGATGGAGCTCAGTGCCCATTTATCATCAATGTGAATTGTTTGAAATAGGGTCTCGTGTATCCCAAACTACTCACTAAGTAGTCAAGGGTGACCTTGAACCTAGAACCTCTTGCTTCTACATCCCAAGTGCTATGCATGTGCCTGCCACTGTCAATTTACGTGGTGCTAGCAACTGAACCCAAGCTTTCATGCATGCTGCATAAACACACTACAGCTGGAGCCATATTCCCAACCCATTGTTACCTCAGAGACAGTTTCCAATCCTTCCCTCCTCCCCCTCCCCTTCTACTTGAGAGGAGAGGGCCCCTGGGTATCCCCCTCCCATCAAGTCTCGGTGGGCTAGGTGCATCCTCTCCCACTGAGGCCAGACAAGGCAGCCCAGCTAGAACCTATCTCACTTTTGGGATAGCCCCTGTTCCAGTTGTTCAGGACCCATATGAAGCCCAAGCTGTACATCTGTTACTATGTGCGGGGAGGCCTAGGTCTGCCTGTATATGCTCTTTGGTTGGTTGTTCAGTTTCTGAGAGGCCTTAAGGGTCCAGGTTAGTTTCTGAGTCACCTACTTTGCTAAGCTAATAGCTCCCTAAAGATTCCTGTGAGGACTGGAGATAATAAATGTTCCCAGTGGTTGGTCAACAAGAACTATTATTATTTCTAGCTCAATGCGTTGGCCATTAATCTTACAACTGTAAGAAAAATGAGTTGTCATACTTCATTAATTTTTTTTCTAATTCAGTTTTATTCAAGTGTCCACTTTATGTTACAAAATAACACATCAGCCTCAAAACTGACGTCATAACAAAATGAGGAATGAGTGCTGGTGGGCCAGTGTTTGAATGGGTATCCTTGGGAGAGTGCCCAGTTGTTGATCCACTGGTTTTCTCTGATCCACCAGCACCCCTGCCTTCTAGGTCGGCCATGTGCCATTTCATGCGCGAATAGAAAACACTTGCTTCAGCCAGCTGCAGCCCTACCTGGACAGTACAGAGAGGGAAGCCAGCAGTCATAGTACACATTCTGTTTCCCTAAGTGCGACATCAGAGGATGTCATGATTGACAAAGAAATAAACAGATCCCCAGCGGTGGTGAGGCCTCCCCAGCGATGCCTGGGGTGCTCAGGCAGTGGTCACGCCTGTAGCTCAAGTCTGTCTGTTTTCTCTGGTGGCTCCTCAGGACTGTCCCTTTGTGGTCTGCATCATTCTCCAGATCAGCCAACCCCAGCCCTCCTCAGTCCACTGGCTCAATGGCTGTCTTATTCCCACACGCGCCTCCTCTCTTTGGGCACCAGATGTAAAGTTTCAAAGCAGCAGAAGCCAGTCTGGCCAACGCCTGGACACCTGTTTCAGCGGGCAAGCCAGTCAGCTGCTGCTTCTGATGGTGTTGGCCCTCTTTCAGGACAGCATGGGGTGTAAACTCCACCAAGTGCACACACAGGCAGCTGAGGGAGCCTCGTAAATTAGGGCTTTGTTTGTTTACTTCAGGCAGACATAGTGGTGTAGTGAAAAGAGCCTGGCCCTCAAAAGCCAAAACAGCAAGGGTTTGAAGGCTGACTGGTTAGGCTGGCTTTCTTTCTTCCTTTCTTCCTTTCTTTCTTTCTTTCTTTCTTTCTTTTTTTTGGGGGGGGGGGAGAGTAGGGACCTATGACACACAGTCTTCACAGCGCTTATCACTGGCATCTTTTGGCTTATGGGCAGTCTCCACCACAATACAACTTTTTCAGGAAGTCAGAAACTGTGCTGTCCATCATTCTATCACTGAAGCTGGGACAGTGCTTGGAGCACAGCAGGTGCTTAGAAAAGAACGGACAAATGGATGGATGGATGGATGGATGGATGAGTTCCAAAACTGCTTCTTTGATTCATTGGCTTGTGATTCTAGGAAAGTCATTTATCTTCTTTGGGTTCAGTTTTGTCAACTCTAAAATGAAGGCTTCGGATCTCTCTCACTCTCTCTCTCTCACTCTCTCTCTCTCCCTCTCTCTCTCTCTCCCTCTCTCTCTCTCTCCCTCTCTCTCTCTCAAGATTTCAAGAGTTTACTCAAATGTGCTGGCAATGTGGCTTATTCAGTAGAGTACTTGCCTAGTTCAAAACCCCAGGTTCAGTCCCCAGCCCCAAATAAAATGGCATTTTGGAACATTCCTGTAATTCTGGGATATGTGAGGTGAATCAGAAGTTCAAAGTCATCCTCAGCTACATAGCAAGTTCAAGACCAGCCTGGCAACATGAGACCTTATCTCAAAGAAAAGGAATATCAAGAAATTGCCCTGTGTCTCTGTGCTGAGCATTCTGGCAAGCCTTGAAAACAGTTTATGGCAAAGCCAGAAAAAGGACTTGCCCAAAGGAAGTTTTGAGAGAAGCAACCAAATATGTACATTCATAAAGAAATATTAACTGGGGAGGTGTTATTACACTGCTTGCTACACAAGTGTAAGGGTGTGAGTCTGCTTCTTCTTTCTATCTTCCAGGTAGCTAAATACTGGGTCTAAAAGCCTTCTACTAGGAAAACTGAATGTCTGATAAAGAAATCTGGACAGCAGAGTCTTCCTTAGCACCGTGCTCATGTTTTGAGAAGCACAAACAAATGGCAGAAGCATTCTGGATCATTCTTAGACCTTCTTGCCAAAGGCTCCTTTGGATGACAGGTGTTTAAAGCACTTTACATGGCATGTCTATGAGGGTTTTACCTGCTCATGTGTCTGTGTACCATGTGTGTGCCCGGTGCCCACAGAGGCAACCAGAGGATCTCAAATCTCCTGAGACTGGAGTTACAGATAGTTGTAGCAACCAGTGCTCTGCCCTTAACCTCTGAACCATCTCTCCAGCCCCTAAAGGAAGGGTAGGCACTTAAAGAAACTCTAAAGATATCTTTTCTATAGCCTTCCCAAAGATGATATCAACTTTATGCTCATTATAGGGACATGAGTGTAGCACGGAGTTTAGCTATACTACTTTGTGTTCCTGGTGGAGTCACGTGCTTCCAGCCACTCACTCAGGAACCCTTTGGATTCACGAGTGGAAGATACAAACACATGCTAATTAATTTTAAAATGCCTTGGCTACCTCAAAGACTGGGCACCCCTAAACCTTCCTCTGCTACCCCAGGCCAGGACCCCATTCCTTATAACATTGGAGCAACTGTCTTCAATCTTTTGGCCCAGAATCATCCTACAGACCTTGAAATGGAGCAGGAACAATAAAGGACTAGCTTGTTCTATCTTGACAGAGCTAAACCGTCAACTCTTCCACATTGTGTGTCCTTTCCTGGAAAGTGTTTTTTGTCTGTAGATGGATAAGGCAATTTTCACCTCGTAGCTACCTCACCATAATAAGCAACATTGCCCGGAGATAGAGATTCTCAACTCTTCTTTAAAGGAGAATGGGGAAGCTGTCAGGAGCAGACATGTCTCTTTGTCAAATGATCCTTAATAATGAAACAACATTAAATGTCATATCTCGTGGATTTCTGATGTGTTTGAGGACTATCCATCTATGTAAAGTATATCTGAACTGTTAAACCTTAGCTACTCTTAGTCACTTCTATTTGAGTAAATTGAAAGCACTTTATTATTATTAAATTAGAATCTAACATAACCATGAGTTTACTACCTGGCCCTTAACTTGTGTTATTTAGTCAGCTTAAACAGTTTGTAATAGCAGATATTAGAAAGACTGGGTCAAACCCTTGTGTTCTTAATTGAGTTGTAGAGGCACAATGCCTATCTAAGAGTAACAATATTAATTTCAAATTTTGTATCAATATACAAATTAATACCAAAGAAAACCTTAATTCTCTATCAACAATATATAAATTCTGTAAGAAATTATGGCTTTAATTTTATATCAATTACAAAGATTTCTATCAGTGTAAGATTATGGCTAAAAAATGTTTTGTTCAAGAATAAATTTAGTATTCCATCCCATCTATTTCCTCCCTGTCCAAAATTATGGCTATTTCCAAATTATCCCATAAAATATCTATAATTTGTATAATTTGTAAAATAATCATAACCAGACAACCAAACCCAAGGACTCAGGCTGACAGCTCTCTGTGGCTCCTTCCTGTTAAATAGAGGTGATGAGAAATTCTTTAAAGGGGCAGAGAAGGGTAGGAAAATTAGAAAAATTGGTTAGACTTAAGAAAGCCAGCTTTAGGCTGGTGAGATGGCTCAGCGGGTAAGAGCACCCGACTGCTCTTCCAAAGGTGATAAGTTCAAATCCCAGCATCCACATGGTGGCTCACAACCATCCATAACAAGATCTGGCGCCCTCTTCTGGGGTGTCTGAAGACAGCTACAGTGTACTTACATATAATAAATAAAATAAATCTTAAAAAAAAAAAAAAAAAAAAAAAAGAAAGCCAGCTTTAGCATCTGTTACCTAGTCTCTGCTCAGAAGGCTCGGGGCTTGACTGAAGCTCTGATTAGATCCATCTGAAAGGTTGGATGAGGCGAGATCATCAGAAATTCCTGAAGCTGTTCTTGAAGCAAGTCTCTGGACAGCATCAGGAAGCAGGGGCTGGAAGAGCAGGTCAATTCAGCACTAGGAGGATGAATCTTGTCAGTTCAGCACTAGGAGGATGAATCTTGTCAGAGCTGTACGCTCTGTAATATATGAATCTCACAACCAAAATTTTAGTACCATTAAGATATTCATATGGATTGTGCAGGGTGCACAGATCAGTTAAGGATGAAAATGTGTCCCTTGTTTGAGACTGTGAAACACAACTGTCGTTTTTATGAGTTAATTTTATCAATAACTGATTGTGATAATTTTTTATTTATGCCATATGAAGAAGGGCACAGAGAATCTTAAGGATTCTAAAACCAACAAGATTTATTGTCTAATTTTAGCTGAAGTTTTGGCTAGAGACATTTGGGCTGTTCCCATATCAAGTAATCAGCAGATCAAGTTACCTGTCCTGTTTGATTTTCTTGAATTTTTCGAGATCTTTAAGGGATCTTCCCCTGACATATCTAATTCATATCACTCTGGAAAGAGCCCAAAGCCTTTTCTCCTTTCCTATCAACACAGATATAGAGCTTTTCTCCCAAAATAGCATGTCATTGGTTCAGTAACCAGAAATCATTAAAGGTATAGCTTCACCTGTCTCCAGAGAAATTTTAATATAACCACCAAACTCATAACTGTATGCATTTTGATAATTAAAACAATTCAAAGCAATTAAAGCAATTTAAACAAACATTAACCATTGAGACAGTGCTTCTTTACCACCTCTTGCTTTTTTATAATTTAAGGATCAAAAACCTCAACGTTTATAATTTCTGTATTTATTTTTAATTAAATCCCCTTTTACTTATTGTACAAGCCTATTTATAGGCTCTATTTTTGTTGTATCAGGCTAGGCAATCCCAGAAACTCCAAGTTGACTCATTTGAGAATTTGTTCTTGCAAGACTTTTGATTTTCTTTAAAGTATTGTTTTTTATTTACTCTCCCTACCTTTTCTCTATTGTGGACCTTAATATCTCTGTATATTTAAGAACATTTAAACAATTACCATTATACATTCTTCTGTTCTTAAAAACAATTAAATAAAATTTAAAAACCCTATCTTTTGATTATTGGCTTGCTGCCTCTGCTATGTGGCTCTCTGTCTCTCACTGTCATTCTCTTAGCAGATGACCTGATTCTTTGTGCAGTAAGGGCTCTCGGCATCTTAGCTAGGGCTCTCTGAGGTGGCTAGAATCCTTTGAAAAGGTCCCAGGGTAAATCTCTTCAGGGGGCTGTGTTCTTTTGTTCTAGTTTTTCAGCTTGTGTAGGAACCATGTGACTCGTGACTTTGTTCACGGAGAAAACAATTCTCTCTCCTAAACTATATCATTGTGTGTGTGTTGCATCTGAGAATTTAAAAAATATTTTTTAAAGTGGGTTCTCACTCCACATTGGGCGCCATTTGTAGTGTGGAGTTTAGCTACAACGCTTTGTGTTCCTGGCAGGCCACATGCTTCACACAGACCCCAGTTAATTTTAAAATGCCTTGGCTACCTTAAAGGCTGGGTGCCCCTTAAACTTCCTCTGCCACCCCAGGCCCAATCAGGGAAGGGACCAGTGGCTAGCCTTGTATTCTCACAAGGCTGGTTGGCTTTCTCTCCTATAGCTCCTGCATCCCATCCTTCTTCCCCTAGTCATGGTGATTGTCCATCTCATCCCCCTTGCATCCTAGCCTGCACAGCAACTCTAAGGGTCCCACCCTGTCTCCCTTTGTCTAGCCATTGGCTACTGGCATCTTTATTGATTGATCAAAAAACCAATTGGGAACAAGGACCTTTAGCGTTTGGACACACAGATTCCCAATTGAATCAAAGCACCAGAACCAATCCCCAACACACGAGAATGGTTTTCCTTGCTGCTTCAAATCACAGAGGCCAAATCTAACACAAGTGCCTGGTGAGACCCAGCTCCTAACCAGACTGATTTTGTTCACTCAAAGCCTTTGACCATTTTAATTGAAGAAAGAGGGACAATGCCCCAAAGGAGCAGGAAGCATGTGGGGAAAGGAGAAAGTGGAAAGACTTGTGCCTCTTGGGGAGGATGGGGTGGGGTGTCTGACAATTTGCTGCCACTTAGAAAGTGGTGTGCTTTCTAGAGCTTGAGGGTCTAAAGCTGACTGAAGCCTTGAAAATACCCAAGAAAATAAGTTTATAGTTTATAATAACATTAACAGCAGATAAAACACTGTAGAAGGAAAGATTAGTGAATTGGAAGGCAAGGAAGTAGAAATGATTGAAACCAAATCACAGAGTTGGTAGTGATGGAACTCTGTTGTCTAGCACTTTCTAGCATGTGCAAGGTCCTGGATTTGAACTCCAAATCCACTGAAATAAGACCAAAACTACAAACAAGCAAAAACCCAAACAACAGCAACAACAACAACAAAAAATGAAGGATGAAATAAAGAAACCTCCACTGCATACATAAACTATCCAAGAAAAAAGACCCCCCCCCCCCGAGGCAGTAGAGTAAAATCTCTGCAGAAGGGGCTGAGATGCAGCTCAGCGACAGAGCACTTGCCTGGCACACTTAAGGCCCTGGATTTGATATCCAGTACCAGACAATAATTAATTTTTGCAAACAAATAAATGATAGAAAGCATCCATGGAATGAAAAATAATACCGGGTGTGCAAATGCTGACGCTGACACTGACGCTGCAAACTGGAACAGAATAACACAACATGGGGATGAAGAGGAAAACCCGTAACTCTTTTTTTTTTTTTTTTTTCGAGACAGGGTTTCTCTGTGTAGTCCTGGCTATCCTGGACCTCACTTTGTAGACCAGGCTGGCCTCGAACTCAGAAATCTGCCTGCCTCTGTCTCCCGAGTGCTGGGATTAAAGGCATGTGCCACCATCGTCTGGCTAACCCGCAATTCTTTATCCACATAAAATAGACTTACAAAGGAAAGGCAGGGACTGGAGGAGTGGCTCAGCAGTTCAAAGTACATACTTCTCTTGTAGAGGACCCAAGTTCAGTCTCAGAATTCTGGTTGGCAGGTTTACTACCACCTAAAATTCCAGCTCCGTGAGATGTGATGCCCTCTTCTGGCTTTCACAAACGCCTGCACATATGTGTCCACACACACAGTTAAAAAGAAAAAACAAACAAAAGCTGAGTGGACTTGTCACCCCTGAGCTGTAGGAAGTTCTCCAGGCTGGAGGGACATAACACAAGGTGGAGATCCAGTTTACATGCATGAACAAAGATCTCGGGAACGTCCCATATGTGGAAATGTGGAATCATTGAAGATGTTTTCCTGTTATCCACCTCTTCAAAAGATAATTAAAATCAAGGCATGAAGATGCTTCTGGAAGAAACATTATGACGACTGCCCAAGAAGAATCCCAAATTCAGGTGTAGGTTACATGGTTGACAGAGGCTACAGAAAAACCACATTTGGGAAATGTTATCTGATGGATCTGAGAGCTATGTAGCTGCCATGGGTGCTGTATCCAGCAGCAAAAGATAGTGTGTGGACTATAGAAGAAGGTGCAGTGGGCATGTTAGCTGACAGGCTGATATTTGGGATAAGAAGTGTGGGATTCTGTGTGGTTTTAGCCTGGGTCTCCAATACTACCCCACCACCGTGCCTACGCCCCTCCACTCAGCCCACCCCCCAACCTCAGTTAGCATGGCCAACGATCTCCCTGGAGGGGCAACTTTTGAGAGCTCAAAGCTTTGTTGTGAAGAAGGACTCTCTTAACTTTGACCTGCACTTGGAGCACACACATCAAGAGCCACACACCGATGTCAGTGGTGGAACACAGGGAAGAGCACAATTCAGCTGGCCTGAGGCTCAGTCCTAAAGCTGGGGACCAGGGGATACAGGCAGGGAGGTCACTGAGGTTGGGCCTTGACATCCCTTACACATCTTGATAGCATACATGTGCAGGAGGGCATGAAGCATGACCTAGCTGCCCACTTGCTCTTGGTAGAACTTGAGGCAGACAGGTGGAGGAAGCCATAGCGGGCCCAGCAGCAAGTGAGCTGGGGCAGACCTGTAAACTGCCTGGGTTTTCATTTATCCCTCCATCCATAAGGTTCTGTTACAGAATGTGGGAGTCTTAGTCAGGTAGGATGTTTGAGTGACGCCTCTGACATTACTGGCAGAGAACTAGACAGTGAGGACATAGGTACAATCCCTGGAAAGCCAGGTTGCAAAAGATAAGCTGGCTGGAGAGATGGCTTGGGGACAGAGGGCTTTGCAGTGCCTTTGGATGAAAATCAACTGGCTACTTTGTATTTCTAGACTAACAATTCGTCCTGTCAATCTAATATTTCCAGAAAATGCCAGTGGCATATGCTCTTGATTTGCCTACTCAGCAAACAAGGCTGGGGGGAGTTATGGTAGCATTTTCTAGAAGGAAGCAATGCTTTCCTATCAGTGGTTCTCAACCTGTGTGTCATGACCCCTTTGCAGGGTCAAATGACCCTTTCACAGAGGTCACCTAAGACCATTGGAAAACACAGATATTTAACATTCTGATTCATAACAGTAGCAAAATTACAGCTATAAAGTAGCAACAAAAATAATTTTGTGGTTCAGGGTCATCACAACACGAGGAACTGTGTTAAAGTATTAGGAAGGTTGAGAACCACTGCCTTAGACAACCGACATGACCTTGGGAAGGATGAGGTTTCTCAGAGGTAGTCTAGACAATGAGAAATGTAAATGAAAAACCAAAATGAAATTCACCAAGATACAGAGTTCTGCCCAGCAGAGACACCACTAAGACCGTGAGTAGAAAGGAACCTGGGGCCCTATGCACACACCTCTGTGTCTCTCTGTTTGACACGGAAGTTTGTGTGCGTGGTGCTGGCACGTGAACCTAAGCTCTTGTACACGCCATGCAACAGCTCTACCACCAAGCTACAGCCCCGGGCCTTTGTAAATCTCTGTAAATGTTGTGA
The DNA here is from genome assembly GCA_902729485.2 of Mus minutoides. Lineage (NCBI taxonomy): Eukaryota > Metazoa > Chordata > Mammalia > Rodentia > Muridae > Mus > Mus minutoides. Next base: position 747,670 of record LR749958.1, on the reverse strand, counting down.
CAGAGTCTTTCTAAGCTGTCTTCCAGCCTGGAACCTGCTGTCACCCAGGCAGTACCAAGTATCCTCCTGTCTCAGCCTCCCAAGTACGGGCACTGCCGGATGTAGTTTGAGAATGATTTTTATCTAGAACCTAACAGCTTCTATGGCTCAGCATTAGGAAAACTCAAACAAGAATCTATCCTAAAAAACTGGACAAAAGGGCTGGCGAGATGGCTCAGTGGTTAAGAGCGCCAACTGCTCTTCCGAAGGCCCCAAGTTCAAATCCCAGCATCCACATGGTGGCTCACAACCATCCGTAACGAAATCTGATGCCCTCTTCTGGAGTGTCTGAAGACAGCTACAGTGTATTTATATATAATAAATAAATAAATCTTAAAAAAAAAAACTGGACAAAAGATATGAGTAGTGCTATAGAAACACATGAGGGTCAATAGTTACATGAAACTAACATGATTGTCCAGCAAATGTGACAGGGAATGATGAAGGGGTAGCACACACACAAACTCATAGAAGTAACCCCAATACCCATCAAAACAGTGAGTAAATAAATAAAATGTGGTATATTGATGGAATAGTATTCATCCCTAAAAAGCAATGAAGGTGTATTACAGGACAGATGTAGTTCTCACTGTATCAAATGAAGAATATTGGGGACATAGTCATATACTATACAGCAGTGGGATGCCAAGTGGACCAGAGAGGCAGAGCACACAGTTATCTGAAGGGTTAGCTAAAATGTCTAAAAATGACCAAGTGGATTTAAAAGGAAAATAAATTAGTGATTTAAAGACTGGTGGGGGTTTCTTAGCTGATGTGTAGGAGACAGGTAGGGGTATGAATGAGTTTTGAAAATTTAAGGAGAGTAGTGTCTGAAGGCCTTGCAGGGGTGAATAAGAGGTGTAGTGAGGCATTGCAAGGGCCAATGAAAGGGTTGGAAAGCATTGAGGGTCAGAGCCATTGCAAGGGGCAGTTAGAGGGCTTGGAAGGCATTGGGTGAGTGAGGAGGGTAGGAATGCTTTACAGGGTAAGTGAGAAGAGTCGGGCAGCATTGCAGGAGTGAGTAAGAAGTATGTGGATATTTGTTTTTCTGTGTTTTTGTTTTGTTTTGTTTTGTTTTCCTGATGCTGGACAGTTGGCCCTGTTCACTAAGCGCTGTGGCTCAGAAAGTGGGAATGTCCAGCTGTTAGTGTGTGTGTGTGTGTGTGTGTGTGTGGGGTGTCTGTAGACCTCAGGCCTCAGAGGGAAGCCTGGGTCTGCCATTCTCTAGCTAAGAGGCGATGGTTTTAGGTGAAGTAATGGGTAAGCTTGCCAAGGGGAGAACAGAAATGCAGAGCCCAGGGGGAGCAGCTGATGCTCCTGCCCTTTCTGGTGTTGTTTTGTTTTGTTTTTGAGACGGTGTCTCTTGCGTTCTGTTGCTATGATAAAACATGAGACCAACTCAGGGAGCTGCGTTTGGCTTACTGTTCCTGATCACAGCGCATCCCTGAAGGAAGATTAAACACTCAGACCAAAAGCAATTCGAGGAGAAAAGGGTCCATCTTGTATACAGGTCAGTTTGTCATCAGGGGAAGTTGAGGCAGGAACTGGAGGAGAGACCCTGTAGGAACTCTGCCTGCAGGCTTGCTTGCCCTGGCTCACTCAGCTTGCTTTCTACACCACCTGCCCAGGGCTGGCACCACCCACAGAGGGCTGAGCTGCCCCAGCCAGCCCGGCCTCACACTCCCAGTGTACCTGAAGATAATTTTGAAGTCCCCTCCCTCTTGCCTCAGCCTCCCCAACGTGCTAGGATGTCACATTACGTGACACCATGCCAGGCTTGTTCTGCCCTTCCTGTCTTGGGGAGACCCCTAACCCTGAGCATTCAGGTGACCGTAGAGGTGTGGTGTGTAGGGGGCTGATTCAGAGGAACCAGGTTCTTTGTTCTAGTTCCACACTGCTGTCAGCCTTGGACAGCCAAACTTAACATCTGTGCCTCAGTTTCCCCATCTGCAAGCAGAGACAACACTGTCATCCCTGTACCTCCCTAAATTGTTGTGGGACCAAAAAGGAGAATGCATGAAGAGTTGTGTGAACAGGAAGGAGTCTCCTGTGTGAGAGATTACTGTTGGAGTGAGAGATAAAGGAGGCCATGAGATGGATGGTTCTGTAAGCACAGGCATTACTGTTTCCTTAAAATAAAATAAATAGATGGATAGATACATACATAAAAAGGAAAGAAAGGAAGACAGACAGACAGACAGACAGACAGACAGACAGACAGATAGCTCAGCATCAGCAGTAAGTTCTGCCAGGTGCAGTGTAGTTTTCCGAATATTGAGAAGAAAATAATAGAGAGAGGCCAACTGGCTCACCCAGGACGCCTGTCCTCATCCATTGAATCTGAAGTCACAGCCCAGGGAGTGGCTACAGGCACTGGCCCAAGGCAGCTGGCCCTGTCAGGAAGGACTTGGACAGAAAAGGCCAACAGAAGTCACTCAAGTGGCCAGAGACCTGGTCCCCAGGCCATACCTAGTCCCTGATGGCCCATGAAGGGTGCTGCCCACCCACCAGAACAGGTTCAGGAGTGTCAACCACAGTTAAGGCAGAGAGTTGCATGGCTTTACCCCAAAATAGGCAGGCCGTTCCCCAGGTGGCTAGTCTCATGAGTGCTGAGGAGCTCATTGGCCTGCCAGACTGTGGGCCATGGTCCAGTTGCAGGAAACCTAGTTCTTTCTGGGCCCACAGATATATCTTCCTAAATCCCTGACTGGCTATGAGCCCCTGAAATCTGTGTGTAACCTGGGCACAGTTCTTGAAATACAGCTGTAAGATGGCCACACTCCCAAATCTTCCCAGCCGGGGCCAGAGGGGACCTCAGTGAACATCTGGTCCAATCCCTTCAATTCCAGATCCAGGAACAAGAGGCTCCAAAAGTTGCTAATGGTCAGAGGACAGAAGCAAGGAGCTTCTAACGGGATTGGGAGCAGCAGAAGGCCAGCCTCTGTCCTCCCTCTCTCCCAACTAGCCGGAAAACTCCACGCAGAGAGCCCTTGTCTCAAAACAAAGTGGAAAGAGAGAACTCATGCCCACAGAAGTTGTTCTCTGACTTTCACAAGTGTGCTGTGGCATGCACTCAATTAATTATTAATTAATTTAGGGCCAGCAAGATGGCTCAGCAGGTAAAGGTGTTTGCTGGCAAGCCTGACAAACTAAGTCAATTAGAAGGGGAGAACTGACTCCCACAATTTTCTCTCTGACTTCTTCCATACCTTCACTTGTGCATGTGTGTGCGCCCCCAAACCCCTAGTAAATAAATGAAAAAAAAATGAAAATGGTCGGAAATGAGCTTTTCTCTGGAGCCCGTCGTGAGCTGCCCCTGTCCCCTTGATTTGCCCTCTGTTGCGCATTCCTCACTCAGCACAACCTTGTGAGGCCTTTTGGGGCATCAGGACACGGAAACCATTCATCAGTTCAGCCTCATCTTCAGAAAGAGACACGGGAGGGGCATCGGCTGCGACTCCAGTGATCTCAGCATTGTGACAGAGGGAAGCATAGGGGATGTCGGGGATCTAGACAATGGCCCTCGGTTCCCACGACCCAGAGATGTTCCTAAGTTCACATGACTGGTTTGGTTTTTTTTAATATAAATATATTTTTAAAAAATCACCTTTCCCCTCCCCAAATAAGGAGATATTTCCTGGGCAGATGGATGGAAACACATCCTGCAACACATGTGCTGAGCTGAGAAGTTAAAGTGACGGTGGCCTGCTGGACCAGGGCTGGCTCTGGTGTGGCTGAGGGCGTGGCAGATCACTATGAAGGGTCCTCAGCTGTGTCACTGTTGGAATCAAGTGAATATTCTAGAAACACCCTTCCAGCTTATAAAAACCAGAGGCCAGGTGTCTAGAGCAAAGGTATCAAGAGCAGCCTGCCTTTTCCATCACATCCGGGACTTTATAGAGAGGGCCCAAGGCAGGCCAGCATGAACCTAATGTTTGTAGGGTCCCAGCATCAGGACTCTGTCTCCAGACCTGGCCTGAGGCTTCCCACACAGCAGGAAGGGTATGAGACACAATCCTTACCCAGGGTATAGTTCAAAACCAAGCATAGAACCCCCTACATGGCACATGCCTGGGTAACACCCTGAGCTTATTAAAGTGTGCATTCATTCCACAAATACTTCTTAAATGCAAACCATATGCCAGGCCTGGAGAAGCCCGTGGAACCCATGGAGCTTGCACTTCAAGTCAATATCTGTACCCAGAAGCACTTTCCCCATGATGTCAAAGCCATGTGTTGTGGGCTGAAGTGCCAAAATTCATATCTTGAAGTTCTAGCACCCAATACCTCAGAATCTGATTATATCTTTGTGTAGCCTTGGCTCTCCTGAAACTAGCTCTGTAGCCCAGGCTAGACTCCAAATCACAAAGATCTGCCTGCCTCCTAAGTGCTAGTTAGTGCGAGTAAAGGCGTGTGCTACCACTGCCTGGGGAAGATATAGTCTTTAAAGAGGAATTAAGGGGCCGGAGAGATGGCTCAGTGGGGTGTGTGTGTGTGTGAACATTTGTGCAAGCATGTGGACCTGCATTCAGACCCCCGAATTAACATGGAAAACTAGGTTCGACCATGCCAGTGCCTGTAAGCCCAGCACTGTGGGGATGGAGACAGGAGGATCGATGGGGTTTGCTGATGCCAACCTAGCTCCAGGTGCACAGCGAGGCTCTTTCTCAAAGGAATAAGGCAGAGAGAAATAGAAAAGGACACTGGATGTTCTCCGCTGGTACTAACATGCACTAGTGCACACACATATATGCATACGCCACACTCATACACAGTTTTTTTTGTTTTGTTTTGTTTTGTTTTGTTTTGTTTTGTTTTGTTTTGTTTTGTTTCTGAGACAGGGTCTCACTGGGCACCCTTGGATGGCCTGGAATTTGCTATGTAAACCGGGCTGGTCTCAAGCTCACAGAGATCAACCTACCTCTACGTCCTGAGTGCTAGGATTAAAAGATTCAACTCACACATTAAAAGCAAGGATGGGGGAAGTAATTAAGAATAACGATGGCCCTGTAGTGGTTAGAATGAGGATATCCTCTTGGGCCAGGTGTTTGCAGACATGGTCTCCTGATGGTGGGACTGTTTGGCAGAGGTTATAGGACCTTTCAGGAGGAAGTGCTTTGCTGGAAGTGGGCTTTGAGGGTTTATAGCCTCACCCTACTTTCTGTTCTCTCTTTCTGCTTCATGTGTGTGGATGAAAATGTTCAGCCAGCTCCCTACTCCTGCCACCATGCCATGCCTTCCTCGTCATGATGGGAACCGTAAGCCATAATAAACCCTTTCTTTTTTTAAAATATGAGTATTATTTATTAGAGCAAATTATCCAGAAATGCAATTTTTTATGCACATAGCATCTCATGTGTTTCACAAAATCAATATATATGCAAATAGTAAAGATGACATGAATCTACATTCCCATAATAGCCATTAATTCTGTGTATATTTTTCATATTATAAACATTACTTTAAAACTAATAAACTTCATTCTTAAATATAAAAAATTGATATTTTTCTTTTTAGTTCATTTTGAGAATTTTATATGTAAGTGCTGTAATTTTAACATTTTCCTTATCTTTCTCTAACCACTTACAAGTTCCTCTCTTTCCTTCAATATATTTTTTTACTTTTTATTAGATATTCTCTTCATTTACATTTCAAATGCTATCCCCTTTCCTAGTTTTCTCTCTGAAAGTCCCCTATACCCTCCCCCCACCCTGCTCCCCAACCCACCCACCCCCGCTTCCTGGCCCTGGAATTCCCTATACTGGGGCATAAGATCTTAGCAAGACCAAGAGCCTCTCCTCCCATTGATGGCTGACTAGGCCATCCTCTGCTACATATGCAACTAGAGACACAAGCTCTGGTGGGTACTGGTTAGTTCATATTGTTGTTCCTCCTATAGGGTTGCAGACCCTTTTAGTTCCTTGGGCATTTTCTCTAGCTCCTTCATTGGGGGCCCTGTGTTCTATACAGTAGATGACTATGAACATCCACTTCTGTATTTGCCAGGCACTGACATAGCCTCATAAGAGACAGCTATATCAGGGTCCTGTTAACACAATCTTGCTGGCATATGCAATAGTGTCTGAGTTTGGTGGTTGTTTATGGGATGGATCCCTGGGTGGGGCAATCTCTGGATGGTCCTTCCTTCCGTCTCAGCTCCGAACTTGGTATCTGTAACTCTTTCCATGGGTATTTTGTTCCCCATTCTAAGAAGGAGCGAAGTATCCACACTTTGGTCTTCGTTCTTCTTGAGTTTCATGTGTTTTTGCAAATTGTACCATGGGTATTCTAAGTTTCTGGGCTAATATCCACTTACCAGTGAGTGCATATCATGTGTGTTCTTTTGTGATTGGGTTACCTCATTCAGGATGATATCCTCCAGATCCATCCATTTGCCTAAGAATTTCATAAATTCATTGTTTTTAATAGCTGAGTAGTACTCTATTGTGTAGATGTCTGTTAAATCCATTTGTTTCATAACTTCTGTTAGTTTCACTGTGTCTCTGTTTAGTTTATGTTTCCAGGATCTGTCATTGATGAGAGTTGGGTGTTTAAGTCTCTTACTATTATTGTGTTCAGTGCAATGTGTGCTTTGAGCCATACTATAGTTTCTTTAATGAATGTGGATGCCCTTGCATTTGGAGCATAGATATTCAGAATTGAGAGTTCATCTTGGAAGATTTTATCTTTGATGAGTATGAAATGCCCCTCCTTGTCTTTTTTGATAATTTTGGGTTGGAAGTAGATTTTATTTGATATTAGAATGGCTACTCCAGCTTGTTTCTTGGGACCATTTGCTTGGAAAATTGTTTTCCAGACTTTTACTCTGAGGTAGTGTCTGTCTTTGTCTCTGAGGTGTGTTTCCTATATGTAGCAAAATGTTGGGTCCTGTTTATGTAGCCAATCTGTTAGTCTGTGTCTTTTTATTGGGGAATTGAGTCCATTGATATTAAGAGATATTAAGGAAAAGTAATTGTTGCTTCCTGTTATTTTTGTTGTTATAGTTGGGATTCTGTTTTTGTGGCTATCTTCTTTTAGATTTGTTGAAGGATTACTTTCTTGCTTTTTCTAAGGTGTAGTTTACCTCCTTGTGTTGGAGTTTTCCTTTTATTATCCTTTGAAGGAAATGGAAAGATATTGTGTGAATTTGGTTTTGTCATGGAATACTTTGGTTTCTCCATCTATGGTAATTGAGAGTTTTGCTGGGTATAGTAGCCTGGGCTGGCATTTGTGTTCTCTTAGGGTCTGTATAACATCTGTCCAGGATCTTCTGGCTTTCATATTCTCTGGTGAGAAGTCTGGTATAATTCCAATAGGTCTTCCTTTATATGTTACTTGACCTTTTTCTCTTACTGCTTTTAATATTCTTTCTTTGTTTAATGCACTTGGTGTTTTGATTATTATGTGTCGGGAGGAATTTCTTTTCTGGTCCAGTCTATTTGGAGTTCTGTAGGCTTCTTATATGTTCATGGTCATCTCTTTCTTTAGGTTAGGGAAGTTTTCTTCTATAATTTTGTTGAAGACATTTACTGGCCTTTTAAGTGGAAAATCTTCATTCTCATCTATACCTATTATCCGTAGGTTTGGTCTTTTCATTGTGTCCTGGATTTCCTGGATGTTTTGAGTTAGGATCATTTTGCATTTTCTTTAATTGTTGTGTCCATGATCTCTATGGAATCTTCTGCCCTGATTCTCTCTTCCATCTCTTGTATTCTGTTGCTGATGCTCACATCTATGGCTCCTGATTTCTTTCCTAAGACTTCTATCTCCAGAGTTGTCTCACTTTGGGTTTTCTTATTGTTTCTACTTCCATTTTTAGATCCTGGATGGTTTTGTTTCATTCCATCACCTGTTTGATTGTGTTTTCCTGTAGTTCTTTAAGGGATTTCTATGCTTCCTCTTTAAGGACTTCTACCTGTTTATCAGTGTTCTCCTGTATTTCTTTAAGTGAGTTATTAATGCCCTTCTTAAAACCCTCTACCAGAATCATGAGATATGATTTTAAATCTGAATCTTGCTTTTCAGGTGTGTTAGAGTATCCAGGACTCGCTATGGTGGGAGTACTGGGTTCTGATCATGCTGAGTGGTCTTGGTTTCTGTTAGTAAGATTCTTTCATTTGCCTTTTGCCATCTGGTAATCTCTGATGTTAGATGTTCTAGCTGTCTCTGGCTGGAGCTTGTTCTTCCTGTGATTCTGTTAGCCTCTGTCAGCAGTCCTGGGAGTCCAAATCTCTCCTGAGTCCCAGGGGTCAGAGCACTCTCTGCAGGCAAGCTCTCCTCTGGCAGGGAAGGTGCACAGAGATCTGGGGCTCAGCTATGCCTCCTGACTGAGGATGAAGGCCCGAAGGGACCCTGTCCAAGAAGCTCTGTTGCTTCTGCAGCCACGTGCTCTCCTGCGCAGACTGGTTTCTCAAACCCTTTCGTTCTTAAGCTTTTCTTGGTCATAGTATTTTATCACAGCAACAGAGAAGTAACTATACAGGCCAGATTAGGACCTGGAGAAGACCAGGGAGAAGGTGGCCATTTGTAAGTCAAGGAAATAGATCTGAGGGGAAAGCATTCCTGCTCACCCCTGAACATTGAATGCTTGGCCCTTTTTTCTGTGTTTAAGACTGCAGTCTGCAGTGGTTTGGTCTAGAAGGCCTATAGAAGCTTCCCACCTGTGAGCTGCTCTCTATGTACCAGTCAGCTGAGGGGGCAGATACACAGGTGGATACAGAGCAGGCCTGTGTGGGCAGGGGTTGAGATGCCTAAGGTTTAGAGGTAGCTGCAGACTGCCCCTGATGGGAGGCAGTTCACCTCATATGGGTCTGAGTGTGACTGTCCAACAACATGTACATGGAACTTCAAGGAGTTCTACTTTCAACTCTGGTATCCATGACAGTGGGTCCCTGTCACCCACAATGAGCCATAGCTGTAGAAATGAGCAGAAACTTTTCTGTCTTCCACAAAGAGGCTCACATAGGGACAGCACCAAGACCTATGCTGGTGAGACAGACCTAGCATGGGCAAGTACTTGGCCTGTGATCCCACAATGTGACAGGTGGCATCCAAGCTGCAGTCTAACTCCCTGATGGTCCCAGCTGCTTCTTTCTCCCTCCTGGCATCTCCCGCCACCCACCCTGCTTCCCCACCCTCTTCTCGCCGCTGCCCTGGTTCTAAGTCCAAGAACATGACCCTATAATGATGAAAGCCAGCTCCCAAGGTCACTTTGGCCTCTACTCAGTAGCTGTAATTTGGCATGGTTCCATCCCCTCCCTCCCACTACCAGGAGACCAAGGCAGCTGCCAGACCTTTTACACACGTCTGGGGGAACACAATGAGACACCAGAAGGGCTCATTTCTGTTACAGACTGTCTCCTGGCCCAGCCCTGGTCTGGAGGACACACAGGCTCACACTGGACATTGATGCCCACGTCATGCTTCCCCCCATCATCCCACGCCTACCAATCAGTGCCACCCAAATGCCTGTGCCTCTGTTCTCACTCATCTCCTAGGAATCACTCTTGTTTTTTTGGCTTGGCTTTTTCTGCCTTATTCTCAGCCCCTTGTTTGCCTTGACTACCTAACTCCTACTCATCCTTCAATACCCACCTTGCCCAGCAAAACTTACCACATCCTCAGTAAATGGACCCAATATGTCTCTCTATTCACACTCATAATTATCTTTATGCTCTTCATATACATGTGAAGTACTACTCACAAGTCTTTGTGGTTCCCCATCCAGAATGGGAGCTTCAAGATCAAAGATGGGTTGGGACTGGTGCTGACTCATCTATAGCTTACCTGCCAGTACAAAGCTCTGCACTGCTTGAGTTAACAAGCAGTCATTTAAAGTTAGAAGTCTCCCAACAACCCACATGTGTGAGCGCACGCACATGCACACACACATACTCAAGCCTGCACGCACAAACTCACTCACACATGCATACACACACGCACTGGATGAGGCTCACACAGTCATGTAATTGCTACTTCACTAAATAACTGACTTCCAAGAGAAGGTGCCTGAGCTGCTCCAAGTCCAAGTCAATATCAGGATAGAAACTAGAACCTTTTCTTGTATGGCTCTTTTAGAAGGACAGTATTGAAACAAAATACCCATGAAAGAAGTTACAGAGACAAAGTTTAGAGCTAAGACAAAAGGATGGACCATCCAGACTCTACCCCACCGGGGGATCCATCCCATAATCAGTCACTAAACTCAGACACTATTGCATAGGACAGCAAGCGTTTACTGAAGGGACCCTGATATAGCTGTCTCGTACAGAAGTAGATGCTCACAGTCATCTATATGATGGAACACAGGGCCCACAATGGAGAAGCTAGAGATAGAACCCCAGGAGCTGAAGGGGTCTGCAACTCTATAAGAGGAACAACAATATGAACTAACCAGAACCCCCAGAACTTGTGTCTCTAGCTCCATATGTAGCAGAAAATGGCCTATTTGGCCATCATTGGGAAGAGAGGCCCCTTGGTATTGCAATCAATATATGCCCCAATACAGGGGAATGCCAGGGCCAAGAAGTGGGAGTGGGTGGGCAGGGGAGCAGGGTGGGGGGAGGGGGGAGGGAACTTTTGGGATAGCATTTGAAATGTAAATTAAGAAAATATCTAATAAAAAAATTTTTAAAAAAAGGACAGTATTACAGATCACCAGGCAGAGGGAGCCTTTGAATGCAGCCGTACCGTATTCGTTTCTAATTGCTACTAGCACAAATTGCCACAAACAGAAGTAGCTTGAAAACCACACACTGGCACTGGGGAGATGGCTCAGTGGTGTAAGGGGAGCTGTCAATCCTGAAGACCCGAGTTTAACCCCAGAGAACTGACTCCTCTAAGGTGTCTTCTGACCAAGCACGCACACTCACACACACAGTGTATAAAATCACTTACTGTGTCCTAGGTACTGTTGATGCCGAACATTTTATATCTATTTCATGTGTTTCTGCACTCTCTTATAAGTAGGACAATGGTTCCTGTGAGTGGAGTGCCCAGCCAGAGGAGGGTGCATCGATTTCCAAGCAGGTGCTTCTTCCCTTCCTCTGTCCACAGAGCATCACTGGGCTAAGCTGATCGGAGGATGCACTTCGGAGACATGTGGGCTGGGGGGGGGGCGGGGGGGGGTTAGCAGGGGATGGGTGAGATGCCTGTGAGTCTGAGGCAGGGTGAGAATGCAGCCACTCCACCAGCTGTGACTAGTTTCCCATGAAAACTCAAATTATGGTCACACCAGAAAGAGTTTATTTATTCTAATAAGCTTGGTTATGTTTTCCCATACCTGTTTGATGCAGAACATTAGAAAATCCCAAAGATAAAAGGGAAATTATAAAACGCATGCAAGTTTCTTTATATGGTGTGTGTGTGTGTGCATACATGCATGCATAAGTGTGTAGGTCAGGGGTTGATCTCAGGTGTCATTTCTCAGGAAGCATCCAACCTGGGATAATAAGTGTGCACCCTCATCCTGGCTTTTTGTGTGGGTGTCTGGATTGAACTCAGGTTCTTGTGTTGGCATGGAAAGCACTCCAGTGACTGAACCCTTTCCCAGCCCCTTCTCAGATGCTTTGTAACATGGGACAACCTACTATGACAAACACTCATTTATCCCCCAGGTTACAGAACAAGATGTTATGGGTGAACAGTTGGGGTTTTCAACTTCAAGATAGTGGTAGGGAAATGATTCATAGTCAGTATGAACCTCGGAGCTTTGAGTTATGGTCTTTCCAGCCTCACAGTGTGTCACATAATTCTCTCCCTTAGTTCTGGCAGCAGCAAGCTACTGTTTCCAATCAACCATGCTCTCAGAAGAGAAAACACTTACACCCTACTGTACATGCCATAGTGTTTAGGCACTGTACCTTGTGTTTCCCATTTCATTGTGTGTTCAAAGTGCCCATCTATGTCTGAATAGAGGCAGCCAACACTTGGTATAAAATGGGCCTTGTGTTGATGACGCTGTCTGAGCCGCTGTTCAGGCTCTAAGTACATTGATGGCGGAAGTGCATTTTGCACCTGTTCCTTTTCTGATACTTTAAACTTAGGATGCGTTTATCAGGGGATCACTCCATGGCAAACCAAGAAGCATCTTTGTCATACTGAAGTGGTATGCTTGTTGCCTAGGGAACACCCTCTCTGCTGTTGCCTAGGGAACACCCTCTCTGCCTGCCCAGAGGACCCTTCAGGACTTCATCTGTGTCCACAGCTTCAGAGAAGTAGCTGTCCCTTTGACTTTACAAGTTTGTGCCATATGAGTTCAAGAGGGGATGCCAGAGGGTCCCCAACCACCACACAATAGGTGCTTCCAAAATTTTCCCTGAAGAAAAGAACTCATGAGCTGGAAAGATGATTTGGCAGTTGGTGCTCTTGCAGAGGACCCAGGTTTGGTTCCCAACAACCACATGGTTGCTCACACCCATCCATAACTCCAGTTCCAGGGGAAGGCTATGCTCTTCCTGACTTCTACTTGTACCAGGTGCACATGTGGTACACACTCATACATTGGGACAGAGCACTGATACACATAAAATAAACCAAATATTTAGTAGACATTTAAAAAAAAAACCAAAAGAATTTGTCCTTCACACATGAGGTTTTCAGTGGCCCAGAGGTATTACTCCATCCTCAGGGGATGACCATCCAGCTGTGACCCAGCTTGGCATGACCCCTTCCCACCCACCTGACCGCTGTGCTCTCTGCCCACTGTTGTTTGTGACTGTCCTCTTTCCTCCTATCACAGTCTCACCGCCTTTTCTCGCGCCCCCTCAGTCTCTCTCCTGTCTTTGCTGCAGCCCCTCATCCACTGCTGCTCAGCTAGGCGATTCCGCTTCCTTCTGAAGGCCTCTTCCCAGGGGTGACAGTGCGCTTGCTCACTCCTTCTCCCCCATGCATGCAATTCCTCCAGTTTTGATTTTTGTAAGCTCTCCCAGGTTTCAAGAATGGAAGTGTGTTTTTTTTCAGACTTGAGCTATCCGCCGCCATTCCCTTCTCCCAGCAGAACAAAGCCCAGGACTGAGGAACCCCTCCCACTTACTGTCCAGAGCTCTGGACATCAGTATCATCCAGAGAACACCTGCCAAAGTCTGCTACAGGAGACTGTGTGTGTGTGTGTGTGTGTGTGTGTGTGTGTGTGTGTGTGTGTTGGGGTGGGTCGTGTCACTGCTCCTTCTAGCTGGAGCATGGAGAAACTGAAGTTGGGGTGTGTCTTGGGGACGACGTGGCTGCCTCATTTGTAGGAAGTGTTGGGGCTGGAGAAGTCCTATAGATCATCTGAAACCCAGAGATACACAGTCAAGGGACTGGCCCTGCCCCCAGACCCGAGGAGACCCCCGACTGTCTTTCTGTGTTCACAAGTCCCTCTCTCTGATTTTGGAGGCACCTGGTTATCCTTCTCATCCTTTCTATGCTGCCTTCATTAGGACTGGGAAGGACAGGAACAAAGGCATCTGGGTGGAAGGGGCTGGCCCGATTCAGTACCGTAGGACTCCAGTCAGGCCAAAGGCGGCGGCTTCTTCTTCTTTTTCTTCTTCTTTTTCTTCTTCTTTTTCTTCTTCTTCTTCTTCTTCTTCTTCTTCTTCTTCTTCTTCTTCTTCTTCTTCTTCTTCTTCTTCTTCTTCTTCTTCTTCTTCTTCTTCTTCTTTTTGGTTTTTTGAGACAGGTTTTCTCTGTATAGCCCTGGCTGTCCTGGAGCTCACTTTGTAGACCAGGCTGGCCTCGAACTCAGAAATCCGCCTGCCTCTGCCTCCCGAGTGCTGGGATTAAAGGCGTGTGCCACCACGCCCAGCTCTCAAGTTCTTCTTGATAAGCCTCTGTCTTCGTTAGGGTTATTATTGCTGTGATGAAATGCCATGACCAAAAGCAACTTGAGGAAAAAGTTGATTTGGCTTATGTGTCCTGGATCATAGTCCATTGGGGAAAGCCCTGACAGGACCTGAAGCCAAGACCATGAAGAAGCACTGCTTATTAGCTAGCTTCTGGGCTCACCTTCAGCTACCTTTCTTATACTGCCCAGGCCTACTTGCTCTGAGATGGGTCTACCCACTGTGGGCTGGGCCCTCCTACATCAATTGGCCATCAAGAAAAATGCCCCACAGACATTCTAACGGAGGCAGCCCCTCAATTGATGGTCCCTCTTTCCATGTACGTCAAATTAACAACAAAGATTAGCCACCACACCTGGGCAAGTCACTAAATCTCTCCTAGCTCCAGTATCTTTTCTTCCTTTGTAGAAATGGATAACTGTGGCATCTAACATGCAGATGAAGCAGGATAAGGTGGGAGGAGTACCTAGCCACGGAGCCTAACATACATTTAGCCACAGCAAATGGCAGTCATGTGATTCCTACAGATGTCATGAGCTCTCCCCACCCCCACCCCGGGCTCTGTGGCTGAGACCCTGAGTGACACCAGATTTCTTAGACCTCATTGAATTTCCACTCATGTTTGAAGTCATAGAAGATCAAAGGCTGGAGAGAGTCACAACATAAGTTGTCCAGAGTAGTGCTCATAGTCTGGAAAGGAGGTCGCATGTATACAGAGCTGAGCTGCAGTCAGCCACCAGTATCAGGAGCACAGGACTGGGCATCGAGGTCACTGTGGCTACACCTCGGGTCCTTCTGGGGCTACAGCTCAGTGCTTGGCTCTTCTTGGTACCTAGCCTGGTCCATCCCAAGCTGCTTTTTGAAAGAGGCAGCTGGCTCAGCCACACCCGTTAGTATCTGAACTAGCATCACCTTCAGTAAGGATCCGGCTTGGTTGGTCTCAGACCACGCTGGTTCCCTACCACCGAATGTGCTGTTGGTCCACCTCCCTGGGGCTTTCTTGAGATTCAGTCTGCTCCCCTGTAGTCCGAGGACTAAGGACAGTCCCCTAGCAATCATGTATCAGGCTGTGTACTCAAAATTGAAATGCTCTATTAAGACCCCTAGTGTACAGGAACTTACAAGACACAGACCCAGCTTGAAACTTACAGAGTCACAAGGCTTGTTCTGAAGGTCATACAAGTAGTGACCAATTACTATAGGGGAAAAGAGACTCTCAGACCATCAGAGCTGTCTGAAAGTTGTCTGTAGCTGCCTTTGAATCACCCACACTCCCCTATGTAACCCCCATAAACTCACAGCTAGCCTTGATTGGAATCATTTCTTTGGTCTGTCTTTGGTGCCCTATCTGGGGTGAGTAGACATTTGTTCATGTCTCCCCAGGAAAAGTCATACAACGCAGGCACACAGAGAAGGAATGCCATCGTGAAGGTGACCCAGAAAGCGGTGGTGACTAAGTGAACCTGCTCTTTCCAAGACAGACTGTGAACTCTTGGAGGCTTGTGTTGGGGTCTCACCCTCTTGCCTACCCCAAATGGAGTTGGATACTCAAGAGGGGCTTTTCTGTGTCCAGAGACCAAACAACTGCATCCTAGCCTGAAGGAGGGCAGGAGTTGCCATTTGGTGTTTCCACATGGGTGAGCTCATCTGTAATGAGTCACTTGTAAATGGATGCCCAGTCTCTGTGCACTGTCCAATTTGTGATCTCATCTTACTCTCCCAACCCCCACCCCCTTGCCAATTTTACATTCTGTGGGAAGACATGGAGAAATGGGGATTGGTCTCCCTGATTTCTAGGTGGGAGAGTTGAGTTTGGGAGAGGTAAGTGCATGACTTATCTAGGATAGCCTAAAGTTCACAGTGGTTGGGACTCCTTCCTTTTAGCTCAGTCCAGTGGTTCAGGAGAAGAAAGCCACACAGGTACCAGGGAGACAGGGGAGCAGTCAGGGGAAGTAGAAGGACTCCAGAGATGGATGCCAGGGCCAGAAGTCAGCTAACAATGGGACAACTGGTTCCCCCCAGGGTATTCTGTCAGAGCACTGGTTGCCCATAGCATGTCTAAAGGGGTACACTTGAGGCAAATATTGCTCTACAGAGTTCTGAGAAGTTGTAGGCAGCACATGGGAGGTATGTATGTGCTGATAGGCCCCATGAGCATAGAGAATGGTCAGTAGCTATGCAAAAGGCCACCTGGAATGAATGCCCTGAAGAGAATTCACTTTGATGTGAAAAGAGAGTGACTAGTACCCATGTCATCACCCTGGCCTTTATCTGAGTCTGTGGCTAATGACCCAGAGCTGTTGAGAATGACCCCCCCCCCCCCATAGCTGGAGATCCTTGAGGAAGGTCACATGTCCTTATATCTCCTGGCCTACTCAAGAACATTTAACAGGCAGAAAAGATTGCAGCCAGCTTTTCTCTCCACGCTAGGGGAGGGCATAAGTGTCTGGCTTGATGGATTACTGGAGCTAGCTGGCCTGATGCTATCTAATGAAGAACTATCAGAGGGGAACAGAGGACCTACTTACACATCCAGGGAACAATCCCTACCCAAAGCAAGGATTGTAGGGGGGTCTGACTATTCTGATCACAGGACTCCAGAGACCTTGTAGCTCTAATCCAAGAAGGTGTCCAGAAGAGGAGACTCCCAGAAGCAAGTGACTACTTTCCTCCAACAAGGGAGATGGAGACCTACAGAGGTGTGTGTGTGTGTGTCTCCAGTTCCAAATTTGCTCTATGACCTTGAGCAAGTTATTAGCTTCCCAAATCCCTGTTGCCCTCCACTGTCACCTGGATATGTTTGCTGCTTTTCTTATCTCTTTGATACCATACTGACAGAACGGTTAAGGAGGGAGGGGGTTGGGCTGGTGAGATGGCTCAGTGGGTAAGAGCACCCGACTGCTCTTCTGAAGGTGATGAGTTCAAATCCCAGCAACCACATGGTGGCTTACAACCACCCATAATGAGATCTGACGCCCTTCCCTGGTGCGTCTGAAGTCAGCTACAGCGTACTTATGAATAATAATAATAAAATGAATCCTTGGACTGGAGAGACCAACCGGAGTGAGCAGGGCCGACCGGAGCGAGTGGGGCTGTCCAAAGCGAGCAGGGCTGGCCTGAGCGAGCCGGGCAGTACAGGACGGCTGGAGTGAGCGGGGCTGGCTGGAGCGAATGGGGTCGAGCGGAGCGAGCGGGGTTGACCAGAACAAGGGGAAAAATAAAAGGAGGGAGGGGGTTAATTGAGCTAACAGTTTGAGATAAGGAATTCATGGGGTGAGCAGTGTGAGGTGGCTGTGTCTGTAGCCAGGAAGCAGACACAGACAAATGCCTGGAGTTCAGTTCACTTCTTTCTTTCCTGTCAGTCAAGGACCCCAGCACATGGGACGACTGCACCCTCATTCAGGGTGGGTCTTCCCACCTACACCTTTCTGGAATGCTCTTACAGACATGCTCAGAGACCAATCTCTTTTAATGGTTCTAAATCCAAGCAAGTTGACAACAGAGCATAAGCACCATGCTAGGAAACCCATACTGGCTCTGCTTCTATAAGAGCCCCAGGGCACACGGGATTGCGCTCGCTCATCTGAGTCATTCTTGCCATGAGACTGTAATGGAACTTACTGAAAAGCGGGAGCCTGCCTGTCTAGTTCACCTCCATGAGCCCAGTGTCTGGCACACAGTAGGTGCTCAGAAAGTAGATGACGAAGAAGGAGCATTTTGAGACTTGTTATTAATGATGGTCATTCCATCCGCCGGCAGAGAAGGTAGCCAACGGGGCCTGCTGGAAACCGCATCAGGCCAGCAGACCTGGGTTCTATGGCATCTCTGCCACTGGCTTGAGGGACCAGCAGCTTAGGTCTTAATCTCCTTGCCTGTTCAGTTAAAGACAAGACAAGCTCTCTGGTTCCTTTATGGCTCTGAAGCTAGGGGTGGGGCCCATTCATACCTGGATCCATATGATAATGGGATCAACCGCCCAGCTCTGATCTCTATTCTTGGGTGTTTTCTACTTGGATTGGACCAGGTTCCTTTGAAAGGTCTGAAGGGACTCTGGCTAGCTCAGAAGTGGCGAGCATGGCTCTGGCAGGCCTTCTCCCCATCACCTCTGCCTTGCTAAAAAAAAACCTTTAGATTGCATCCCTAAAGCTACTACCAAGGTCTATTCCCTCATTTGGACACTTCCTCCTCCTGACATTGACCACCAAGGTCCAGTTATCAACGTGTTAAAATCCAGCAATCCTTCCTGAATTAACTTGTTCAGTTAAAATTAAACGCCTCATCCTAACACAGGGTTTCCCCTTGTACCTTTATAAACGGCCATTTTTCTGTGGGCCACATCTGTCTCCCCTCTATCCAGAGGCAGTCCTTTGTCCCCCTCCAGGACAAATACCCCTTCCCTCTATTCCTTGTTCCCTTTCTCTTCTCTCTCTTCCTCTGTCTCCTGTTTTTGTCCCTTATCCCTGTCTTCTGTCCCCTTAGAACAATAAATAAATAAATAAATAAATAAATAAATAAATAAATAAATAAAACTCCGTCATGCCGAGAACTTGGTCTTGGGGATCCTTTTCCCTTAAATGCTGTTTTGAGGCTTTTTGGACTCCCCACCCCATCTTCAGCACTCCTCGCAGGCAGCAGATGAGATGATCCCCACCTCTGTTCACAAGTCTTCCCCCTCCTTCTTAGCAGCTTGGGACAAGTCTCACGTTCCCACCTCCAGAGCTGCAGTGGCCCCTTGACCATGGGTCGGGGAGGGTAGAGTGACATGTTTGCTGACAGACTGGTGGCCAGCGTGCAGAGGGGAACAGGCCAGCAGCCGCAAAGGTGCAGCCTGTGCCAGGTGGGCCTTGCCAGCCTGAGCTATTTTTAGAAGTCATGTTTGCAAATTTTGTGTTAATAGTGTCTCTGTCCAAGCTCTGGCTCTCAGGGCTTAGGGAGGGAGTCTTGAGAAGTCCTCCTCCTGGCTGCCTCCTCCCCTCCTCCTCTTCTTGTCCTCCTCCTCACAGGTGGCTGGGATCAGAGCCCTCTCCAGGCTTCCATCTGCAGACTTTGGGCCAGTGGGGGAGGGGAGAAGGGAGGGGATGCAAAGGCTCAGTGCTCAAGTGAGAGGGACCAGGGGAGGACTTAGTTTGAGAGGTGGCAGGGACCAAGCACGGGACATCTCAGTTGTTGCCCAACTCACTGATAGGGGATTGTCATTCCCTTTGTTCCTGGTTTCCTCAGTGAGCCTGAGCCTCCTTAGCAGTCTCCTGTTATTCTCTGGAGACTCCCAACGTATCCCAAAGCCCCTTGCCAGGCCTTGACTGAGCTGTGGCAGAGTAGGCTAAGCCCTGGCCCAAGGCAGAGTGGATCTTTATGCGCCAGCTTATGAAGGAGAATATGACCACGGTAGGGAGGGTGGGCTGGCAAGCCTTTACAGTCTCACCCTGGGGCTTCTTGTCTGCCATGAAGGACAGACATTGAGCCTGTCAGTAAGTACCCTAGGATGGCTATTCCAAAGGGAAGGGGTGGGGGTGGGGGTGGGGGTGCTGGGAAATCACAGCCTGTTCTGAGCTGAGGGCTGACCAGTAGTCGAAGCCAGGTCAAAGTGGTACTAGAGTCCCACAGGGCAAGCTGGAAGACTGAGGATAAGAGGAGACCCCAGGCTCCCTACTTCAGAGAATGACCGTTGCAGCCAGGGCATCCCTTCAATCACGAAGGTTCCCATCTTTTCCTGGTTTCCACACATCCACACAAACCTGCACCACGAAGGCACACCCATATTCTCCCTCACCCAACCTAACAGTCTCTCCACCAGAGCAGTTGCTGCTGGTGTGCAGCCAGAAGCTCCAAAGACGGGGCTGAAAGGAGCCTGAGGGCTCCAGGGAATTCTGTCTAGTCTTCTGCAGGAACACCCACCCTGGGGAGCTCACTTGGATGGATGGATGGATGGATGGATGGATGGATGGACAGCTTGATGGGAGGTGAGCAGGAAACGCCTCCTTGCTGAAACCCACCTTCCTGTTGCCAGCTGGCCCTTTCTAGCTCTCCCTCTTTGGAGAGGCAACTTCCGGTGGCTTTGAGAGTCTGGGTTCCAGCCCTGGCTCTTCCACTTCGAACCCTGTGACACCTGGTGAGGTGCTCACTCTCTCTGGACTTCATCCAGTAGAGTAAGAAGAGCTTTAGGTCGGGGGCTGAAACTCTGTAATCTTCAAAGTTAACAATGCCCTGTCTTCATCGTTACCGGTCAATGGAGGAGGGAAACTGAGGCCGGGAGCTCACAAGCTCCTGCTGGCCGCTGGGGCTTGCTGGGAGCAGGCAGGGAGGACAGCCATGGCCTCAGGGGCCCTCGCCAGGCTCCGCTGGGCCGCTGTGCTTTACGAGCAAAAACAAACACGTCCCACAAGCCTGGCCTGTGCCGCCAGGTCAAAGCGGGCTTTGTGCCCGCCCCGCCGCCCCCGCGGCCCAGGCGATTTTAATTAGTGTCTGGGTCCACGCCGGAGTCACGAATCAAAGCCCGCGTTCTTCAGCGCCCGCGCCCCGACCCCCGCCCCCTGTCCCGGGCACCCTGCTGGCAGCAGCGGGCAGTGGAAGAGTTCGAGTCTTGCCTCTAGAGCAAGTGATCCCTGTGCTGAGCCTCCTTACTCCCCCCCGCCCCCCTGTTACTCACAGCACTCACTACAACCAGCCAGCCCTTAAGTGTGACTGGGTAGGAAGATAAAGGGCTGACAGGTGAGCTAGTAGAAGCGCCAGAAGACCTAAGGGCAGAGGCTGCGTCTTGGGAGAATAAGGAGATGCTGTTGGACACTGGGTAGAGCAGCTAGGCAGTGGGAAAAGTGAAATACTGTCTGACCACCAGGTGGGGGAAATGCATGGGCAGGCCATGGCCCTGAGCAAGAAAGTCAGATTTGAGCTTTGGGGAGTCCCTCTACTATGTCTGGTTATGGGAGTCTGGAGACTTGACAGTGAGTTTAGAAGAGCTCTGAGAAGGGTCAGGGCAGCCACCATAGGGAGAAAACAAACTGTGTGTCAGGTTGGATCACAGGTAGTGATCTCCTCAGGTTCAGATCCTGTGCTCTTATAGACTTCTTTGGGTCTGCCTACCTGGAGTGCTTATTTAAACTGGGGATAAGGTCTTACCTCAGACAGCGTAAAAACTTGCATAACAGCATTTGTAACCCCAGCTGAAACAGTCCTGCCCCTGGGGCATCTTGGCTAGCCATTCTGATCAAATTGGTGAGCTCCAGGCTCAGGGAATGACCTTGTGTTTGGTTAAGAGTTCTATTGCTATGATAAAGACCATGACCAAAAGCAACTTGGAGAGGAGAGACTTTATTTGGCTTACAAGTATAGATCACAGTCCATTATTGAGGGAAGCCAAGGTAGGAACTCAAGCAGGGCAGGAACCTAGAAGCAGGAACTGAGGAGATGTGCTGCTTAATGACATAATGCCCATGGCTGACTCAGCTTGCTTTTTTATATAGTGTGTGTGTGTGTGTGTGTGTGTGTGTGTGTATTCATATTCCAGGACTACCTGCCCCAAGTATAGGCACAACCTACAGCGGGTGGGCTGGGCCCTCCCACATAAATCATTAATCAAGAAAATGCCCACAGATCGGCCTATAGGCCAATTTGATGAAGGCATTTTCTCAATGAAAGTTCTCTCCAGATGAATGGAGCTTGTGTAAAGTTGACAAAAATAAGACAAAAACAAGACAGTTAAACCTCCCTGGAGACGTTCTCACAGACACACCCCGAAGATGTGCTCCGTTAATGCCCTGGATCCATTGGTCTTTCCTTCAACCTGTATTTAGTGTAGAGTGTGTGACCTCAATGTGTACCCAGAGGTCAGCAAACAACGTTTAGGAGCCAGTTCTCTGCTTCCCTCATATTTGTGGCCCAGGGATCAAACTCAGGAGGTCAGCCTTGGCAGCAAGCTCCTTTACCCGCTCAGCCATCTGGCCAGGCCCTCTTGGTGTTTCTTAATTTAAGCAAATTACAATCAGAATTAACACTGGACCTGGGTCTGTTAGACGCTGCAGGCTAGAAGGCCTTTTGCTGGGATCCCTGGACTCAGGTTGAGCGGAGGCCTCTGGGGAAAGTAAAGCATTAGGAAGCGTTTCCAGGATGAACTAGCGACTGTGTGGAGGGGAGGAGGGCTGGGAAGTGGAGGGGAAGATGGGGATCATTCAAGCCAAGTCCTACAAAGTGGAGCTGGGCTCAGTCTTGCAGAGAAGCTCTGAGGGAAGGCGCTGGTGACTCCTCAGCTGCTGACACCATTGGAAAGGAGCTGGAATGTTGGTACCACACACCCCCGACTACTACCTAAGGGCCATCCGTGCCAGGGGAGTGTGTGTGTGTGTGTGTGTGTGTGTGTGTGTGTGTGTGTATGTGCATTCTCTGGTTTTCTAACATGGGAGATCACCTGGAAGTAGGAACCATTGCCTGTGCTAACAGTAAGGGATGAGAGGTGTCACACGTGGGGACTGACTGGCTATAGCACATCTGCAGTGGCAGGAACTGTCAGGCCATCGGTTTTCTTACCTGTTGAGGAAGGAAGTCTTCAATTTAGATGACGTTCTTAAATCCATCCGTGTCTATCTCTGCGGCCATGCTCTGGTCTAGAAGGTTAGCCTATCAGTCACTGAGAGCTGAGGTAAGTCACTAAGCTGTTATCTGTTAACTCTTGCCACAGCAGCAGAACCTTCCCCGCCCTCCAGACCCCATACTGACATTTTCTCAGTTGGACCCTGTAGCATCAGAGCTCCTGGAAAGGAGTGGCACCCTCCCCCCATCAAAGATCACACTCAGAAACCAGGAAGCCTGGATCCTTTTGTCAGAGAACAGAATCTGCTTGCAGACAGTGTGATCCTCACCTGTTCTCAGAGGGACCAATTGCTACAGCAAGGGACAGCAGGGCTTGGGTGGAATGTGGACAAGTCTCATTTGCTTTTGCTGGATAACAAATCACTATCCAATCCCCCCCAACACACACAAACACACACACACACACACACACACACACACACACACACACACACACACACACTGACTTTTAATGCTTCCGAATTTTGTTTGCTAGGAACTGGGACCAACCAATATGAATACATTGTCGGTGCCCACTGGGCCTGGGCCTGATAGTCACATAGCTGGGCTATCGTTTCTGTTAGTTAACCTGATTGATGTTCAGCTGGACCTGGCAACTGGAGTATCTAGAAATACCTCTCCAAGTGGCTTGGCTTTCTCACAGTGTGACAGCCTGCCATGGAGTCATTGGTACTATGTGACTCAGAGCTCCAAAAGCATGCATCTTGGTTAGAAGTCACCTGCCCAATTTCTGCTTCATTCTGTTGGCACAGGTGACTTCTCCCAGGTTTAAAGGAGAGATGAGGGCTGTGTGACCCCATGTGGATGCAAGCATCTATGGATATGTTTTAATGCTGTCCCAGGATGCAGGCTGGGGCAGTCCCACCTGTGAACAGAGCTAGAACCTGAAGAAAAAGGGATGTCGGAATGGTGAGTCACGAATGATGTAATCTCAGCACGAGGGGAAAGGGAGGAAGATAATGAGTTTGAGGCCTGCCTGGGTATCACCCTTTCCAAACGAAGAAAATAAAGAAACAAAGCAGAAGGGAGAGCCAGGGAGCAAGGCTTGGTTCTTTCCTGTGTTGCTGAGAAATTCATAGAAGCCAGAAAATTTTGTATTTGAAGTTGGTCTTCGGGGTCATTCCAAAGATATATTGTTAAGGATGGAAGATAAGACACGTGGAGTTGTGGGTTAGTTTGACTCTCAAGTGTTAACTATTTGAGAAATACAGACTCTGTTTGCACTGCTGCCTGGGCCCTATGAGTGTGGGGTCCTAGTAATGAATGTGGCGGTCATGGTGAGTGTGGTGGCAGTGGTGCTAAGTAATAACAAGGACTCAACAGACATTTATTGAGCACTTATATGATTCTTCGAGTCCAAGAGAGAGAGAGAGAGAGAGAGAGAGAGAGAGAGAGAGAGAGAGAGAGAGAGAAGAAGAAGAAGAAGAAGAAGAAGAAGAAGAAGAAGAAGAAGGAGGAGGAGGAGGAGGAGGAGGAAGAGGAGGAGGAAGAGGAGGAGGAGGAAGAAGAGGAGGAGAAGGAAAGGGATAATCCCGCTTGACATAGGCTTTTGAAACTTCAAAGCCCACTCCCAGTGACACATCTCTTCAAACAAGGCCACACCTCTCAATCCTTCCCAAACAGTTCTACTGAGAACCAATCACTCAAGTCTATGAGCTTATGGGGCCATTCTCATTCAAACCATGACATTCTACTCCCTGGTCCCCACAGACTTGTAACAAGCAAGGGGGTTGTGTTGAAGACATAGCAGAAGGCATCAAGAGGAGTCAGAACCCAAGGGCTGTGAGAAGTTCTGAAGAGACAGCTTTAATGAAGGAGAGCCTGGTGGAGTGATGCTTTGGAAAGGGTCGCCTGGACTGAGAGGTAGAACTTTCTAGCAGGGTGAAGTGGGGAGGGAAAGGCTGGTGGCAGGGAGCTGTGAGTAGGTTGTAACAACCTGAACCTTTTAGTCACAGCCTCTGAGTGGGCTCATTGTCCTTTGACCTTAGGCACAGTTGTGTGATTTGCACCAGAATGCGGTAAAGGGAGACTGAGAGTAAAAGCAGATATCACGTGGTTGTTACATCAGCCCAAGCAGAAGGTTCAGATCCCCCAGTTAATTCTAGAAAGCTTCTCTATGCACAGAAGGGCATATGTACGGAGACCTACGCCAGCCCATGTACATAGAGGCCCACACTGACACAGTCCTTGCCAGCCTTATCCACTGGATAGCAGTTCCCACTCTTCTCCCATTCATGACTCTGAGGAGGAAGAAGTCAAGCAGGGGTGCCTTCCAGCTACTAGGGTGAGGAAAAGTGGGTTTCCAAGCCAGTCCTAGAGAGAGATGCCATTGTGCCCAGTGTGGCCCCAGGCCTTCCCTTACACCCGAGGCAGCTTCAAACCACAGACCACCTCTTGATTCTCAGAAACACCGCCATTTCCCAGAGCCCAGCATCCCTGGAGGGGTAGGGCGAGGTGGTGTCGCAGCTGCAGGAGGAAGAGGAAAGTGGTCCCAAGAAACCTGGAGGCATCCCAGTAAATGAGCCAGCTCTGGGCTAGAAGGCTGCTGGGATGGGCCAGCGGATCTAGGCTCAGGTCTGTGGGGGTGGGGTGGGAGGCAGCACCGTGACCTCCCTAAGACCACTGCTTGCTATATGCGGGCTGGAATCCACATTCCTCCTCTCACTCTCAGCTCTTCTTCTCATTCACTGGATTCTCCTTTCCTCATCCATGTGCATGAATAGAAACCTCCACCTCACCGGGGTATTCCAGGAGGCAGATGAGAGACAAATTTGAACATAAAAGAATGGTGGAGTGGGTATCACGGACCTCCAGGCTGCAGGCGACCCCTGGAATCCCCCACCATGCTTCTGCATCTCTTCTTTATTGCCCAATTTATTAAAAGTCTCTTTCCTTACTTCCCAGATACCACTTCAGGTCCCCCCAACCCAGCTTCTGCCTTTCAACTAACACTAATGGTTGCCATGGCCACAAGATTGCCTTTTCCCCACTGAGGGCTCTTCCAGGCCTCACTCAGCTCCACGGTGGTGAGTGTCTGGCCTTCCCTCTGCTCTCCCTAGCAAGATACTCCAGCCTTTGTCCAGGTCTCCCTTCTCTTTTCATTCTACAATCTTTCCCAGGTCATGGTCCCTCCCCTCCTGGCTTTGGTCATCATCTCTAAGACAAGAGCTCCCACCTCTCTCTAGCCCAACCTTCTGGTAACCCATCATATGCCCATATACCCATATACCCATATACTATGGCTATGCCAGGTGTGTGTGTGTGTCAGAGTGTATGTGTGTCAGGGTGTGTGTGTGTGTGTGTGTGTGTGTGTGTGTGTGTCTTCTAGATGCCATCTGGTGACATCACTCCCTCTCCCTCATCTTTATACCTAGTCAGTCCATCCTGCCTTCCCCATGGCCTCCCTAAAACAGTTTCTCCCTGGCTTCTGCCTAGCTCTGCTAGGCCATTCTTCTCTAGCAGGTAGTCACAGGTTGTGTCTTGGGGTAAAGCCAGGGTCTCTTGGCTGAGGGGCAGCCTCACCTCCTTTTGCTCACTGCCCTGCACTGTCTGGCACTGGTGAAGGCTGGGGTGTCTCATCATTTGCTTTTCTCATCCACCAGATTTTCTGTTTACCCATCATTACACACCCCCCACCCCCGCCAACCCCGGTCCATTCACTAGTGGGTCCGTGATACCCACTCCACCATTCTTTTATGTTCAAATTTGTCTCTCATCTGCTTCCTGGAATACCCCGGTGAGGTGGAGGTTTCTATTCATGCACAGGGATGAAGAAAAGTGAATGAGAAGAAGATCTGAGAGTGAGAGGAGGAATGTGGATTCCAGCCTGCATATAACAAGCTGTGGTCTTAGGGAGGTCACGGTGCTGCCTCCCACCCCGCCCCCACAGACCTGAACCTAGAGCCCTATTCCGCTGGCCTATCCCAGCAGCCTTCTAGTCTCTTCCCTGTCCTCTGAGCCAAGTAAGTGTTCTCGATTGGGATCAGAGACATTGCCCCCTGAAGTCCCTCCTTCACCTCCTTCATCATTCAGATGTCACGATGCCGCCACTGCTTTATCCTTATTGATGCCCTCCTCCCCCAGACTTGGGAAGGGCAATGTCAGCTCCCTGTTCTGTTATTGGTCTAGTATAAAGCTTACCCCAGAGCGGCTGAGAAAGTGTGTGAAACCACGGGGCAGCTTGTCATTGTACAAAATGAGTGTTTGCTCAAACAGAAAGGGCTGGACTAAAGCCAGAAGGGCTTGATGTACAAAATGCGCCTTCCCCTCGGGGTGGAAAGCAGACTTCGGGCACATATCGTAGGCTCCAGTTATGCCTGTTAAATAAGCCAGGAAGGCAGCTTGTCCTGCCAGATCAAGAAAAGCACACCAGGGACCATTCCTGTCCTGAAACCCAGGACTGCTCTGTGTTAGATGGGAAGATGCATGCTGGCCCTGGGGTGGGGGCAAGGAGCAGGGGGAGTATCGGGAACGCTTGGGTGAAGAGACATTCCATAGAGCCAGGAAGATGGTCAGAGCTCATCCTATGGATGGCTGGGCTTCTGGGTTCCTGAACTTCTCAGAACGCACCTCTGGCATTGCCAGGTTAAGTCTCTGTGGTGAGGAAGCTAGCCAAAATGATTATTCTCCATGAGAAGGGACAGGTAGGAGCTATTAGATGTCAGGGAGGCCACAGACATGTTTTTCTAACTGAGCCTGTCCCCAACTCCTCTCTGGGTGTACCCTGGGTATATTATGGGTTGCAGCTGGCAAAGGGAGTTTCAGGACAGTAATTCCCAATAAAGGTGGCATTGATGGCTGCTTAGATCCCCAGACTTCAGGGACAGTGGAAACCAAGGCTGTGGAGACAACAGGGGGGCTCTCTAGGCCGCCACACAGCCCCAGCCAGAAGACCTCAGTCAACAATCTCTTCACTGCATCTTATCTGCCCTGCATTGAGGGAATGGAGAGCAGGGGCTGTGGATGGCTGAGCCTGGCTATCCGGAGAGCGTCACCAGAGTGGCAGAGTACCCAAATTAGGTCCTGCCTGGCTATTCATCACTGCGAGCGAGGCTCTGAGAAAGATCGTCTTAGTGGAGCCTCAGAGACCTCTCCAGAGTGGGGGTAAATACTACATTGTTTGACGTAAGTGAAGTCACGGGCCATAAACCATATTGGACATTGCAAGCGCTTACACACGTGGGCAGGATAAATGGTGGATTTGTCTTTCACTGTAATGGTTAGGCCTTCTCAGACAACGGGCCAACTTGGCAATCTGACTACAGTCTTGGATCCCTTGGAGGTGAGGCTGTTCGTGTGGCAGCAAGAATGGGGGAAGGAGTGCTAGCTCGGAGCCAGAGCCCTGGCTTCCAGTCCTAGCCAGCCACTAACCTTCTCTGTGCCTCCAGGCATATTACTGCTCCAGCTCTTCCCTAAACTCAGATTCCCTGAAGTAGGGCTGGCCGGGCTGGCCGCAGGAAGGCCCCAGGCCCCGGGGAAAGTGCATTGAGGTTGTGGTCACTACTACTTGGCAAACTAAGTTAGTTCCTCTTCTTCAGCTTAGTGCAAGGAAGCCACTGGGAGTGGAGGTGCTACCCATAAAAGCATCCTACCGGGCGCCTAGGGGATAAGGGTGCTGGGAGACAAGGGCCTGGGAGGAGGCTGCAAGAGCTATCCCTGGCTCTAATGAGAAGCAGCTGTGAAGAGCCAAGCCCCTCTGTACCCCTTCTGAATCTACTTCCATCCGTACAAAGTCAGGACAAAGGCATCTGCCCAGAAGGGTCCCTGGAAACAGGGTGTGAAGTCAACAGGCTGGACTGGAGGGGGGAAGAGAGTAATGCGACTTCTTTATTAATATATAATAACAAAACCAATAAATCTCGTATCTGCAACTCTTTAGGTCCTTGCTATAATGTCTTGGTCACTTTGTCTGGGCTGGCTGTAACTTTCAGCTCTGGAGTCTGGGCTAGGAAGACGGTCCAGTAACCTGCATGAAGGGAGGTAGAAGAGACAGGGGGTGTGTATGGCCACACATTTCACAAGCATGTGTGCAAAAGTGCTGGGGACTGGGCCTTTTAATGTCTGAGCCAGGAGATACTGTGTGGACAGCTGAGGTCCCTATCTTATAGTTGTATGAGACTTAGCCATCAGACACCCTGTATTTAGGGGTTGGGTTTCCTTCCTTCTTTAGGTAATGTTTAATCTGTCACCTGACCTGCCATCCCCACAAAACCACCCAGGTCCATATTCATAGAGTAATGCAGGACAAATTAGAGGGTCTAGGAAAGTGGTTAGAAGGGTCTCCCTGGGAACGGGCAGTCTAGAGCAGGGGTTCTCACCCCTCTTGCTGCTGTGACCCTTGAATACAGTTCTTCATGTTCTGGTCACCCCCAACTATAAAATTATTTTGTTGCTACTTCATAACTGTAGTTTTGCTACTGTTATGAATTGTACTGTAAGTATCTGGTACCTGACCCCTTTGGGGTCATGACCCACAGGTTGAGAACTGCTGGTATGAGACGCACTCAGGCTTGAGAGCTCAGACCTGACCCTTCTGGGCCAAGACAGAGCCAGCTGCTCCACCTCACCTTCCCCTTCTCACTCGGGGATTGAGAAATCTCTGGCCCAGACACCCACTGGATTCCTGTGCTGGGAACTGACGTCTGCAGCTGACAGCCCCCCTGTTCTCCCCCTGACACCGACAGCCTGGGAACTCCCCGAGAGGTCCTGCTTTGTCTCTGCTCTCCTCCCTGGCCTGGCCCTCTTAGGAACCTAGCCCAAGGTCCCACCTTCATGGGTGCCAGTGAGCAGCCGGAAGTTCTCAGCCTCTTTCTGGAAGTCTTGCTTCCTGACTCTCTTGATCTGAACCAAGTGGTAGATTCCTGCAGGAAGACACAGCATGAGCTATGGAGGTAGGGTGGAGTGCCACTCACAGCTCGCCCAGCCACCCCCCCT
>LR749958.1:643514-717698 GCA_902729485.2 Mus minutoides | reverse complement strand
TGGCCCTCTTAGGAACCTAGCCCAAGGTCCCACCTTCATGGGTGCCAGTGAGCAGCCGGAAGTTCTCAGCCTCTTTCTGGAAGTCTTGCTTCCTGACTCTCTTGATCTGAACCAAGTGGTAGATTCCTGCAGGAAGACACAGCATGAGCTATGGAGGTAGGGTGGAGTGCCACTCACAGCTCGCCCAGCCACCCCCCCTTCCTGCCCCCAATTTGAGGAGACACGAAGTTAATGTGGAATAAATCTGCAGGGTTCCAGTCAGTTCTCTAACCCCATCACCCCTCTTCCATCAGTACACCAGAGCCCTGGCCCTTCTTAAACCATAAACCTAATGGTGACCATTGAAATGTTCTGGCTTCGGGGCTGGAGAGATGGCTCAGTGGTTAAGAGCACTGACTGCTCTTCCAAAGGTCTTGAGTTCAAATCCCAGCAACCACATGGTGGCTCACAACCACCCGTAATGAAATCTGATGCCTTCTTCTGGTGTGTCTGAAGTCACCTACAGTGTACTTAAGATATAATAAATAAATCTTAAAAAAAAAAAAAGAAATGTTCTGGCTTCTCTGACCACCTGTCACCTTCACAGTAAAACCTGTTCCTAAGCCTCCTCCTCTGCTGCTGCCCCTGCTACCAGTAACATCCTCATATCTGCCCACGTGTAGGGAAGGAGGGATGGAGGGGAGAAGGAATGGAGGGAAGGGGGAGGGAGGGAGGGAGGGAGGGAAGGAAGGGAGGAGGGAGGGGAGGAGGGATGGAGGGGAGGAGGGAAGGAGGGGAGGAGGGAGGAAAGGATGGAGTGAAGGAAGGAAACATGGAGGGAAGGAAGGAGGGAGTAAAAAGGGATGAAGGGAAGGAGTGAAGGAAGGAGAGAAGGGGAAGGGAAAGGGGAGGGAAAAGGGAGGGAAGGAGGGAAGGAGAGATAAAAGGGAAAATAAAGAAGAGAAGGCTGACCCATGTAGACCATTCAAGCTTCTCTCTAGCATACAACATACGATAAAAATCCAGAGCTGTGTTTATTCAGGCATCACAGAACAGGAGCTTTCGTGTCTGGAGCATGGCCCATCCCTAGCTAAAACTTGAGGTCCCAGGAGGAAACCAAGCTTTTGCAAATGCCAGTCCTTCTGCTCTTGCTTTCTGTGGTCAGCAAATGAGTGACCCACCCACTCAGCCTCAGTGGGATGGCTTTCTGACCCAGCCTCCTCTCCACAGGGCTGATCACACACACTAGGTTCTGTTTATCATTTTACCCTTCCTCTTTTTAAGTGTGTGTGTGTGTGTGTGTGTGTGTGTGTGTGTGTGTGTGTGCGTTCACATATGTGTGTGACTATGGAAGACAGAGGACAGACCGACAACCTTGGGTACCATCCTCACTAACGTTGCCCCTTTCCTTTGCAACAGGGTCTTTAGCTGGCCTGGAGGCAGGCCAGTCTGGCTGCTCTTTCCTAGGGCTGTGATTGCAAGTGTAAGCCACAGCTCCCAGGCTTTTCACATGGCTTCGAAGGCTGAACTCAGGTTCTCAGGCTTTGAGAAAAGCGCTTTACCAACTGAGCTATCTTCCTAGACCAGACACACCCATTCCCATGGCGCTGTCACCATGATGTTGCCAAATTCTTTCCCAGACGTGGAACTCTGGAGATATTAAGTCCTTGAGTTCAGAGCATAAAACATGTATGATAAATGATTCCCTGGATAGAAGGATAGGAGGGTGGATACATGTATGTATGTATGTATGTATGTATGGGTATGTATGAATGTATTTATGAATAATGTATGTATAGGTGTATGTATTAATGGGTGGATTGATGTTATATGAACAAATGGGTGTGGGGTGGATGGATGGGTGAATGGATGGATAGTGGGTGTGAGGTTGATGGATAGATGGGTGTGTTGATAAATGGCTAGGTAGATAGATGGATGGGTAGAAAGATGGGTGTAAGGGTGGATGAATAGATAAGTTTAGGGTTGGCTGGCTGGCTGGCTGGCTGGCTGGGTAGATGAATAGATAAATATATATGTACCTAGTCTAGTCTAGTCTAGTCTAGTCTAGTCTAGTCTAGTGAGGCCCCTGGAGGAATGAGGTATTAGTTGAATCCTCTGGTATTTTCACTTTGTGGGAAGTTACCCTTGACCATGACACTGAGGCCCAGCCCAAGCACATGCTCTGTAGGGTGTCACCCTTGACACCATGACACTGAGGCCTAGCCTAAGCACATGCTCTGTAGGGTGTCACCCTTGACACCATGACACTGAGGCCCAGCCTAAGCACATGCTCTGTAGGGTGTCACCATTGACACCATGACACTGAGGCCCAGCCTAAGCACATGCTCTGTAGGGTGTCACCCTTGACACCATGACACTGAGGCCCAGCCTAAGCAGATGCTCTGTAGGGTGTCACCCTTGACACCATGACACTGAGGCCCAGCCTAAGCACATGCTCTGTAGGGTGTCACTAGCTGTTACCCAGGGCAGCCTCTGGCCAGAGAGAACAGATGCAGCCAGCACTGCCTTGGGGAACACCAAAACCAGACCTGTATCCAGGGATCAGGGTGAGGCCCCATGAAGGGAACAGAAAACACGGATGCTGGGACTGAGTTTCAGGAATCGGAAAATAGCCAGCCCTGTCCTTGGAGCCCCAGCTTAGATGCCAAAAACCAGCATATAGCGCCAAAGGCCCAGGAGACACATCAGAGTGGCAAGAAATAACTTCTATGAGATGGGGACAGGCACTCCTGCACAGGCCTGGCACCGCATGCTCCCGTACATGGGAGAAGAAGGGACAGCTGCGAGGAAGTCTCTCTCACACACACACCTTGGGGTCTATAATGCATTATGAGGAAGGATGCTTTTTGGCCTGGGGGTCTTGAATGTGTTCCTTGACCTTTTGAAAGGCTGTGTCAAGTCTGAGCACAGCTGGGCCCTGTGACCCCCTAGGCAGAGCTTGGCGCTGGTGAGTGAGTTCCAGGCAATAGGCCAGTCCAGCTCACAGTGAAGCCAAACTTCTCTGGACCAAGCTGTTCTGGGCTGAGCGGGATGCACCTGCACAGGACTAGGGCAGGGGCCAGGGACCACCAGGAGATGTGGGCAACTCCAGAATCTCACAGGCTCTCAACCCTGAGCTCATTATGCTCCAATGCTGCAAGTGCTCTGGGCTGGCCCCAGATGGAGTGGCCTTGCTAGAGCAGGTTCAGCGGTCACCCCTCTGAGGGAGGAAACTGCATGTGGTAGCTCTGATGATGAGCTCAGGGAGTGTTGGCCTGGAGCAGGGAGGGAGTCACTGAACATTTAGGTGACTGAGGGGGGGCAGCAACTGGGGAGCACTGTCAGGGACACGCCAGTATGAACTGGCATGATGAAGGTGTGAAGGTCCCCCTTGTTTCTTTTATGCTGGGTCTAGTGATGGAAAATAAGTCTCTTCATTCTCTGCATGTCATCCTGGCCCTTCTTGGTCTTTCCCGGATGCCTTCTTAAGCCTTCAGGCAAGTCATGTCCTAGATGGAGCCTACACTTCCTTCCTCTGACAAGGTCTATGTAGCCCAAGCTGCTCTCAAATTCTCCATGCATCTGAAAAACGACCTTAAAAGTATGTCTTCACTTCTGGGATTGCAGGTGAGTGCCTCTGTGTCTGGTTTTTCCTGTGCTGGGGGTTGAACCTGGGACCTCCTGTGTGCAAGGCGGGCGCTCTAGCTTCTAAGCCTCCCAGACTGAGTTTTATCTAAAAAAGGAAAAAAATGGGGCCCGAGTACACACCAGGAAGTCTCTGGTGAGGATTAAATGGGGCACTTGGCACATGGTACCTTCTGTGTACCCATCACAGAGCACAGGGCTGCTGCCGTTCTGCCTGCGAAGCCTCCGTGGCTTCTCCAAGGCCTTCCAGCTCCCTTCACTTGCGGAGGTTCACCCTCTAGGAAGCCTTCTCTGACCACATCAGTTCCCCACATGCACCTGCTGCAAGCTGTGTGTTCCCAAAGACGGGGACTTCCTGCGGTCTCAGCACCAGCTAGGGTGTAGAGTGTGGGTGGTCTGAGAGCTGTGGCCAGCACCAGCCCTGGGAAACAGTGTGATCTAAAGGTTCAGAGTGATGACCAGAGTTCCTGCTTCTGCCTCTCCTGTTCTGCAGCTCTGCACCTCCCTCTGAGGTTAATCAAGTTCCCCCTCTTGCTAAATAGAAGCCCACCCACCTCTCCGCCATTCTAACCAGTCAGTGTGGTAGGAGGATATGGGTATTTTTGCCACATTCCATAGGTCCCAGAGCAACTTTGCCCAATTCACAGAAGAGAACACTGAGGTCCAGGGAGGCTTAAGTGATTGCCCAAGGTCACACAGAGAAGAATGAAAAGAGCCAAGATTTGAAGTAGCAAAGGTGAGTTTGAACCTTGCTCTGCCTGGTTCCATAGCTTCTGCTTGTGGTCTGGCCTCTGCTGTCACTCAGAGAAAAGCTGTTCCCTAGAACAGGGCATCCCACCAGAGTCAGGAGCCAGCATTCCCCATGCCCTGAATCTTCTTTTCTCCTGGCTTTGAATCATGGCTCAATACTTCAATCTTACCAGTAGAGTCTATGATTTTAAGGTCGGCGCCTCAAAGGGTGCAGTAACCCTCCATGACCAGGAGAGGGAGCATTCAGGGGCCTTGGCGAGCTTATCAGAGCTATCATAAGTCAGAGGAACGGGGAGTGGGATCAGAGGTTCTTACTCCTAGAGGCTGAGGCATCTGACTAGCAACGCCTCCTTAAGGCCCCTATGGGTGCTGAGGACAGGAAGGTTCCAGAGGCACATGGGGCTGGGAGCAGGAGCTGGCCACTCACCTTTCACCAGCTTCCAGATGTACATCTCTACCTGGTCAGAGGCTTCGTGCTCCAGGACAAAGCGGTGTAGGCTGTCTGGGCTTGGAGATGCCAATGTGTACACATGGAACTGGCCTGGTACCTTGGGACACCGGGTGGAAATGACCTCACTGTGGTCATCCTCTGCCTCATCCTCTGAAAGAGAGGGAAAAGATGTCTGTGATGTCTTCCGTCGACACTGGCTAGTCTCACAAGGTCCAGGCTTCTAATGTTTTATGGCTGCATAGAATGCAAAACATCATTTGATTTTGTGTCTGTAAGAGCCTCTGAGGTTACCACCGGCAAGCTAGGAGGTTCCATGTAGTCTGGCATTCTCTATGCATGAGCTTCCAGCAGCCTGGGCACCTGTAAACCCCATGCCCTATGGCTAAGTGTAAGCACTCCAGGTCCTAGAAACCAGCCCCCCCACCCCCCGTGCCTATGGACAGCGTTTCCCCTGCCCTCAGCATCCCTCCTACCTGGGCAGATCTTGCAGCACTTCCCAGCCACTTTCTTGGGTTGACTGCAGGGATATTGGGTGGGGCAGGTCACACGGTGGCAGTCCTGGTAGCCATCCACACATGTGCACAGGATGCAGGGCATTGGGCCAAAGGAGAGCACAGTGGGGTGCCACACCTCCCCATGGGAGTATGTCTTCCCATTGTGTGTGCAAGCTGGGAGGGACATGGAGAAGCAGGGCAGACGGAGCGCGGGTCATTGCCTGGGGTCTGGCCAGTCTCTAGCTCAAAATGTAGAGTAGGCCCCGAGGGAACACCAGCTACACTGTGTGTGAAGTGCAGGCTAAGGAGTAAGACCTGCACCAACTCTGACATCCCTCCCAGTACCTAGGCTTTGCTGAAGATGGAAAACCCTCCCTGGCCTAGGAAATTCTTGTGGTGGGGCAAGGCGAGCATTGGCCTGGCAGCCAAACCAGGCTTTTCCTGGCAGGAAAACCAGAGACAACTGTTAGCATCAGTGGTGTGAACTCTAGTAGGCCCTCTCCCCTCTCCCCTCCCCCTCCCCCTCCCCCCTCCCCTCNTTTCGAGACAGGGTTTCTCTGTGTAGCCCTGGCTGTCCTGGAACTCACTCTGTAGACCAGGCTGCCTCTACCTCCCAAGTGCTGGGATTAAAGGCGTGCGCCACCACGCCCG
Organism: Mus minutoides; assembly: GCA_902729485.2. Lineage (NCBI taxonomy): Eukaryota > Metazoa > Chordata > Mammalia > Rodentia > Muridae > Mus > Mus minutoides. The sequence goes on along the minus strand of LR749958.1, from coordinate 711,728 downwards.
GCTGTCCCCACCTTTTTTATGTTTCTCCTTCAAGATAATCTTGATAGTTGTGCTGCCCATCCCTATTGACTGGAAGTGTCGAGGGACGAAGCCCAGAGGGGAGCTGAGGCTGGTGGGCGCTGGTGTGCTGGGGCCTCTCCTCTCTGAGCATGGGTCCTGGGAATGTATCTGCGAACAGCAAGCAGGATGTGGAGCTGTTTCAGTGGGACAGGCCACAGCTGGGGCCACCAACCAGGCTGCATTGAGATGCGTGCTAGAGAAGGCTAGAGGACTTCTGAGAGAGAGAGAGAGAGAGAGAGAGAGAGAGAGAGAGAGAGAGACAGAGACAGAGACAGACAGAGAGAGACAGAGAGAGACAGAGAGAGACAGAGAAAGAGACAGAGAGAGAAAGAAAGAGACAGAGAAAGAGACAGAGAGAGACAGAGAGACAGAGACGAGACAGAGAGAAGCTCCACACAGAACCTTCTGGGTGAGGTCTAAGATATTCTCAGACTAATCAATAAAAACACTGGCAAGGATCGGGCAAGCCAGCCTCCACCAGGGCTTTCTCAGACCTTGGGGCTGCTGTGGGTAAGCAGAGCAATGTGGGATCAGGAATAGAGAAAATTTGTTTTGTAGGAAAAGTTAGGTGGTGAGACAACAGAATGAGCCTCTGAAGATCCCAGAAAGTTCCAGAATTTCACAGTGTAGGAAATCAAAAAACTCTAGGGTCCACTTAGAGACATGAAGTTTTTAAGAGAGGCCTCATTCCATAACTCCTGGAATGTAAGATCCTTGCTTCCAGGTCCTATTCTCCCCCTCCCCTCGCCCTCCTGCCCATCCAGGCCAGATCTAGGAGGGACACTGAAGTGTGGGTGGGGATGACAGCCTATGGGGCAGGAGCTCTGTGGCTCAGTTTGGCCACAAAGGGGGAATGACAGGGCTGGGGACAAGTAAAAGAGCCTGCCTGTCCTTTCCCTAGATGTCCAGGAGCCACTTACACCCTTCCTTCTACAGTTTCCCACTCCACACAGTCTCTGAGGTAACCCTTTCATGGCCCAGAGGCAGAGCCTGCAGAATAGAAAATCCCCAGGCCCCAGTACAGGCTCCGGCACACAGGAAGTGCCTGCGAAGCACTGGTCAAGGGGAGTTGGGGCAAGAAGGACTTGAAGGACAGATGCAACACCCAACTGGCACATGTCCAAGTTACTCAGTTAGTCAGGAATGAGCTGTTCAGGGTCTGTCACTAGCCTGTGGCCACACACTGCCTTCTAGGGACAGGTAGGAAGGAGAGATCAAACAGCTGAGGTTTATGGGCCTTTCCTGAGAAATCAGCCTGGCAAAGGCAAACGGCCTGGCTGAGGAGGAAAGGTCTGGAGTCCAGCTTTGGGTGTCCCGGGCTTCTGGATCCCGGGATGAAAGAACGGAAGGACTTTTTTCACTGTAACATGACACTGAGGAGCGATAGGGTAGTTGAGTCAGGATGTGGTTCATTTTCCCTTCTCCTACCTTAAGCTACAGAGGGCTAGGAAGACCAGGTCTTCATTGTCAGGAGCCAAGAGGGAAGTGGAGGAGCAGAAAGGCAGATCCCTGCCAAAGAACCTGCACCCCAGAAATGAGGCACAGAAGCACGGACCAACCCAGAGGCCTTCCCCAGGGACTTAGTCTGATGTCACACACACACAGGCTCTGTCACGAACAGTGGCAGGGACTCCAGAAGGGAAATGAGGACATTTGGGGCCTACACTGCCCATGTGGCAACTTGTTCCCTTCTGGCCTATCAGCCATAGTAGAAACCATGATGCAGCTGACCCAGAGTCTTGGAGATTGCACGGGCAGAGGGATACATGATTAGGAACAGATAAAGTGCAATGCCTAAGAAGAGTGAGTACTGGAGAGTCAGGCAGCCTCTCCCCCCAACCCCCACTCCCTGCCCGCAGAGCTGTGTGCACACTCACCTCTCCGTGCTGTAGCTGTGTTAAGTTTTCTTCTGTGGAACTCTCAGTTGTCCTGTCTGAAAACTCAAAAGGAAACCGGGTCAGCCTTGTGGCCACTGCCCTGAAGCCTCTGCCTGTACCTCTGTCCCTTCCAAAAGCCTAATGCCACATCTGTAGCCCCAGCCTACATGTTACCTGAGAGGAGCTTACGCTTCTCCATACAATCTGCCTTTGTCTTTATTGGGTTCTCAAAATCTCCATTACTAGGATGCTTCTCCAGCCCCCCAACATTGACTTTTTGGTCACTCCCAGGAGGGAACTGTTCAGTTAGGTCAGAGCACCTTATTTAGTCTACTTAAAAGCCACCCCTCTAAGCTGGGCGTGGTGGCACACGCCTTTAATCCCAGCACTTGGGAGACAGAGGCAGGCGGATCTCTGAGTTCGAGGCCAGCCTGGTCTACAAAGTGAGTTCCAGGACAGCCAGGGCTATACAGATAAACCCTGTCTCAAAAAACCAAACCAAACAAACAAAAAAGCCACCCCTCTGGAATACTGGTCATCATGTAAGCGATCGGCCCAAGATCCCAGAATCCCATGCCCGCAACCAGGTTTTTCGCTACACATTCCCAGAGCGCCGCTCTTCAGTCCTCTACCTCCAGGGGAATCTTGAGGCCTCCTCTAGATGCACCAGGGAACCAGCACAGAGAGCAAGAGCCCTGAAGCTTCTTGAAGCTCAGCACCATTCTCTTTCCCAAGCCTTTGCTTCACTATACCATCTGGCTTGTCTTGAACGCTCCTGTTCCAGAGACCCAGGAGGGTAGGACTGGGCACCTGTTAGAGCCTCCAGGCCAGCCTGTCTACTCCCCAGCTGACATCTAGAGGAGCAATGAGGACTAACAGAAATACACTTTCCCAAACCCCAACATCCGAGGCTCCCTAAGAAGCTCTTGTTGGCTTCCCCGGTCCACACAGCCAGTCCAGTTGTGTACCTCTGCACAAGCCCAGCCGCTCTTCATCAGCATGTGTTCTAGCCTCAGTTTACCCAGAGAATCTACCCTAGGAGTCCAATCCTGTGCTCTATGCTGCCGTGAGGAAGACAAGAGACACCAGGTCTCAGCCCATGCTCATTCCCTTCCTGGTGCTACTTTGTTCCTTTTAGCCTTACTGGATGGTGGGACAGCACCCTGTCACTACAGGCTCTGCAGCAGCATCCTGTCTGCTCCCAGCACCCTCAGCTTTACCCTAGCAGTGTCTCCTATCCATGTCCCTTGGCAGACCCCTCTCCTCACTGCCAGCTGCTCCCAGAGCTGCCTGTCACCCACACTGCGGGAGTAACCAGCGTTAATGAGGGTTATTGATGTGAGCCGTGGCCAATGGGAGATTAATGAGGATTATTGATGTGAGCCTTGGCCAATGGGAGTTGAGACTAAACTTTTCCCTCTTTTTCTCTCACCCCCAGATCTTTATTTTGCCTCACATGTACTTCCTGGTATTGCAGTGACAGAAGTGGCCCAGCACAGCATCTGCCATGGGTCCTGTTTTCTGGGACATCCATGCCAAGCTACCACCTCCCTGGGGGAATGAAGTGTATACTATAGGCTGGCTGTCCCTAAAGGGGTGGCTCTTCCTGGCAGTCCATAAAGGGGATACTATGGGACCCTGAAAGCCTTTGGGAAGACTCAGAATTGTAATTACATTCTATTGCTGTGATAAAACATCCTCAGTAAAAACAATTTAGGGAAGGACAGGATTTATTTCAGCTTACAAGTTATAGTCCGTCATTGAGGGAAGTCAATATAGGAACTCAAGTGGGAACTTGAAGTAGAAACCATGGAAGGATACTGCTTGCTGGATTGCTTGATTTAGGTAGGTCAGGACCACTGCCTAAGGAATGGTGCTGCCCAAAATGGTCTGGCCATCCTACAATTAACAATCAAGATAATTCCCCATAGACAACCATACAAACCAGTCTGATCTAGGCAATTCCCCAGTTAAGGCTTTCCTCTCAATTCCTCAGTTAAGGCTGTGTCAAGTTGACAAAGTTCACTATGACACTCACCTTTGCAGGTCTGACAGCAGGAATCAGGCAGAGGGAGTGTGGTGGGGCAGCTGGGATCAGGGCAGGACATGAGACCGCAGTAAGTATGGCCCTCCTGAAAGACAGAACCCACCAGATTGGAAATGAACTCTGATGAAGATCAGCCTTGGGGGCCCAGGAGAGCCTCTTTCCCTTGGAGCAAATACCCTTAAAGTCTCCACTGACACAGAGGACAGGGCAAGACAGCTGGGGGGAGAGGGTCCCTTGACCTCCTAACCCCACTCCAAGCCCTGAAATGAACTTCACCTCCAATATTCCCTCAGCTTCCACAGCAACTTGTTAGATGGGCTTGGAGATAAGGGGAGTCCTGGAGATGAGGGGGAACTGTGCCATCCAGTCATAGAGACAGTCAGGGTAGAAGGGACCAGAGCTCAGGCATCAGGTTTTTTTTTTTTTCTACAGAAATCTCTATCTTTCTCCTGAGCCTACATCAGGGACCCAGAGTGTGAACAGACTACATGGGTGCCTCCTAGGCTTATAATGATCTTATTGGAAACCATTGGCCACCAACTTCAAGGCCCACTCTGAAAGCTGAGACTATAGGATGCAGGGCCCTCTGGGAGGCAGGAGATTGGCACCTTTGGAGAGGACTTCTCTCCTGAGTTTCACCTGCTGTGAAAGGCAGGGAACACAATCATCTCCGAGTGTGGCCGTGAGACTCGGCCGTAAGGCCCCATGCTCCCGTAGGAAATGAGGCAGCTCCAACTCCTCTCCTTGTTCCTCCCCATGAGTCTGAGATGTAAGGATCCCACTTCCAGAGAGGAGGTCGGAACTCAAGCCAGGGCCATAAACAGGGATGAAATTTAAAAAAAAAAAAAAAAAAAAAGTAGAGCCAGAAATCCAGGCTAGTGAGCGGCTGCTTGGCAGAGCCCCTGCCTCTTGTCTTAGTCTAGAATGTGACTCTGTTAGATTCATGTTCTTGGAGCTGTCTTTGGTCAATGGCCTTAGGGAAAGGAACTCATCACCTGTTCAGATAAGCAAATGGAACTCAGAGCGGTTAAGTAGCTTGCCATAGTTACAGAACCAAGATCTCAACCCAGACCTCCATGACTCCTGAAGTCTATGTTTTTTTTCCCCATAGAGTGCTGCCATCCATGAGGGAGAATACTTGCATTAGGACAAGGCTGTGGGAAGATGGAGAGATGATGGTGGTGGACAGAGAGGATATTCTTTTTTTTTTTTTTTTTTTTTTTTTTTTTTTTTTTTTTTTTTTTTTTTTTTTTTTTTTTTTTTNCTCTTTGTCCGATAGACACTGGCTTGGGCCACAGAGACTTAGAGGGTCTTACAATACAGCTACACAGGACACACTGGTTGGACAGGCGGGCAGGGTAAAGCTCCAGGGCACTGAAGATCTCTCCGTGTTGGTATGTGGTCTCATTGAGCTGGCAGGACTTTAGGGGAACCCGGAGGCCTGAGGGGACACGAGGATCTGTAGGTAGAAGAGCAGGATGAGGGAGAAGATAAAATTCCCATGAATTTAAAATTTTTGCCAGAAGTCAGAAGGGCACTTTTCACTTTTCTGAAGATTCTGTGCTCTCTCTGTCTCTGACTCTGTTTCTCTCAACATTTAAACTGAGGTCTGACTTAGGCCTTTCCTGACATTTCCTATATAAACTAGCCAAGAGGTCTCACTAATGCCTACATCTGACCACATGCCTCTTCCCACTGCAGCCTGGCCACCCCTCAGTGTCTGAGGCCAATGAGTGTTCAGGGGGCACTCCCTGTGTCGGGCTTGGCCCTGACAGGATCATAGCCTAAGAAGTAGGGAAATGAGCAACAGCAAAGACACCATGCACCCATACTGGGGCCAGCCAGCCCCGAGGTGTTTGCCTTTGCTCTCCCCTCCTTCTGGATAGCTGGAGTGACTTCTGGATAGCTGGGGGGACTGGGGCCCAGATGTGCAGTCAGCAGGCCAAGCCAGTTCCCACCTCCTTCAGCCAGTTTCTCTGTTCTCTTTCTTAACTTTCAATTTTTGAATTACATGGGGGAAAGGGGTTCAAGCTGTGGTATGTGGGTGGAGGCCAGAGAACAATCCTCTGGGTCAGTTTTTTCCTCCTACCGTTTGGGTCCCAGAGATTATCATCTGATAGTAAGTTCCCCTACCTGCTGAGACATCTTGCCCACCCAATTTCTACTTCCCCTGCCCTTTTTCTCCTGTTATGTATATTAATTTTTGAATCAGAAGTTTGTTGCTACCTTAGCCTACTTGAGGATCCAGATGTGTCCACTGAACATCTGTCTGTTCCCACATATCTAATGGACAGGACTGCTCCTCTTCTGGAGACTTCTTGCAGCCAGAGGCTTATAACAGGAGTGAGACGGTCAGCCGGGAGCTCAGTGCCAGTGGGGGAAGGAAGCTACTTACCCACACACCTGGGACAGCATTGCTGTGGCTCCATCACAGGCTGTGAGCAGTGAAGGGGTGGGCATCGGAGGCGGTAACAATTTACGTGTCCATTCTAAAAGAGATACAGAGTTAGGCCTCATTTCCAAGAACCACTGCCTCCCATCTGCAGCCTCCTACAGCTTACAGGTTATAGTCCTTCACTGAGGACTATAGGAACTCAATATAGGAACTCAAGTGGGAACTTGAAGTAGAAACCATGGAAGAATACTGCTTGCTGGATTGCTTAATTTAGGTAGGTCAGGACCACTGCCTAGGGAATGGTGCTGCCCAAAGTGGGCTGGCCATCCTACATCAATTAACAATCAAGACAATTCCCCACAAACCAGTGTGACCTAGGCAATTCCTCAGTTAAGGCTTTTCTCTCAAATGACTCTAGTCCTTTCTCTGGACCTCCACCCCAACTACAGTATCCTACTTTGTCTTAAGCCTCTGTATAGTAGGGTTTAAAAAAAAAAACCAACAAACCACCTCAAGTGAACCCCACCCCTACCCTGCCCACTAAGTGGATCTCATTTAGCCAACTCATCTGCTCCCTCAGCCATGGGAGGACAGACCTGTTGTGGGTTTGCTCAGATCTTGTGGCCCCTTTGTGGGTATGAGAAATGGAAGCAAAAGCTTTGGGTTATCTTGGCAATGATCTTGGTGCTCTGCCCAGGCTATTTTTAACTCTACGACTTTTTTCTTATAGTACTGACCCCGAGCCTCTTGTTCAAAGGAGGACTGTAATACAAGAGAACAGAGACCAGGACATGACTAAGAATCTGGTGTAGAAAAGGCTTGTGACTTTATCATCCTTCTTCCCAAATCAACAAAGTTCTGTAGAACCCTGGATGGATGGAGCCTCTGGGGTTGGCACCAGAGAAAAAGGAAGCTCAAGTTCTTTCACATCTTCAAGTCCAGCAGGTGAGAGAGAATCAGACAAGGGAACACACGTAGCATGAGACGAACTGAGGCAACAAGGAAGGTCCCAGCTTCTTCCAGAGCTTTCCTAGAGTACTAGAGCATCTCTTAGCCCTTCCTCAACCTCCCCACCCCTTGCTCTTGCCCCTGTGCCAGACCCAGTGTGCTGTATCTGTCTCCCCTATTCAAGCAGGGACTACAAAGCAAGGGTTGGCACAGGGCCCCAGACTCCAAGCAAGCAACCATTAAAATCTAAAAGTGTGAGGGTGGTGGGAGAAGAGAGAGCCGGAGTCAGACATAGAGGCTCTCAAATGAACGGAGCCAGCACTGTTTAAACCCTAATGCTAATCAAGCTGGCTCCAGCCCTCTTGCATATAGCTCCCTTTTCTTGCCCTCTGCCCAGCAGAGGTTGTAGACAAGACTTCTCCCAGAAGGAGCCTTTTGCACCAAAGAAGACCCTAGACTGTCCCAATCCCTCTGGAGTCCCTGCTTCCCAAGTTGGCTCAAGAGAATGCCAAGGACTGGTCAGTGTGAAGGGGGGTGTACTCAGAGCCACAGACATGGCTTATACTTCAACGGTGACCTCCTAGAGATCCCACACCTATGGAGTTCAATCAATCTTAAGAGGGTGAACAGAGGCCTTGGAGAAGCAAGATAGACTTTGAGGAACATGTGTTCTAAACATCTAGAACCTTTCTCTTGGATCTTACTGAAGTAGATCAGAAGAAGGCAACTTGGGGGTGACAGGCGTGTGGCAGGGCTGTTTGTGGCTAGAGGGACTTCATTGTTAAAGTCAGAGACATCATTTTTGGAGTGACTGTGTAACTATAGAGGACCTCACTTTCTGTCCCCAACACTAGCATCCATACTGGAAGCAAAGACTGTCCCCGAGGCTGCCTGAGGTCATACAGCAGCTAAACACCATAACCAGGGGCCATGCCTTTGTGGGATGCTGAGAGAGTGTGGATGCTTATACTGAGCACAGGCAGACATCCAGGAGTGACAGTCTTTCCTTCTCAGGGGCCTGCATCCTAGTGGCTGGAGGTGATAGGGCAGTTAGAAGCAGAGGCAAGCTAACTTCAGGAGTTATGTTTATGGCCATGACCAAACCAGGTGATGTGATTAGAAGACACATTTGGAGAGCGTAAGGGAAGCCCTCCCAAGGAGGTGACAGTCATATGATGAACCAGGAAGGGAAAAGCTGTCATTCATGACATGAGAGACTATTTCAACCAAGGGAATAGGTGAGAATGTTTCAAACGTTGGAGATTCAGGCACCAGGCTGGTGTGGCTGCATTGAGGGCGTGGAGTTGGAAGATAAGGGGCGGGGTGTTGGATCATGCAGAACTGCCAGTGGGCTGGGCTAGAAGAGGGCTTGCCCAGCATACATGAATCCCTGGGTTCAATTCCTAGCCCTGCAGAAACTCGCACAGTGGCACATGCCCATGACCCCAGCAAGGTTGAGGTATAGGCAGAAATCAGATGTTTAAGATTATCCTCAAATGAATTTGAGGTTAGCCTAGGCTACATGAGACCCTGTCCAAAAGTGTGTGTGTGGTGGGGGGAAGCTAAGAAACACCATAGGTCTGTATTTAGGGAAGATCATTCTAGTTGCTTTGTTCAGAATGGATTTGAAGAGACAACAGAGAGACCTGTTGGCAGGCCCATGCAGCAGTCTCACTAGGTGAGAGGTGAAAGTGGCTTAGATGGTGAAGATGGGCCATGGTGGAGAGAGGCGAGGTGTTCAGGCTGCGCTTTGGAGATATGGGCAGCAGTCCTTTGGGCCGAGGAAGAGAAGCTAAATGTGTGGCCTCTGGGGAAGGAGACATGAGTAAGTTTCAGCGGACCACACAACTTGGCCTTTGTCAACTGCACCATGTGACATATCTGCAATTTTCTGTTATGGTTTCCTTTCTGTTTTCTGGCTATACTTCATAAAGCTTTTTTAAAACTGGCTTTTTTGGCTTCAGATGTGCTAAGGATAAAAAAAGAAAGAAAGAAAGAAAGAAAGAAAGAAAGAAAGAAAGAAAGAAAGAAAGAAAGAAAGAAAGAAAAGAAAAGAAAAGAAACAGGCAGCTGGAGCCTTGTAGGTGGGAGTTGCATCCCCTGTTTGTGTCTGAGTTTTACCTAAAGCTGACATGATGGGAACAATGGGGAGAGAGAGGGAAAGACCCAGGAAGGAGTGGGCCCAATGGAGACAAGGGCTGTGTCACTTGCTCCTCACTCAAGTCCCTTCAGAGGCTCTTCTCTGCCCTTGGAAGTTCTGGCTTAACCACACAGGTTCTTAGAGCTTCTGCCTCTTCCATCTCTTGGTCTGTGAGAAAAAGAAGGTGCCAAGGGTCTGAGAGCCAGAAGCCCCACAGCATCACCCAGAAAATGGGTTCAAGACCTCCCAACAGGGACCTGTTGTCTGGGTGTCCCCCTAGCCCACTCCTGTTCTCCCATCCTCGCACTTCCTTGGAGAATCCTGGGTTGTTCGGGTCTCCTTTATCCTACCCAACTGATTGTGCAAGCCCAGGGAAGAGCTGGTATGGCGATAGTTTGGATGTTGAATGACCTGGAAGGTGCACGCGTTAAAGGTCCCAGGGTGAAGCTGGGGAGGCTCTGTGGCCCTCAGGAGATGGGATTCTCGTCCATAGGTCACTGGGGGTGTGCCCATAAAGAGGATGGTGGGACTTGGGCTTCTTTCTCATCCTTGGCTTCCTGACCATGAAGTGAGCAATAAGGCCAACTGACCTTAGCTAGACTGTCTAAAACTGTGAGAGGGAGCAAACCTTTACTCTTTATATGTTTATGTTTTGTTGTGGTAAAGGAAAGCTCACTGGTACAGTTAGGGTAGGAGGAGGTGGAAGTCAAAACAATGACATAAGCTCTGCCCCATTTGGTCCAGCCTTTGGCTAGATGTGAGCTTTGTTCTTGGAGACCCCATCCAGAAGGTGCACATAGCTATGAACAGTAATTAGGAGAAAGAGACACAGATGTCCATGCAGGAAGAGCTTCTAGACAGAGGTCATTTACTGCTTCAGGCAAGCCTTGGAGAAGGAATATTTGAATCAGCTGGGTTGGAGGAATGTCTGTCGAGGAAGGGTGAGGAGGAGGGCTAGACAGAATTCCCTGGAAAGGAAGGAGTGTGAAGTCACAGAAGCTAGCCTGGGTGGAGGCAGACAGCAAGGCTGGCACCAACATAAACCAGACTGGAGACCAGATCCTCAACCCACCGCTGTCTCTGACAACATCATTATAGAATGATGATTCCTGGGCCCGCCTATCCTCTGTCTTCCAGACATACCTGATATAGGCGGCCCAGCGGCCAGAGGGGACCTACCTCAGAGCAGGTACAGCGCACACAGTATATCGTGCCTTGTGGTTCCAAGTAGGGGTGCCAGCTCTGGCCGGGGGTATATATCTTTTCACCGAAAAGGCAGACTTTGCCCGAGCCTGGCAAGCCAATAAGGGATGTTAGTCTCAGGAGGCTCCAACTCAAAGCCCTGCCTCACCCCTGTTCCCAGAATATCTGAGTTTGCATCTCCGCTGGACCACACGCTTGCTATTAGGCATGATGCTGGCAGTTTACAGGGCAGTGAGGGGATAAAACAATGAAATGCTTTCAGATTGACATTCTAGGCTACAAATGATAGTTCTTTTTTTTTTTTAAAGATTTATTTATTATTTTATATATAAGTACACTGTAGCTGACTTCAGATACACCAGAAGAGGGCGTCAGAGTGGTTGTGAGCCACCATGTGGTTGCTGGGATTTGAACTCAGGACCTTCAGAAGAGCAGTCAGTGCTCTTAACTGCTGAGCCATCTCTCCAGCCCCCCAAATGATAGTTCTTACACAGAAGTGGATGATACAAGGTCCAGACAGGGCGGTTTGCATGCTAAGGCCACTCAGCAGTTAGCATACTAACTGGAGAGAAAGCCTGGGTCTCCTCATCCTCAATGCGTTGCCCCTCTACCTCACGCTCGCACTCATTTTCTTTCCTTTGTCGCTCTCCTCTCACTCTGCCTCTTACACACACACACACACACATACACACACACACACACACACACACACACACACACAGTGCTGGACTTTCATATATTATTAAAAGTGAACTTCGTGAGTTGAGGAGATTGTTTAGTGGGCAAAAAGCTTGCTACACAAATATCAGGAGTGGTGTTCAGCTCCTCACACCCATGTGGAATGTCCCAAAGGTGTGGTCTCCCTGGAATTTTAGTGCTGGGGAGGTGAAGGCAGGGGTCCCTCGAGAAATCTGGCTGGCTGGACTAGCTGAAGCCTCACTGGACAAGGCTAATTAGCAATTGCTGGGCTCAAGTGACAGGCCCTGACTCACTTGATCTAAGGTGGGGAGCGGTCCAGAACGACACTTACTGTCACCCTCTGGCCTCCACATCCACGCATAAATGTGCATGTACATCTGTACACAGACACATGCACGCATGCAACATGAACATATCACACACACACACACACACAGAGACAGAGAGAGAGAGAGACAGAGAGAGAGAGAGAGAGAGAGAGAGAGAAAGAGAGAAATCACCTTTTGTTACTTCTCTGAGTCCTGATTGTCGCCTTAACTGACTTTTTAGTTGTCTCTGTACCTGTTGCAGTACAGGAACGTGGATTATTTCTCAGAATAATCGAGACGTTAGCTTGTGTTTGAGGTGGGTTAGACGCCTTTCCTACAAGTCTGTTCTCCTAAAGCCTCCACCCCCTTTTATTTCTAGCCAATCACTGTACTCCTTGCTAGTCTAGGGTCAAGCTTCCCATTTCAACATGGCTACCTGGGTTCACTATGCCTCTTGCCCTGTCAATTGCTTGAGTTCTTCTTTGCAGAAGGAATGGGGGTGGAGGGTGCCCAGCCAGAGATAAGTTCCTCCATATTGAAACAGGGACAAAGGGACCTGCAGCTATTCTCTGTGCTGAGCATTTTATATACGTTACTTAATGGGAGCTGGTGGTGTAGCTCAGTTTGTCAAGTGCTTGCCTAGAACACTCAGAAGCTCAGGCTTGACCCTCAGCATCACATAAATCAGGCAGGAGTCACTCTAGCACTCTGCAGGTGGAGGAGGAAGATGGGAAGTTTAAGGTCATCCTCAACTGCATATGAGTTTGAGGCCAACCGGGGCACACAAGACCCCACGTGATGAGTTAACACTCTCCTAAATGTTGTGTGAGAATTAATTGCTGCAATACTCTCAAGCCACTCACCGAGGCAGCTGACGCTATTAGTTGAATGCTCTCTGGTGATTACAGCACCAAGCACAGAGCCACCTCCTCTTGGACATGGATGAATGCCAAGGAGAGGAGAACACTCAGAAAACATGGGCTAGGTAATTCATCCCACAGTGCTTTGTGATGTCACCATTACAAGAAAACTCTGAGAAAGCAAAAGCTTGCTCACAGTGCTCCAGCCAGTGATTTGAATTCAGAACCCCAGGGTTCAAAGAAGAGCCCAACACCTTTGCCACCCTCTAACCCAAACGCCAGGCCTGTGGTCTCCACCTCCTTCTCTCTCTGCTCCACCAGCTACTAGACTGTTCCTGGCTTTTCCTCCCAGCTTGCTGCTGTTCTATAATGCAGAAGTTGTCTCTGGGGCCTTTCTTCTAACTTCTGGTGAAGCATCTTGGAAACAGAGGTTCCGAATCCTGTTCTCTCAGGCTTTCAGGCTCACACCAAGGGCGATCCTCTAGCCAAGGAGAGCTTACATGGGAACTTTCATACACAAACCAGGGTGGGCTGAAGAGGGCCCCCTGACACCTCCATGGTGGTGGATTTCTTAGGCCATTTCTATACCTTAGGAAGTTATTTAAAGTGGTCTTCCTCTGGCTTCTCACACAGCTCCTGCTTGGCTCCCTTGGCCTCTCAGGACAAAGCTTTGGGGTCATTGTTATGGTGCCGTAGTCTGGGTTTTAGTGGGCCATGGAGGACTTTAGGGGACACACAGGTTAGCTTTCTCCCTACCTGCTTCCCACTAACCCACCATGGACCAAACAGCAGGTCCTATCCCCCTGGAGCCAGCAATGCCTGGCTGGCTTGGCTCACCCGTATCAAATGAGCCGTGTTTATCTCTCAGCCTCCCCTGGCAGAGGGTGGAACCCAGGCCCAGCTGGGGTGCTGGCTAGAGCCAGTCCAACTCTCCAAGGAGTGAATAATGTCTTTCTTCCTCAGTCCCCTCCCCCCCACGAGGGAGGATTGATTGCAACACCGTGACCACCTTAGGTCTCAGTCAGTTGCTGAAGAAACCGCGTCCTACCTTCCTCAGGGCGGTCCTAAAGTCTTGGGCTTCTGTGCCAGTTGGCATGCCTTCCCTTCCCTGCCTGTTCAGAGTGTGAGGACAGGAGCCACTCAGTCAGGGCTCCTCCCTGCCACCAACATGCCTGGCAGAAGCTGGGTCTGTGGGGGGCCTGGCAGGAGGCCTTTGGTGGCCACATACTCCACCCTACCATGCCCTCTAAGGTGCCTGGAGCGCTCTCTTCCTTTAGGGAGGTGTGTGCCCAAGGCCATGTGAAACCAGGAGGGGAGGAGACTGCCAAGCACAGCCGTCCTGGTTCCAGTGACCTTGGCAGCAGCAGGAGCTCCTGTACAAGGCTGTTGGAAGGAGTAATCACTCCTGAAACTGCCAACACACAGGGAGATGTCCAGAAACATCTTACCTTCTCTGAGCCTCAGTTTCTCTATTTGGAAGATATTCAGGGGCAGGCTCTGGTCTCCAGAGGTTTTCTGCATAGTCTATGAATCCATGATTTCAAGTTCTAAGGTTCTAGGTTTCTAAGATTCACTACTGGGAGTTGCATGTTTGTAAAAGGCTACATTTCATTACATCATGAAGCTTCTAATCAGCTTGTTTGATGCTGTGGTCATGAGGTGGATGGATTATTTCACACTTCTTTGAGATTCTGATGGCTACATCCATCCCAGGGGCTCAGGCCCTCCCAGGTGTATTAGGATGAAGTTCTGGGAGCCACTGGGGCCAAACCTGAGTGCCACAGAGAAGGAAGCAGTGTGCTCTTCCCATCTCCCTCCCTTGTCCTCCATGGCCTTCTGCCTCCTCTCTGGCCCCTAACCTAGGGCCCTAGCCCAGTCTTCTCTCACCCATCACCATTATCTTCCCACCCACCTGTGCCCAGCTCTAGCTATTTGTCTATGTATCTATCTGTGTGTCTATCTATGTATCTGTTTATCTGTGTATCTAGCTATGTATCTGTTTATCTGTGTATCTATGTATCTGTGTGTGTGTGTATGTATGTATGTATGTATGTATGTATGTATCTATCTATCTATCTATCTATCTATCTATCTATCTATCTATCTATCTATAAGCATGTCTTATTTTCAGGACCTCTGTAGTCCCAGTGGCCAGGGCTTAACTCAGAGACTTACTTTTACTTGAATAAAGCTACTTAAACATTCCATGGCCAAGTCCACATCTGTTCAGCGGGACTTGTAATATATAGTGTCTTGGGTTAATCTAGAATTAAGTCAGCTCCTATACACACCATGCTTAGTGTCTGACACAGGTTACAATATATGCTCATTTAAGTAGTGCCTAAGACCAGACTGACAAAACCCAGAACTGGGTGCTGACTCTACACTTCCTCAACAGTCTGTCTCTCGTGGTATTTATTTTCAGAGTTCTCAGGGCCTCCTTCAGCACCTCCCAGCCATGAATATCATAATTCGCTAGAGGTTGTATCTCCAAAGTGTCCTTGTTCACGGAGCTCCTAGCTCCTAGCTTCACTCACAAGCCGGTCCTGCCTCCCTTAACATCACTGGCACCTATCTGGACCTCAGCTTAGGATGCAGAGTGGCAGATGAGCTGAGAGTGGCTCAGAAGGTTGGGCAGAGCCTGGGAAGGCAGGGGTAAAAGCAGAGGAGCCCTGGTTGGGGAAGGAGGGGTGGGAGCTCACCATGATGCTTTGTCATCAAGAGGGCAAAGGCCAGCTGTGGAAAGCATTAACTGGGGTAGCAGAAGTGTCACTGTGGGCTACGGGAGTCGAAAGCTGACTGGAGGGTCAGTGGGCAAGGGAATCAGGGAAGTGCCATGGCTCTCACCCTGGTGAGTTAGTGCCACAGCAGATCTAGGGCCGGACCTAAAAGGGAAGCAAAGGTACAGATGGAAGAAGCATGTTTGTAGGTTTCGTGGGCAGGCTGTAAGGCAGACTTGGTGAGATGTGGGGTGAAGAACCCAGAGGCACAATCAGGGAGAGGATGGAGCTGGTTTGGGTGGTAGCTCAAAGCTCCCTGCAAGCCAGAGTGCAGGCTCAGCAGCCTGTGCCGCTGGCAGCATGGAAGTTAGCAGAGTGACAGAGAGTGACCACAGGCGTTGCAGCTCCTGGCAGGGACCAGAAAATTACATATCAGTGATGGCAGGGCACTTGGCACCACATGCAGTGAGTGTCATTATCATTAGTAACAGGGAAGAAACGTCCTGCGGTTCGCTCATGTGTGGAGCTTCGGAGCTCAAGTCTTACACCCAGCGGGCCTGGAACCTGACTCGCAAAGAAGACAAACAGATGTGGGACACAGTTGTGTGTGTGTGTCTGTGTGTGTATCTGTGTGTCTGTGTATCTGTGTGTCTGTGTATCTGTGTGTCTGTGTATCTGTGTGTCTGTGTGTGTATCTGTGTGTCTGTGTGTGTGTATCTGTGTGTCTCTGTGTGTGTGTGTGTCTATGTGTGTATGGGAAGGGGGAGGGAGAGAAGACAGGAGACACCAGGTAGGATTTTGGAAGTGTTAACAAGGAGCAAGAAGGGGAGTGGCTTGACAGGCATCCGGAGCCATCTGCAAAGGCACAGAGATGGAGTGACTATGACTAGAACAGAGAGGACCTTGAGAGGGGGTTAGAGGTCACAGGAAGTGCTCACATCCTTAGGCCACACCTGAGCTCTTTACTTACTTTGACAGACTGGACATATTTGGAGTTACTTTATCTGGTCTCAATTCAGGGTGGCAATATTTGCCAGACAGAACCCAAATACAGTATTTTCCAGACAGACCCCAGATGGTCCCTGGTCACCCTCTCAGGCTGTCCCTGAGCTGGCTCCCGGATACATGTTCAATCACTACTGTTTGCGGTGACCCTGTTTTCAGGCTCACCCCCTCTTGCTTGCCTCTCGCTCATCACACTCCAAGGTCTTCTCACTGATGTCTCCTCCACCTGGAGCTCACTGCCAGGGTTGGGCTGGCCCCTCCCCGAGTTTTCCAAAGACAGTTTCCATGCCACCATTTCCACAAAGCTGTAGGACCCTGGCTTCACCTTCAGGACTGAGTTAAGCTTGGTCACAACACTGGAATTCATAACAATTAGAAACACTGGTTGAGTGGATTTGCCTTCTATACCAGACTGTGTGAGAAGAAGGAATAGATGTTGAACCTCTGCTCTGCTTCATGAGTAACCCAGTGGATGGATGGATGAAGTTAACAGCCAGAGAGAGAGAGAGAGAGAGAGAGAGAGAGAGAGAGAGAGGAAGAGAAGAGAGGAGAGGAGAGGAGGAGAGGAAGAGAGAAGAGAAGAGAAGAGAAGAGAAGAGAAGAGAAGAGAAGAGAAGAGAAGAGAAGAGAAGAGAAGAGGGGCAGCTCCAGCAGAAGAGCCAATTATGGTCTTTAATCCTGGAAACCTCTCTCCTTAACAACAACAAACACAACGTTATTGCATGGGAGGAGAACAAGGCCCTTTCAGCAGGTATATCTTGCCACATGACACGAATTAACCTTTGACCTCCCCTTCCAGCTCTTGGCCACTGACTCTCAAACCACCTGCCAAACCAAAGAACAGAGTGTACCCAGAGGTTGGGAGCTTGGGGCGCTGAGGGCACAGATGATTCCCTGATCTTTATGAGGGGATCTCATGTGTCCCCTCCTAGGACATCCCACAGTCTGACCCAGTATGGGCAAGGTCAAAGGTCGAGAGGATGCCTGAAGACTCTTCCAATAGCAATCAGGAAAGCCAACCAGAAAGCAGCTTCGAGGGAGGCTGGAGAAGGCCGTGGGACATACCCGGAGGTGCAGGGAGAGGAGAGTGAGGTCCGGAGTCTGAGCAGGAGCTCAGCAAAGCTGAGTGAGCTGCATTGCCCAGGAGTGCGGGTGTTCAGACCCCACTTTCCCCCATACAGCGGTCCTTTATTTACACAGGCAGATTCACTCCCCTCAGGCATAAGCTTTTCCCTGGATTCTGGCTTTCCTGGAGGGTTGCCTCTTAATGGTACAAGAAAGGCCTCAGTGGCTAACCTGTGTAAAAGGGATACACTTCTTTGAATATTTCTCTCTTCATCTGGACAGACAGATACTGAGGAGCATAGATGGACTTCCAGGAACAGAATCACTGAGCCAGGAAGGGCATCTCTATTACCCATCAAAGAGAGGTGTCTGCATACTATTTTGATTGACTAGACACACTTAGAGCCATAGAATCCTAGAAAGTTAGGAATTCAGACCATGTCCAGTCCCTTCACTCTAGAAAAAGAGAGCACTAGTGAGGGAAGAATCAGGACTTGTCAGAGATCCCTGCTCTGTCCCCGCATAGACTCCACAACCATTCTATAGCTCTGGAGAGGATGCTTACAGAAGTGCCCGTCCAAGTGACAGGACCAGAAGAAACTGGCTTCGACTTACAAGCAAACAAACTCAGCTGAGACACAATGAAGAACTCCTGAATGCAAGAGTGCGCAACAGGTTCGGGTCCTACCCAGAGTGGTGCCTGATCTTTGTGCCGCATCTCTGAGGGACATCTCTCTCACATCAGTCCTCCTCCTTGGGAGTTCAAGATACTCTAGGTCCTTTCTCTGAGCCGGCGCCATGGCCGGCGGCTGAGGGAACTTGAGAGGCCAGCCCTGAACAGGTGCGACAGCTGGAGCAACTGCGCAGCTGTCTTGGAACTTGCAGCTTGGAGCCAGTGAGTGAGGCAGAGACCTCTACTGGTGGGAGCAGGGAGGTGCAGAAGCTCGTGGCTAGAGACACAGGCACAGGGCCTTGCCCAAGGCTGAACTTCAAGCCTTCCTTTACGGGCTCTCTGCTCAGTTGAGCACATCTGGACATATGGATAGAAATGTGACTAAGCTGGACAGCAGAACAGGATTCTTTATTTGTAAGCATCTCATGACACATATTTCCCCACACCTGCCCCACCCCAGGCACTTTTTCATAGGTACTGTTCATCTATTCTTCCCCACAGGACAGAAAACTTACACTCTCCCAACTCCCACTCCCAAAGTCACATGGACTCAGATTGAAGGCAAGGATGTCTTGATCTCAGAGACAGTCAATACTACCACGCCCCCCCCCCCCATCACCTGTTTAAGGACAAGTATCTCACCTTATAGGTGGCAAACAGAAGCCTGGAATCAGGGGAAGATCAAGCGCTGGGACCCTGACACTCCAATGGTGCGTTGGCCTTTGGAACCACACCATCCTGTAGGAACTGCGTTCTTGTCCAGGCCTGATGCTAGGCTCTGAGATTCTACCACCTGAGAACTGAAGCTCCAGGTCCCATAACACACACACCCTTGAGGGTTGATGTCTGACTTAGCGACTGACCCTCTCCTGGAAGTAACAGTAGATAAGAGGAGAGAAGAGACTCCTGGAGATTGTTAGACAGTTTGTAAGGACACAGCACAGAGAGGAGCAAGTACCAGAGAAGGCCCTGGAGCTGAGTTGGGAATGTGGCCACTTCTGGGTCACAGAGGGGATGCATGACCAGGGTGGAACCACACAGATGTGATTCCACCTGGAACTGAGATCAGCACCAGTCAGAAACCTCCAGCCTCAGGTGGGACTGAGGATCAGTCAGTGGTGAGTGTCGGACAGTTAGAGCTCAGTGCGGCTTAGCTTAGACTCAGTATGGATCTGCCAGTGGAAGGAGAGCCAGAGAGAATAAATAACCTTTGCGGAGCAGCCCTGGACTTCAGCTAAGGAGTATGCCAAATCCCCTGCTCACTCACCCTAGACATACTTGAGGGTGTGGCTGCCTTGGACCTGAGAACACCCATCTGTTGGCACCATTTGTAAAAGCACTTTAGATGTCACCAGGAGACTTCTTACACACCATAGGCTTGAGATCTCTCTTACCCTAAGACAAGACCTTAAAATAGGATACCAGCATGAGACTTGTAAAATTCTTAGACCCACAGCACCAACCATCATTAGGTTCAGAGATACGGGATGTGTCCCAATTCCCAAGGCCAACAAATGACAGATCCTGGGTTAGGATCTAAGTATCTGTTCCTCCCTTTGTGGCCTTGAGGGAGACCCTCCTTCAGATGAACTGTGAAAGGAGATAATCTGATAGTAGACACAGAAGAGAAAGCTCTTCCAGCTGTGACACCACCAGGATCTTAATGCTCCTCCCAGAATGCCAGGTCACCTCACTTTAGTGATAGTCATTTTCTTGAGTGGCTGGGGCTCTGTATTTATGGGGGAGGTAGCCTACTGAAGAACCTGGTGACAGATACAGACAGGAAAGCCCTTGGAGGCACAGAGGAGGGGAAGTCAGAAAGGGAGCTGGTCATCAGGCAGAATTTTCTGGAAGAGGTGTCTGAATTGTTGAAGGTGGTCATGGGGGGCAGATGGAGGCTTTGAGTACCTCTGAGCCATCCTCAGAGTGGGTCAACCAGGGCAATGGTATTGGGAAGGAAGCTGCAGGGCCAGGGCCAAGTCCAGGGCAGGCATGGCAGTCCTCTGAGACTAAGTCTCCTTCAGTGGACAGCAGGCAGGCTAGGAGGAAACTCAGGGTTTAAGGAAGGAGAGGGAATATTTACTGAATAGTTGACATTTTGCTAGGCATCTGAAAGCATCACTTCCTTTAGTCCTTCCCCACACCCTTACACCTTGGTTAGTAGCTCTCTTTTGCCGATGAAGAAACTGAGGCTCACAGAAGTTTGAAAAGTGACACAGGTTCAAGAGGCAGTCAGGACTTGAAGCCAATTCTGAGCTCTCTGTGTTGTTTTATGAGACATGAGGATGTCCATAATGCTCATGCCACTGGCAGGCTAGGGAACGTCAGACAGACATGCAACATTTCCATTCCCAGAAGAAGCAGAATCTAGCCACACTAGCTCCACAGAGCCAGGAGCCAGACAGAAGCAGAGCTGGCAGGTGGAGCCAAGCCGGAAAAATGGAAGGTTGTCAGTTAGAAGGTGGGGACTTGGGTCTTCAAGCTCGGCAGTGCAACTGGGGCTTGGAGCAAACTACTGTCTGTTTTGGTCTCTGTTTCTTTATTGGGGAGGCTCAGGAGGGGTCACCAGCATAAGGGGGGGCAGTTAGGAAACAGCGGCTGTGGTCCTGCATAACCTACTGTTTGAAGTGGAAACCCTGGGGGCTTAGGCAGCTGATACACTTTAGCCACCTTGTAGCATCTCTATACAAGCTGCTCTGCCTGCTCCCTGTCATTTAATACTCATAATGGCTTTAAGAGGCTCCTATTTTATAGATTAGAAAAGACACGGTGAGGTGCCCTCCATGTCTGGCACACAGTGGGACTGGGAAGATTAAGAACCTCATCTTTTTTCACCACGCCCGGATGCCTTCCAGTCTCACAGCCCTACACCATCAGGGTGTCTTCCAGACGCTGTAAGGCAGGATTTGGAATTAGACTCTTGGCTTTGGATGGCTTACCAGCTCCGGGCAACTTTGTTCTCTTTGCCCTGCTGACTTTACTCATCTGTTAAACGTAATGATGGCACCTCACTAGAGTGTTGTGAGTATCAAAAGCAATGATTGACTCCACTTTTGTTCATCTTTCTGCACACAACAGCCTTTCTGTCTTTCATACTCAACACATCAGGCTGCTGGGAGCAAGGTCCTTTTCCACAATGCACACTGCTCTTCCCCCAGCAGCACCCCAGAAAGAAACTTTGCCAAACCCTAAGTCTCTCCCTAAGACTCACCAGCCTACACTGGTCGTTGGAGCAACATCTACCCCTGCTATGCAGGTGCTGCCTGGATAAATGCACGCGGTAAGGGGTCCCCAGGTTCTAACATCTTCCAGCAAAGTACATCCCACTGGTTCGCATCCCTCCCCTGCCTGCCCAGACTTTGCCTGGTTTCTACTTACGGGCTCTTGCTTGAGAGTCCAACGGGAACCAGAACATCATGAGTCCCAGCAAAGAGGGGATGATCCTCACCCCAGGAACCATCCTTCCTTGTCCCCAGGAGACAAGGAAGACAGGTCAGACAACCCCCGGGATGAGCCGGGAGAAAGTGAGATAAGGACACAAGTAAGTCCTCAGCGGACCAAGTAGGACCAAGTAGGACCGCTGCCTGAGGAGAAGCAAAGATGAAGAGGAGCCAAGGGCAGAAGGAGAGGTCAAGGGGGGAAGAGAGGACGGTAGGGAGGGGACGAAGAGGAGGAGGAGGAGGAGGAGGAGGAGGAGGAGGAGGAGGAGGGAGAGAGCGAGAGCGAGAGCGAGAGAGAGAGAGAGAGAGAGAGAGAGAGAGAGAGAGAGAGATGGAGAGATGGAGAGATGGAGAGATGGAGAGATGGGAAAATGAAGAAAAAGGCGATGGCAGAAAGGGAGAAGGTGCAAGCCAGAGAACTGGGATCTGCGGGCGCGGTCACGGGGGCGCAATGTCCCAGTGGCGCTGGCTGGCGGCGGCGCGGGGTCCGGCGCGGGTTTGGGGCGCGGTGGGGCGACAAGACCCTCGGTGGCGGCGCGGGGGAGTCTGAGCGCTGCCGCTGTGCACGCCTCGGGCGCCAGACGCCGCGCTCGGGCGCATTTGTACTTTGCCGCGGGAAGCCTGCAGCCCTGGGCCGCCCTAATGCTGGCGCCTCCTCTGAGGCACCGCGAGCTCGTGGATTGGCCACGAGAAACAAACCCATTTCTCCCCCTCCCCTCTAGTGCAGGGCTGGGAACCTTCGCTCCAGGCAAGGCGCCGAGTGGAGACGAGGGAGCTGGGGAGGGGGAAGGGGGCCACAGGCGCCCCGGGTTTTAACCCCTGGCTCCCCGCGGTACCCAGCCTTGCAAGGGGACCCAACCCAGTTAGATTTCAGATGAAACTGAGTGGGGTTGATGTTGGAGTGGGGAAGGTCATAGCACGAGTCTGGGAATCTCGGGATTGGGTATGGGGTGTGTGTGTGTGCAGAGACACTTGCCACTTTGAACAGTTTGTGTGCTTGGACATAGCGCCTAGGAGAGAGGTTTTCTCTCCAGCACGAAAATGATTATTTCAGTTACTTTAAAAGTTTTCCTGCAAATGTCGTAAAGGATCAAATAAGATTAGGAACATCGGGGCTGGTGAGATGGCTCAGCAGGTAAGAGCACCTGATTGCTCTTCCGAAGGTGCTAAGTTCAAATACCAGCAACCACATGGTGGTTCACAACCATCAATAACGAGATCTGACTCCCTCTGCTGGAGTGTCTGAAGACAGCTACAGTGTACTTACATATAATAAATAAATAAAATCTTAAAAAAGAAAAGATTAGGAACATCAAAGTACTTCAACTTCGGAGGAAAGCCATTTCAGGTACATGGAATCTCCCATTGGCAGGTGGTGGTCCCAGGCACCATCCCCAGGTTGAGATCCAGCTTTGCTACGGAGTCACTGCTGCTACCACTTACTGAGCAGCCCGAGATAAACTCTTTCTACAGTTGAGACCCCACTGCTCTGCATGTGCCACTGACAGTCAGAGCTTTGTCCTTTCACCAGAAACTGAGCACGCTGACCCAGAACCCCAACAGCCTGGGCAGGCTGTTGCTCCAGACCTCACGTTGAAGGAGCTCCTGAATAAATAGGACCCTAAGAAAAGAACCAGCTCTGTCTACCCCAGAGCACACAGGCTCTGCAATGGAAGGGCAGACTCAAGGTGCTGGCTCCATCCACAGCTTGCTGGGCCACTGTGGGCAAACACAGCCATCCTGGCTTTGGACCTTGATTCTTGAGCATCTCTTACACAGCTACCAGTGTCTCAGACCAGGACAAGTGTAAGGATGGAGAAGAAATGGTGGCCACACCTCATTCCAGGTTCTGTGACTGGCAGAGTTAAGGCTGCACTCCTCAAGCCAAGAGGAAGTTCCTCCACTTCCTGAGCCGTGGGAGGAACCAATGGCCAATAAAGCCCCACTCAGGGCTCTCAGAGTGAGGACAAACGTGAGCTTCTCCCAGTCCTCCTCTGACTTAGGTTCTCCTTGTCAAAGCTCTCCTCCCCTCCACCCTCCCAGATACAGTGTTTGCTAAGAGGTAATCTTCCCTTCTTCTGTCTCTGCTAAAGTGTGCTTCGTACCTATCTTGATGTCTAAGGTTGCCAAAGGTGGGCTCATTGGGTCCTAAGCCCTGTTCATTCTGCTTCCCAGAAGGGTCTCCGCCACCTCAGCTTTCCTCAGAGCTCTGGTGTCCTTACTCACAGTCCTTTCCCACAGTCTATCCTCAGGCCTCCTGTCCCTGGTCCAGGCATTCTAATGTATTTTCCCCACACTCTCCACAAGAGTTGTGGTGATCAAACCAGATGTCTTCTCGCCCTCCTTGAACCCATTCTGGCCATCTTGTAACTCGTAGGATTAAGATGTATAACGTTCAGCATTGACTTTAAGACTGCACATTTGACTCCTGTCTCCTTTCTGTCACTGTCACCCACTCTACCCACCCTGTACCCATCCTACACCCCCTACACTCCCCTACACCCTACACCCACTCTGTATCCACTCTACCCACCAGTATTCCCCTACCCCTATACCTTTACCCCCAAGTGCCCATGCATTTCACACCTCTGTATCATGGTACACATTTTCCTTCTGCTAGAAGATCAGTTTCCTTCTGCTTCTAAATCTTGGGCCATGAGCAAAGTGGACCAGCATTTCCTGACTGAGTCTCATCTCCACTTCTGTCTTGCCAAGTTGCACCAACTGGCTTTGGTGCTCTTCCTGCCTCAGCTTCCTTGTGACTAGGAAAGTAGGTCTGCACCCTTGTGCTGGAACTTGTGACCTCGAGCTGCTTGTTTATTTTTGCGGTGTGTCTCTCGTGTGTGCACACTTGTGCACTATGTGCACACCTGTATTTGGTGCACATGCTCCTGCACTTTCACGTTGTGGCCAGATGAGGGCAGTCGTTGTCTTGCTAGATCATTTTCCATCTTATTTGAGACTACCTCTACCTGAAAGAATCTAGTACCAATAGCCAGCTAGCCAGCCTCAACGATTCTCCTCTCACCTCCCACAACAGACAACACTGGAGTTACAGGCTTTAACACACACACACACACACACACACACACACACACAATTTTTATTTTTATGTGAGTGCAAGGGATTTGAACTCAGGTTCTTATGTTTGTCCAACAAGCACTCTTACCCATGAAGCCATGGCCCTAGCTCCCCATGATGTTAACTGACAGTCTTTCTACCTCTCCCTCTAAGTGCTGTGGTTGTGACTGATGCACTGCCACACTCAGCTGGGGAGTGGACAGGGCCTCCTGTGTGCCAGGGACGCACATAACTTAGCTACACCCTCCTCTGGGGCCTCACTGAGTCTCCCAGGCAAAGATTGTGTTTTAAGGGTTGGGGATCAAACTTAGGGCTTGCTACATGCTAAGCAAGAGCTCATGAGTTCTCCATCTTTGTGTGGAGTGTAAATACGTATTTGTGTCTTCACCCTGAACTGTGAGAAAGTTGCCCACCTCACATCTATATCTAATTTGAGTATTATGCAAATGTGTGATATACAATGACACTGAATAAACATGGTTGGGTGTATGAGCAAGAACATGAATGATTTCCAAAGGCATTACGCTTTCATCTGAATACACGAGGCACCCACTGCTCTCGGCCTTCATCACGAAGAAACACAAGTGTCCTGTGCTAGAGTTCTTGCCAAGCATGTGCAAGGCCTTAGATTTGACCTCAGCATGCATTGCTATAGTCTGCTTTAAAAGGTCTCCCCAGTCCCTAAAAACACTAATGCTTTCACGGTCTCCAATAACTTAACCGTAAGCTCCTATAAATATCAAAACCATGTGACACGCTTCCAACATATTACAGTACCAAGGAGACATTCATATTCCAAAGGAGAAAAAAAACAACAAGGTCAAAGAAAATGAGCAACCACAGAAAAGTATTATCAATCAAATCTAATCGCAAAAACAAAGTATAATCAAATCCAATTGAGAAAACAGCAAATCTCGAAGCTCCAAGGAATCTTCCGAGCTCTATAGAGTAAAAATCATTTGAGGGATACGTCATTGTTTTAATGTCCTATCACTTTAATATGATAATATAGATTTACAACACTTAATCACTAATGTTATCTTAGCTGATGTTATATTACATGATAAGCAGAAGAAAAAAAACCCACAAATATCGATTTAATGTGTTTACAAATTCTTAATAACAGGTAGGACAAAAACATTTCTATCAACTACAGTTCTCACTCCTGCAGCAGGGATGATGGCTTCCTTGTGGCTGCACAAATGGAAACCCTCTCCTCATCCTTCCCCATCTACAGCCTTTAGCTATTTCCAAAGACCACATGCAATTAGGGCAGAGTTCCATAGCACTGGTTGGGAGAGGGGACTGGATACTCGGGAGAGGTTTCCATGATCCCTCCTGGCCGTGCCTATGAGGCTCAGATGTGATGATCTTTGGCAGAGCCCCTGAAGATGGTGACGGTTTGGCTCAGAGAATAGTCAGTCCCGTACAGTGCCTCGAGCTGGTTCCCCTCCTCCAGCTCTTACAGTTTTTTTTCTGGCATCTTCTTCCATGTGGGTTCCTGAGCCTGGGAGGGAGTGACATAAATTTCTAACCAGTTTCTTTCTTTCTTTCTTTCTTTCTTTCTTTCTTTCTTTCTTTCTTTCTTTCTTTCTTTCTTTCTTTCTTTCTTTCTTTCTTTTCCCTTGTTCCGGTCAACCCTGCTCGCTCCGCTCGCTCCCGCCGGCTCCGCTCACTCTGGCCAGCCCCACTCGCTCCCGGCTGCCCCATACAGCCCGCTTGTTCCAGCCGGCCCCGCTCGCTCCGGTCAGCTCCGCTTGCTCCGGTTGGCCCCGCTCGTTCTGGCCATCCCCATTCGGCCCCACTTGCTCCGGACAGCCTTGCTCACTCCGGTTGGTCTCTCTGGTTGGTCTCTCCGGTCCAAGGATTCATTTCTTATTATTCTTCATAAGTACGCTGTAGCTGACTTCAGACACACCAGAGGAGGGTGTCAGATCTTGTTACGGGTGGTTGTAAGCCACCATGTCATTGCTGGGATTTGAACTCATCACCTTCGGAAGAGCAGTCGGGTGTTCTAACCCGATGAGCCATCTCACCAGCCCCTCTAACCAGTTTCTAATTCTAGTGAGGAACCCTGTGTCCTCTGTGGTGGTTTGAACGAGAATGGCCCCCATAGGCTCATATGTGTGACTACTCAGTCCTCAGTTGGTGGAAATATTTGGAAAGGACTAGGAGATGTGAATGGCCGTTCTGGAGGAGGTGTGTCACTGGGGCAAGCTTTGAGGTTTCAAAAGATTCGTACCACTGCTGGTGTTCCTTCTCTGCCTTCCATTTTTGGGTCAAGATGTGAGCTCTAAGCTACTGTCCCAGCTGCCTACCCACCATGCCTTTCCTCCACCATCACAGACTCTAACTCTTGAAACCATAAGCCCAATGAAATGCTTTTTTGTTTTTGTTTTTTTTTGTTTTGTTTTGTTTTTGTTTTTGTTTTTCTAGACAGGGTTTCTCTGTGTAGCCCTGCCTGTCCTGGAACTCACTCTGTAGACCAGGCTGGCCTCGAACTCAGAAATCCGCCTGCCTCTTGCCTCCCGAGTGCTGGGATTAAAGGCGTGCGCCACCACACCTGGCTGAAATGCTTTTTAAATAAGTTACCTGGGTCATAGTGTTTTGTCATATTAATAGAAAAGTTATTAATACACTATTGTCATTTCTCTATCTCCGGAACATGGGTAGGAACATATGCTATTACAAAATGCATGTGAGAAAACAGACAAGAGGAGTTGGGGAATAGGAGAATGTCCAAACAGCTGGCAGTGATAACTTTGCAAACATAAATGTGGGAACACACCTTGGCTATTGCATCCTTTAGCCAAGCAATGGCAGCTGCTTCTCTACCGGAGCCTATGACTTCCCTGGGCACAGGTTTTGCTCTCCTCTGCTGTGCCTGTGACTTAGCGAGCTCCTGGGGTCAGAGAGGCTCTGGGTTGTGGCTGTGGCTGTATCTCCAATTATTGCCACACCTGGCTACTTGGGAGAGGTCATGACCAGGTAAACTATGTCCATCTGTAGTATATTTTTTTTTGCAGGAGTGAAAGGTACCCTGCATAGTCTACAGAGATAATGGCCTGAATGGGACATGCTCAATTGTCTTTACCTGTAATGTTTTATCATAGATGCCTTCTGTGAACTGATCCTCTGGCCTTGATACTTTCCAGAAGCTCATTAGCACAGAATTTGGCTTTCTGTTATTTTTTTTCCTTAGGAACTCAGACTCAATGCAGATCTTGCCACGTTTGCCTTCAAGTAACCCAGATAGACCCTTTCCTCAGTCTTGGCCACTCTCTTCCATCACTTCATAAGCATGATTTACATGTCGGTCAAGGTCATGTAGATCCGGTAAAGATTTTTCTGTTTCATAAAGATCCTGCCTCACCAAAGGGCTCCTCAAGCACAGAAGCTCCATCCAGTCTTGAGGCCCTTATTGCATCCAGCTCCTCCTTAAACTGTTGGTGAACAAAGTCCCGGAAGCTAGGTACCATACTCTGATTTCCTCATCCCTCACTGCCTCTGTTGTGCCTGTCCCTCCTCTATGGCCCTCCAGCACCTGATATCCATGGTGACTTCCACTGATGATGACCAAATATCCCCAGTGACTTGAGTGGACCACTCCATCAGGGACTGACTCCCTCGTACTGCCTCTGACTCTCCCACAGCCTCACAAGCCAGACCATGAGAATCTTTCATCGCTTGTTTAAAGGGTTTCCCTGTTTCCAGAAACCCCAGTCCTGAATATTTCTTTATTATCTCATCCACTGGACCATTGTTAATGGCCTCGGAAATGGTTCTGGACCATGGATTTTCCTTTCTGTTTCAAAGGTCAGACTCAATGGGCATCACTCTCTTCCTTCTTGCTACTTGACTCTTTCCATGGATTCCAGGTTTGGAGTTCTGGAAGGACTTTTGAGTAAGATTATATTTGGGTTTTCTTTACTCTTTGGCCTCCCAGCTATGAGAAGCATGCTACTGCCCTCACTCCCACAAGCCCTATAGGAACAGATCACAGTGTCAAAACTCACTCTGCAACCACTCAGACTTCAGCTACCTGGCCCATGATGCTCAGCAGAAGCTGAGCCATTGCTCTTCCCAGACTCATCTTTGGTTTGTTGTAGCTAAACCAAGTATTGCTGAAATCCCCTCCCAAGGTAGAATTGCTTAGATCTCACAGCCCCACAAGGTCCCAGTGACCAACCGATGTACAATTCCACCAAAGTTCATCTAGGGGAACTGAGGAATGTACTGACCTTACTTACAGAGCATCAGTGTGTGGTTATGAAGAAGAGCATAGGTGACTGTCACGTAGCCACCCTGCCAAGTCTGCACCCAGCAGAGGTCATGGCTTCCCAGAGCTACATAGATGGTGCCTCTCCCTCATCCTTCCCCACGCAAGTCTCTAGACTGTCTGCTAAGACCACATGCAATCAGGGCAGAATTATATACGTGTGTGTGTGTGTGTGTGTGTGTGTGTGTGTATGTGTGTGTGTGTGTGTGTGTGTGTGTGTGTGTGTGTGTAACTGGATACTAAGGTGCAGGTCCCTTTGCTCTTTCTGCCCTCTTCTCCTTTTTTTAAATGAAAAAAAATCTCTTGAGACAAGTTCTCTCTGCATATCCCTGCTTATCTGTAGAACAGGCTGGACTTGAACTCAAAGAGGATCTTCCTGCCTTTACCTCCTGAGTGCTGGGATTAAAGGTGTCTGCCACTATGCTCAGCTCTGCCCCTCTTTCTAGGAGGCTCCTGAAGATGGTGATGGTTTGGTTCAGAAGATAATATACAGATGTTGTACAACACGGCACCATTTTCTGTTCTGCTTTGCTTCCTGTTGCTATGGTAAACACCAGGACCAAGAGCAACTTGGGGAGGAAAAATAAAATTATTTCACCTTAAGTTTACAATCCATCATTAAGGAAAGTCAGGGAAAACCCTGGAGGCAGAAACTGAAGCAGAACCACGGAGAAGCTGGGCTATGACTCGGAATAGGCTTCCTAGTTTATAGTGTCAAACATCCAGACAAGACCTAATTGTTTATCTAACAACAGCTAAACACAGTCATCTCGCATGCCAGCGTCCTTCTGTGACTAACACGGTAAAGGCAACCTTATTGCAAACAGTTATTTTTAAATGAATTTAAGATTTGTTATCAATAACATTTTGACACCTAGATAGCCGGTAGCAGTAAAAACTTTTCAGGTGAATGTGAGTCCAGATGGACAAGGTTTCCGAGGTCTTCCTTGTTCTGGTCATGTGTTATTTGTGGCCTAGAGATTGCTGAACAGTGTAGAACCAGCATTGCAACCTGGATCACAGGGGTTAGGGGACAGAATTGAGTAATTCTGACAGTGTGCTTCTGAAAGAACTCACCCCGAGGGAGTTGACACGAGAGGGCTCTATGACACACAGATACTGCACCATTCTGCTGAATGTGTAAGTTCCAGCTTTGGGGATGGGAGATGGTTCTGGATCTTTTTTTTTTTTTTAATCTATTTCCACTGTATTTTGCTCAAGGTGTGTCCCCAAATATGTTGAGAACTGTGGTGTTTAGAAGAAAGGGACCTCAAAAACAGTGTGGCTGAGCACAGGGGTAGTGGAGGGGAGAGTGACTGCAGCTGGCTCTCAGGGACTGGAAACAATCAAAAGAGGAAAAGAAAAGAAGGTTGGAATCCTCTAGTTTTCTTCGCCCTCCTCTCCTTCCTTCCCTCCACCATCATCTTCATCTTTGCCTAAATCAGTGTTTTCCCATCCTCCTCCTCTAGTTTCCACATCACCATCACCACCACCATCATCACTCCCCAATCATCCATATCAGGAACCAAGGGGTCTGGCCAATAATCACCTTTGATGACCTCTATTAATTTGTCTGCGCCCGCATAGCATGGCCAGTCAGCCAGGTGAAGAAGCCCCACGGTTCCTTAAGCTGCCTCCTCCCACTGGCCCTATTCTCTGTGGGACTTGTGTTTTGTCAAATGCTTTCCAGATTTCCATTTGATTTCAGTGGCCTTTGAAGATGGCTCATAGCTCTCACCCAGATGAAATTATTCAGAGAGAACCTTATTTTCAAAGTAAAGATTTTCATCAAACTAAAAATCTACTCTGTAACCTGATTTTGTCTTCGATTTCTGTCATGTCAAGTCTGGTCAGATAATGTGACACCTCTCATACTCCTCCCCAAGCAGTGTAGACACTTGTGGTTGACAAATGCTACCCCAAAATTTGGGATTTGGGTGATAATTCTGACCTATTCTGAAGGGAAAAATGGTTGGTGGTGGATATTTCCTGTAGTCCTGGGCAGCCTTGAACTTCTCACATAGCTGAGGCTGACTTTGAACTTCTAACCCTGACATCTCCTCGTTCCGCTGCCACCCTGCCTTGTTTATGGGGCAATGAAGATGGAACTCAGGGCCCTGTGCCAGATGAGCTTGCACTCTATCCACCAAATGACATTCCAGCCCGTGCTACTTCCATTTTAAACAGAATTTACACGATTATAAGTTCATGTAACTTAATTTTGTTAATAACTGTGTTTAATAACCAGCTTGCCAAATGTCTATTTTACTGCGGGCTTTCTTTGGCTGCCTCTAAGTATAGTCTGCCCTTTGTAATAGCTACAGATTTGAACCAGCTGAGTATCTAAATTATTTTAAAAAATGACTTTACTGTCCTTATTTCTAAGTGAGATGGTACAACAATTATTTATAAAGTATTTGCACTGTCATGGGTGTGAACGGGAGGGCACGCGTTGGCTGTTTGCAGATCCTATGTCAGCTTATATAAGGGACCTGAACAGACTCTGCAGGGTCCTAGGCTCAGTGGCACCGGATCAGGAGGGACCTGGACAGATTCTGCAGGGTCCTGGGCTCAGTGGCACCGGATTGGGAGGGACCTGGACAGACTCTGCAGGGTCCTGGGCTCAGTGGCACCGGATCAGGAGGGGCAACCAATGATGATTGCCTTTTCTTGATTATTTCCCTAAGTGGGCAGGGAAGGAGTTGACTCTTTAAAGTCAGAACCAATTCTGCGTAGGTCACTGAGCCCAGAGGAGGGCGCTGGATCTACCATAAAGGAACTAGAGTCACCCACAACTGGGAGTGACAGTGGGCGCTGGGAACTGAACCTGGGTCCTCTTCAAGAGCAGGCAGTGCTCTTAACTGCTGAGCCATCTCTCCAGCCTCAAATTGTCATCTTAACAAAGTTTGTAGTCTGAGATGCACGACCTCAGAGTCTCCCACTACCCAGGATTAAAATGATGATTTCGAGTCTCTTAATATGTTTATTGTCAGGTTGCAACCATCACAAAGATCAAAGGAGGTCTCAGTGGTCCAAGCCCTACTATCTCTATTTTAAATACAGTGTATCTCATATTTTATTAAGCTTATGTGATAGTTTTGCTAATAACTATTTAGTGACCAGTTGCAAAATATCTAGAAATGTAACCCTTGCTCTAGTACAGTCAGTCCTTCATGTCTCCAGGCTTAGCATCTGCAGCTTGGACCGACTCAGGTGTTAGCTATTCAGGAAGAGACTCACATCCTGTGCAGGCTTCCTGCCGTCTTATCGTCTTATCGGCATTGCTAAGCACTGAGGTGTAGCAGCTGTTGTCATGGCAAAAGCTGTCTAGAGGTGAGTTAGAGCATTCTTGCAGAAGGATGCGTGTCTGCTCTGTGCAGATACACTTTATACAAGGGGCCTGAGTGTCCACAGATTTCGGTATCCACCAGGGTTCTGGACCCAATCCTTCATGCACAGTGAGAGATACCTGCTCACTGCTTTAAAAGGGTCAGCTCCTCATTTTGACTCTTTTAAGTCAGAACCAATTCAGGAACAATCTTACTTAAGGTGCTCAGAGTTAGTGTGTGAAGAGAATATTGCTCACCTTCCTGGGCTCAGTCACTCGTGTATGTAACAAATATTTATTTTAAAGCCAATATTAAGGCAGCCATGGCGGTGCATGTTAGTAGTCCCAGCGACTGGGGAAGTTGAGGCAGGTGGATCACCGGTTTGAGACTGGCTTGGCTACTCAGTGAGATCATGCCACTGGTGTTTTAGGATGTGTTCATCTGGACCTCCAGACAGTGTGTTCATCTAAATGAACATTTGCAGAATGGATAAACGAACCCTTAACATATCAAATTGTTACTTATGCATTGTGAACACTCAATATCTTTTTTCTCTTATTTACTTTTTCCTTATTTATTTATTTATTTATTTTGGGGACAGGGCTTCATTGTATAACAAAACCCTGGCTGTCCTGGAATTTGCTCTGTAGACCAGGCTGATCTTAAACTTAAAGAGATCTGTCTGTCTCTTTAATCCCAAGTGCTGGGATTAAAGATGTGCACCATCACATCTGGCTATTACACTGATTTTCTTAAAGGAAAATACGCTATATTTACTTGTATGAGTTTTATGTGCCTGTGCAAATCTCACTCAGCCTCTCATGCCCCATTGTGTGTCTTCTCTTATCAGGGCAGTCTGTATACAGTATGGTGAGAATGCTGGACTGGAGAGGTGACCAAACTGTGGACAGTGCATTCGGCTCCCCAGAAGGACCTGACTTCAGTTCCAAGCATCCAAATTAGGTGGCTCACAACTGCTTATAACTCCAGCTCCAGATGACTAGACAGCACACACACACACACACACACACACACACACACACACACACACAGAGAGAGAGAGAGAGAGAGAGAGAGAAAGGATGGACTGGAGATGTCCAGTGCTTGCCTAGTATGCACAGAGCTCTGGGTTTGGTCCCCGGTGTAGCATAAACCATGTGTTGTGACACATGTATGAAATGTCATCACTGAAAGAAGAAGGGTCACACATTTAGGTTTATCCTGGGCTACACTGAGAGCTCAAAGCCAGCCTGGGCTATATTAACCATAAAGCACAACACAACAAAAAAGAGCCCTCTTGAGGGAAGCTGAATAGGAATGATACTTATAGTGGATTTTATGGAATGAAATTACCCTTCATCTGGGTCCTAAGCTCTGTAACCCCGGAGGCCTCCTGTGCTGATGGCAATCATGCTAATCCTGTGGTTTTATTAAACAAGCAGCATGGGGAATGGACCTTCGGCTCTGACCTCCTCCACACTCAGAGACATTGGAAAGCAGGAAGTTCACAGGCTCCTGTCGGTGGTTTCTTGAAGAAGTAGGGAGGGGACCAGAGGGCAGAGCTGTGTGCTGCCATGTAACTTGAGTCAGACGGTAGCCTGCAATGTATCCATCAGAATGTGGGAGTTCTTAGAGTCATCATCTAGAGGGGTAACTCGAAAAGTCTTAATGTTCTCCTTGATTAGGGGTTCCCATTGTATCTAGAATCCAGTCCAGCCTCTTGGTGACTTTTGAAAGGCCTCTCTGAGCTGCTCTGCCTATTTTTGGACTTCCATTTTCCTTTGTGCTCCGGCATCTGGCCTTTTTCTGTCCCAGTGACACGTCACATTCTCAGCCTCTGTCTTTGCCTTGTGATTTTCCTGATTGAAATGATTTCCTTCAGGCTTTCCCCAGATCATGTCAGGTGTCATGTCTTCAATGATCTTCCAGGTCCAATCTACTCTTCAGGGTCTGCCTTCTTTGATTTTCTGCTTACTTTCTTTTTTTTGAGACAGGCCCTTAAGTACCTTTAGCTGCCCCCCAAACTTGCTAGGTAGTAAAGGAGGCTTTTGAGTTTCTGCTCCTCCTTCTCCATCTTCAGAATGCTGGGATTATGGGCCACCAACCTCGAATACAGTGCTGGGGATTGAACCCCTGGCTTCAGGCATGCTGAAAAAGACTATCATCCGAGCTACATCCTGCGCTCTCTGAGTCATTTCCGTGTGTGTGTGTGTGTGTGTGTGTGTGCATGACTGCGTGTGTCTGCCTGTGTGTGTGCATGAGTGTGTGTGCCTCTGTGTGTGTGCCTCTGTGTGTGTGCCTCTGTGTGTGTGCCTCTGTGTGTGTGTGTATGTGTGTGTGTGCGCACATGTACCTGTGTGGGCATGTGAGTTTATATGTGTGTGTGGCTGTGTGTACATGAGTGTATGTGTGTGAGAGAGAATGTATGTGTTTCTCTATGTGTGGATGTGTGGATGTGTGGATGTGTGGATGTGTGGATGTGTGGATGTGTGTGTGTGTTTGTTTACCTGTGTGGGCATGTGAGTATGTGTGTGTGCCTGTGTGTACATGAATGTGTGTGCCTATGTGTGCCTGTGTGTATATGTGCCTCTGTCTGTGTTTGTGTACATGTACCTGTGTGGACACATGAGTGTATATGTGTATATGAGAGAGTATGTGTGTGAGAGTGTATGTGTGTGTCTCTGTGTGTAAATATGTATGTGTGTTCACCTGTGTGGGCAAGTGAGCATGTGTGTGTGTGTGTGTGTGTGTGTGTGTGTGTGGTGTGTGTGTGTGTGTGTGTGTGTGTGTGTGTGTGAATGTGGAGGCTGGATGTTGGTGTCTGATGTCTTCCACCATTTTCCACTGTGTGTATTGAGACAGGGTTTCTCACTGGACCTAGAACTCACTGTTTGGTGTAAGTTGACCAGCCAGCTTGCTCTGGGGAGTCCCTGACTTTGTGTGATGTTGTGCTGTTGTGGGGGGAGGGTTTGCTGTCACACTCACCGGCTTTTACATGGATCTGAACTGTAGTCCTCATGCTCATACCGAGAACACTTCCCATGTGGCCACTACCCCAGTCCAGCATCTTTTATTCAACATAATTCTTTTTGAAGAAATATTCTGGTTTTTAAAATAATGTTATACAATGTGTTTTAATCATATTCACCCCAACTCCTCCTCTTAACTCCTCCCAGATCCACCCCCATCTCCTACCCCAACCCAGCCTTATGTTCTCTTTCCTAACTTAAAAACTCATCTACTCCAACTTGCGTTGTCCCTCATTTAAGTATAGGACATCCACTGCAGCAAGGTCTCCCTCCCTGCCTTCCCCCTCCGGATGCCATCAAGGGCTCTCAGCTCCCCCGTTGGGCTCACCAACCCTTTCCCACTCTGACTCTTGGCTGTGCGGACAGACGGACAATGTGTGGGCAGCCACAGCGGCTGAGTTCATGAGTGCCCTGGTCTTGTGTTCAGAAGACGATGTTTCACTCTGGTCCTCGCTGATCTCCTGCTCCCGCAATCTTTCCACCCCACCCCCATTCCATGATGGCCCCTGGGCATTGGGGAGAGGGAAGGATACAGATGCCGCATTTATAGCTGAACACTCCACAGTTACTTATCTGCACTGTAACCAGTTGTGAGTTTCTGTGTTCAGCACTATCCACCACACAAAAGAAACGTCTCTGATGCAGTCGGAGAGTCTTGCTAGATAGAGAGCTAGGATTTTAAAGGGCAGTTTGATGCTAAGTCCATTTAACAAAATCAGAGTAGTAGTTGACCTAAGTCTTACACATGATCTGTCTCTATCATGTAGTGGGAATTGTGGTTTCTTTTAAAAAAACCAGTTATGTGAATGTCTTTGTCCTAATCCCAGGTGTGGGATATAGGGCTGCTCCAGTTTGAGCACAGCTGTTAACTTAGATTGTCTTGTGCTCTGGGGGGAGGGTGGAGTCCTGAGACGGTCTGTGTGTTTGCTGTTGCTGGACATCCTGATAACGGAGACAGGACTTGCCCCAAAGGAATCTGATGACTCCAATCATCAGGAAGTCGCCTATAGAGGGCTATACCCATTTTCCCCTCTAACCTTCTTTTGTCCTATCTAGTGTTGGGGGTGGGGGTGGGGTTGGAAGGGATTAGGGTGGAATAAGGGTTAGAACGGAGGTGGAGATAGAAGAACCCAATAAAGTAATAAAACACATACACCAATACTCCCATAATCTTGAACACTCCAGGATGAGCTGGACTTTAGGGGTGTGTGTGGATGGGGGTTGGATGAGATGGTGGACAGTATAACCTTGGGGTTTTATTGTTTTCTTAATAAAACAAAGGATGGATCCTAGGCCCCTTTCAGGTTGCCCGTGCTCTCATCAATGGCTCCACATTCTTCCGTGTTCTTCGAGTGCATGCACTGTGTAGACTTAGTAAGCCAGGTTCTCAGCCTTCCTGGCGCTGAGAGCCTTTACACAGGTCTCCATGCTGTAGTGACCTCAACCATAAAATTACTTTGTTGCTATGTCATAACTGTAATTTTGTTACTGTTATGAATTAATGTAAATATCTGTTATGTAGGATATCTGTTACAGGTTAAGAACCGCTGTGTTAGGCTAACGAAGGAAGACATGAAATTGGTGTGGGGGTGGGGCTAAGGGAGTCCGGGAAGAGTTGGAGGGAAAATGGGGGGTTGATAGGATCAAAATGAATTGTATACACATATGAAAGTCTTTTGGGGGGGGGGGGTTCGAGACAGGGTTTCTCTGTATAGCCCTGGCTGTCCTGGAACTCACTTTGTAGACCAGGCTGGCCTCGAACTCAGAAATCCGCCTGCCTCTGCCTCCTGAGTGCTGGGATTAAAGGCGTGAGCCACCACGCCCGGTTTTGAAAGTCTTAAAGAACGGATTTTTTTTTTTCGAGATGGGTTTCTCTGTGTAGTCCTGGCTGTCCTGGAACTCACTCTGTAGACCAGGCTGCCTCGAACTCAGAAATCCGTCTGCCTCTGCCTCCCAAAAGAACGGATTTTTTAAAAGACAAAGCATTCATCCAGCTGCCTTTCTCATGACTTCTCCCAGGCTTTGTAACAGCCATCGTAACAGCCAGGTTTCCCTTGGCTTGGTGGGTGGGCTCACTGCACTTCATCCCCAGGACAACCTTTTTTGTAGTTTTAGTGTGGAAAGTTGGCTTGGTCTGCTTGCCTGCACACCACTGCTTCCGGTCATAAAAGAAATAAGTATTCCCTGCGTGCGGGGAGTCTAGGCCCTTCTCGAACTGTGTTGTTTGAACTCAGTGGGGTTGCTACTTACCAATCCGTGCTTAGAGAACAGCCCAGTGAGTTCAGAAATCTTCAAATATTCCTCATGCGTGAGGAGGCGCTGTGCGGAGTAAAGTGAGTTACAGAAGACACTGTGGAGGCTAGCACCGGCAGTGTCTGACTCACACGGACCTGGAAGCTTAGAATCAAGGCTCCAAATTCCAGACATCTGATTGTATAATACTGTCACCAGTACCTCTGCCACTTTTATTTGAGACAGAGTCTCCGTGTAGCCTTGGTTGTCCAGCTTTGGTTGTCCTGGGGCTGGCTAGGTAGACCAGGCTGTCCTCTAACTCACAGGGAACTGCCTGGTTTGGCCTCCTGAGTGCGCCCATTGAAGGCGCATGCCATCATGCCCAGCTAATTTCAGTTTTAGTTTTACTTTTGTATATGTGTGTATGCCAACATAATTGTGTCCTGTTTGTGTGTGCAGTGACCTCAGAGACCAGAAGAGGGGATTAGATCCCTGAAGCTAGAGTTAAGGTGGCTGTAAGCTGCCTGATGTAGGTGCCAGAAATTCAACCCCAGTCTTCTGGAAGAGCAACAAGTGCCCTTAACCACTGAGCCATCTCTCCAGCCCCACCCTCACCTCTGCTTCTGCTAACATGTGCAGCAGCTCCTTGAATGAATGGGTGAACAGCAGCAACTTTACAGCTGATGGAAGAGTTCTCTCTCCCTCCTCCCCGTATCTCCTCTGCTTCCATCCCTCCTCCCCTCCCACCGACCCCTGCTTCCCTCCCTCTCACCCCTTCCTCCCTCCCTTGCCTTCCTCCCCTTCCTCCCTCCCTCCCTCCTCCCCTCCTCTCACCCACCCCTGCTCCCTTCGTCCTTTCCCCCTTTTCTCCTTCCCTCTTTCCCCTCTTCCCTTCCTTTTCCTTTCATCCTATGTCTTCCCCCATCCTCTCCTCCCCTCCCTCCCTTCCTTCCTTCCTTCCTTCCTTCCTTCCTTCCTTCCTTCCTTCCTTCCTTCCTTCCTCCGGATCTCATTGGCATTGAATTTGCTCTGTGCCTAGGCTGTCCTTGAGTTTGCAATCCTCCTTCCTCTACCTCCTGAGTCCTGAGATTACATGACTGTGCCACAGGCTGACTCCAAACTTCTCTACTTCTCTACCCTAATCTGATACACATGTGGCAGCTCCTCAGAATCTGTCTTTTCCATCCTGTGCAGGGAGTTTAGTGCCTCTAAGTACTGGCTTCCTCTCCTGTCCCTTCCATTTGGAATTCCTTTTTTCTTGGTTGAGGTCAGGTCCTTCCTTTGGACCCAGTTCTGTGCCCACCTAGTAGTGGTTCCTTCTTTGCACTTCCACATGGTTTTATCTGCGCCACTGGTAAGCTCTCTCCCAGATTAGTTCCAGGTTCACATGTCTGTCTTCATTGACATTGAGCCCATGAGGGAGGGGGGAGGTGGTGTGTTTTCATCTCTGGGCATCCAGGAAGGGTGGCTGGACCTGCCACACTTCAGTGTCATGCTTGGAGAAATCCTTCAAATTGCATACAGCACAGGCGGTCTGCAAGACAGCAGTGTAAGTGCTGGAGATACTTACTGTTGGCCAAAACACGACC
This sequence comes from Mus minutoides, assembly GCA_902729485.2. NCBI lineage: Eukaryota > Metazoa > Chordata > Mammalia > Rodentia > Muridae > Mus > Mus minutoides. The sequence goes on along the minus strand of LR749958.1, from coordinate 672,749 downwards.
CCCAGCCTCTTGCTCTTATAACTTAATCTGGAAATCAGTCATGTTACGTAGAAAACATGAAAGAAGTGTTAGCTAGAAATGGTGACACTGTGAGTTAGACACCAGTTGGTCTACATAGTGAGTTCCAAGCTGGCAAGGGCTGTGTGGTGAGACCCTGTATCAACAGAGGAAGTGTAGTGAGACAGAAAGAACATGGGTAGAGCTGAAGTTGTCACAAGCATTGGTTTCTAGTTCACATGATTCACTAAAAAGCTTTGACCAATCTTTCCCCTCCTAAAATCTTAGCTTTCTTCTTTTTAACAAAGGGGTTTCGTTAGAAACCTCTGATGATTTCAAACGCCAGCCAGCAGGGCTCTGAGTGACTTTAGCTCCCCTGGAACAGTTTGGAAGAGGCAGTGCAGGCTCTGTTTGCCCCCTGCTGGTCACTTGGTGAAATCACAGTCCTGGGAGGCAGGGATGGGAGAGTAGAGCTGAGACCAGCAAACAGATTGTGAACAAAGACTCATCACCAATGACCATTCTAGAATAGACAAAGTAATTTTATCACTTGTCGCTCTGCTCTCTGCTCTCGGCCTTTAGCTGACCCATAAAGCACCAGTTTCTTCCCAAACTAGAGACATTTTCTTCTGCGGCAAATTCTTCATTCTGCTCAGTTTTATTCTCTTACCCATTCATTTATGACAAAGTATGGCTTCACTGTGTCTCACACTTATCCTCCAATAGGACTACGGCCACTTTATTTTGGGGACTTGGTCTAGGCAAAGTGAAGCTAGTAAGATTTCTTTGTTGAGGTTGCTACGAGGCAGGCTTCTGGAGAATTAAGCAGATCTGAGCTATAATATGACAAGTCCTCCCAGAGAGAAGTCTGTCTCTAAATGTCTCTGCGAAATGGGGTTGGGTAGAGCTAGTTGCTGATTTTTCTCTTGTATTTTCTATCATAAACATGATATACATTTAAAGCTACCTTTGCTCCCTTATAAACAATAACTATATATAATATAAATTTTTTCACTCATTAAAGAAATTCTGTAATAAATCAAGCTTGGTGTGGCATATAGTCCCAGAACTCTGAGATTGGAGATAGGAGGATTGGTGCAAATTCCAGGCCAGTCTGGGCTACAATGTGAGACTTTATCTTAAAAATGAGGATTGGGAGAGGGGAGGGGAGGAAAGCGAAAGTGATTACTTAGAATTTCTAGTCAGGGTCTAGGGGACAGAAGAGTAGAGAAGTCTCAGAGTCAGGGAGAAAGACTGTGGGTGGTGGACTGCGAAGGATGTAGAGTGAGTGGGCCCACTGCATGTATAATTAAGTGGATTTACAGTATATACATAAGAAATCTATCTTCTTTCTTTCTTTCTTTCTTTCTTTCTTTCTTTCTTTCTTTCTTTCTTTCTTACAGGATTTCTCTATGTAACAGCCTTGGCTGTCCTAGAACTTAAACTGCAGATCAGGCTGGCCTCAAACTCAAAGATCCAACTGCCTCTGCCTCCCTAATGCTGGGACTAAAGGCTCGTGCCACCATACGTGGCCAGAGATAACTGCTCACCACCAGCATTCTTGTTTCTTTATTTTATTTTAATGTATTTTAATTGGGTATTTTATTTATTTACATTTCAAATCTTACCTCTTTCCCTGTTTCCCCTCTGCAAGCCCCCCACCCCCTCCCCGCTGCTTCTATGAGGGTGCTCCCCTACCCACACACCCACTCCCTCCTCACTACCCTGGCATTCCCCTACACTAGGCATCAAGCCTTCACAGAACCAAGGGCTTCCCTCTCCCACTGATGCTAGATGAGGCCATCCTCTGCTACATTAGCAGCTGGAGCCATGGGTCCCTCCATGTGTACTCTTTGGTTGATGGTTTAGACCCTGGGAGCTATGGGGGTTGGGGAGAGAGTCTGGTTGGTTGATATTGTTGTTCTTCCTATAGAGTTGCCATTCCCTTCAGCACCTACAGTTCTTCCCCTAACTCCTCCATTGGGGACCCTGTGCTCAGTCTGATGGTTGGCTGCAAGTATCTGCATCCCTATTGGTCAGGCTCTGGCAGAGCCTCTCAGGAGACAGCCTATAACAGGCTCCTGTCAGCAAGTACTTCTAGGCATCCGCAATAGTGTCTGGATTTGGTATCTGCTGATGGGATGGATTCCCCAGGTGGGGCAGTCTCTGGATGGCCTTTCTTCAATCTCTGTTCCACTCTTTGTCCCTGTATTTCCTTTAGACAGGAGCAATTCTGGGTTAAAATTTTGGAGATGGGTGGGTGACCCCATCTCTCAATTGGGGGCTGTGCCTAACCTCTGGATATGGTCTCTACAGGTTCTCTCTCGCCTTTGTTGGGTATTTCAGCTGATGTCATCCCCACTGGGTCCTGGGAGTCTCTTGCTTTTCTGGCTTCTGGGACTTTCTGGTGGGTACCCCAGTTTCCCATGCCCCATTGAACACCTCTCTTCAATTTCCTGATCCTCTGTACTTCTCCCCTGTCTTCTCCCATACCTGATTCTGTCCCCTTTTTCCCTCCCCCTCTTCTCTTTCTCCCAAGTCCCTCTCATCCTCTACCTCCTGTGATTATTTTGCTCCCCCTTCTAAGTAGGATTGAAGCATCCACACTTTGATCTTCCTTCTTTTTGAGCTTCATATGGTCTGTGAATTGTATTGTGGGTATTCTGAGCTTTTTGCCTAATATCCACTTATCAGTGAGTGCATACTGTGTGTGTTCTTTTGTGACTGGGATGATTTTACCTCACTCAGGATGGTATTTTCTAGTTCCATCCATTTGCCTGTGAATTTCACGAAGTCATTGTTTTTAATAGCTGAGTAGTACTCCATTGTGTAAATGTACCACATTTTCTGTATCCATTCCTCTGTTGAGGGACATCTGGGTTCTTTCCAGCTTCTGGTTATTATAAATAAGGCTGCTATGAACATAGTGGAACATGTGTCCTTGTTATATGTTGGAGCATCGTCTGGGTATATGCCCAGGAATGGTATAGCTGGGTCCTCTGTTAGTACTATTTCCAGTTTTCTGAGGAACCACCAGACTGATTTCCAGAGTGGTTGTACCAGCTTGCAATGGAGGAGTGTTTCTCTTGTACTTGTTTTTTAATAGATTTTTTTTTAATGTGTTGTACTTTGAAACTCACTGAATGGTAACGGTATTAACTATTGAATGTTATTCCATGAAATTGATTTCATAACATCTAGGATGCATCAAACCTTGTACTTGAAGCTGCCCTGTGTCATCAGTCCCCAGCCTTCCTTCTTGTGGCTGAATTCTCAGTATGTATTAGTGCTGAGTAAGGGCTTTCTCTAGTAAGCTCTCAGGTCCATATGGGTGGGGAGAAGATACTGTTTTTACCCCATACTCATAACTATAGGTTTGAGAATTATTCCTATAACACTCATGTGCAAAGCCCTTTAGTCCAAATCTTTTGATTGCTCCCAAAGACCTTGATTGTTTTCCTCTATAAATAAACAGAGACGACCATGCCCATGTGCCAGGCTGGCAGGCTGGTATGAGGCAGTCCTTTACTGCTTACTGTGGGGCCTGCCACGGAGTATTTGCTCTGTAAATTCTAGTTTTATTTTTTAGCCACTTTTTCTTTTTAATTAATTTTCATTTTAAACTGTTTATGGTTATGTGTGTGCTGTCTGCATGTTTGTTTATCTGTGTACTTCAAGTATGCCTGGTGCCTTCGGAGGCCAGAAGAGGGCCTTGCTGTCAGAAACTGGAATTGCAGGCATTTTGTAAGCTGCTCATGTCGGTGCTGGGAATTGAATCTAGGTCTTCTGAAATGATTTTAACCACTGAGCCATCTCTCCAGCTCCATTTTAAGACAACCTTTTAGTTTTACATTTTTGGGGGTAGGGAGAGGTGGAGAGGGAGAAAGGAAGGGAGGGAGGGGTGACCCCTGTGAATGCCAGCCTTGCCTATGAGGATCAGACAATTTGGAGTCTGTCTTCTACCACCTGGGGCTTGAGGGTTAATCTCAGTTCCTTAGGCTTGCTGGACCTAGTTCATTTCCCTCCAAATCTCTAGGCGTATTTCCAGTCCTAAGTTCTTTCTTACCACATTGAATTGCTTAGTCTGAACACCATCCCTTAACCCTCCATCTCTGACACACACACACACACACACACACACACACACACACACACAAGCACGCACACATACACACACACGCACACACATGCACACACACACTCTCACACACACATGCACGCACGCACACATGCATGCATGCAAACACGCACGTGTGCACACACGCAAACACATGCACACACACGCACGTACGAACACATGCACACACACGAACACACTCGTGCACACACACACACAAAGCTGAGCTTTGCTGCATTGGAGCCTCAGTTCTTTCCTTCCTTCCTGTCTACTGGATGAACTCACTTTCAGAGCAGAATTCAAAGGGGTCTCCTGTGAGATCTTCCCTAAGACTCTGCTTATGTTCTCTGCTTCCAGGAGACTGTGTGTGTGTGTTTGTGTGTATGTGTTTGTGTGTGTGCTCATTATACTGCTTCTAGCTTTGCCACAATTCTTTTGTTATAATTATGCATAATTTTGCCTACTAGATTGTAACCTTGAAGAGGCAGAAACCGAGTGTCAAGGAGATTCATACAGAGAGAGTCTGGAGGGGTCAAACGGGTGACAGTATCAAAGTGATGGGTACAATGATTGGCTTCGTGAGAACCTTTTCTGAAACCAAAGGGAAGAAACAAAAAAGGAGACAAATTAGCAGCCCAAAGAGAAGAGTGGAGCAGTCTCAGGGAGGTCTAAGGGGTGGATTTTTTTCTTGTGCTAGATGGCGTGAGGTCTTTGTGGGCTGGTGTGAAGGAGTTCCTGAAGAAGCTCTGCAAAGAGACACAGCCTTGTTTCCACCTAGTCTCAGTCTGAATGGTCTTACCTTACGTCACAGTCCATCAGCCCAGAAGAGCAAAACTGGGGTCGTCAGCCTGAAGCAAGAGCAGAGAGAGGCTTGCAGGAGTGGATGCAGAGTTTTAAGATTAGTTTAGGACCATTTGGAGCTGTTCCAGTTGAGGCACTATGGCGGCCATGCAGTCTTTAGCCTGGATGACAGGGGTGGTGACTGAAGCACGGGACTCCATTCTTGTTCTAGTTAGCATCCTGTGTTAAAGTGGCTCTATGGGTCCCACTTTTTCCTGGTCGTTGGTATAGCCAGTGGAGGATGAGAACGAAGAGCATGGCCTACCATGTCACTATCCTGCTGGGAGCAGACCTTGGCCCTGGATCCTGCACTGCACCCCAGAGGCTCAGCCACTGGTCCCACGACAGATGACAAAAGATGTAGAGTAAGGGTGAGGAGCAGAAAGATTCACTCAGTGTGGCCATGGTGAGGAAGAGGAACACAGAAGTCAGATGGACTACATCCCCCTTCTCTGGCCAAGTCCATCTTCTGGGTCTGGACATGAAGCTTAGCTCTAAAACAGCCCTGACCTAAGTGTGGTCCTCCTTCCTCATTGCCTGGGCTGTAGTATTTCCTTCAAGGTGGTCTGACAAGCTGTCAGTATCGTGTGAGGTCTGTTTCTGAGAGACAAGTTTCTCTTCTGCCTGGCACCATTTCTAGTCTTTTCCTTCTCCCAGTATAGGATTTCCAGGGAAATTCCAGTCCCATGGAATCTATTATTCCAATAGTTCAATATCTAAAGGGAGGGACACAATTGTCTCTTTGGAAAAATCTTCATTCCTGCCATGGTAGTTACACTATTTGGGCTTTTCCTGTTCTAGACCATTGATCTAACCTTGTTGTATCATTTCATAATCTGTGAAGCATCCTTAACAACCAGTCCTGGACGACGCCTCAAAACAACAAGAATTGCAGCACAGTTGACAGGAACTGAGAACGGTTTAAGGAAAAACTGGGTCAACTGGAGAGGGCAGCTGGTACCACAGGAACAATCCAGTGGCGACTATCACCAAGGGAAGGACACCACCCCTCCCCCAGTTCCCACACAACAGCCCTTGCTGTTGGATACCCACTGTTTTTGTTGCTATGAACAATTCTAAATCTGTCTCCAAATCTGTCACCCACGGAAGATTCAGAGTTCTGAGAGAAGTGGGAAGGGAGTGGAGCCCAAGACCTATGACCAGTCCTGACCAGTCCTGACCAGTCCTGACCAGTCCTGACCAGTCCTGGCTTCTCCGGGCAAGGAGGGGTTAGATGCTTTCCTATGCCAGCTTCCCTCCTCTCATCAGAGATGCACAGAATGAGGGGTTTCTTAGCAGAGAGGAGGTTTAGATGATGGTGGCAAATGCAATATAACAAAATGTCTGTCAGGCTTCAGCCCCTCTCTCCTCTCAGACTGGTGCTCCTTCCTGGTTGCTCTGTTTTGCTGGCTTGTCAACCACGATCACAGTCACTTGAAACTTCAGAACCATCTTCTTCTTGTTCCTGTTCTCCTCATGAATAACTCTCCACAGATCTGTCTCTCCCCGCCCCCTGCACCTCATCACCATTACTGTGTTAGAAAGATTACCTTGGCAACAGCATAGAGGAGAGAAAAAAAAAAAACTGGAAACTGGGAACTCGGTTTTCTGAATTCGAGGGATAGAAGAAACTGTTGAATGTGTCCACTGTAACAGTCTCCCTTACGATCTAGCATTAGATTCTTGTAACATTAAAAATGAGCATGACATAGATCCTGGTATCCTTTATCTCAGCTTTTGGCATCAGTACGTCTGAGGCAGCACTGTGGCTGTCGTGTGCCCACGTGCACACACGTGGTGCATCCCAGGCTGAGAGCCTGCTGTATTCCAGGACATTTATTTTAAAGCCGAGGAGACTGAGGGCAGAAGGAAGGGAGTCCATGAAAGGATCCAGGAACAAGATCAGAGCTGGCATCTGGTCAAGTGATACTCAGATCGCTTACTTTTCTCTGTGGAAAAGAAAACTTTCTGTTTCTCTTTGTGTCCAAGAAAGCAAGATACACTGTTCTAGGCTGGCAGTGAACAGGCCCTTCAGACTGAAGTTCTATCTTGAGCAGCTCACAAGAAGCAACTGTTTTTAATGGTGGCTNCCAGGAACAAGATCAGAGCTGGCATCTGGTCAAGTGATACTCAGATCGCTTACTTTTCTCTGTGGAAAAGAAAACTTTCTGTTTCTCTTTGTGTCCAAGAAAGCAAGATACACTGTTCTAGGCTGGCAGTGAACAGGCCCTTCAGACTGAAGTTCTATCTTGAGCAGCTCACAAGAAGCAACTGTTTTTAATGGTGGCTGCTTCCTGTCTAAGTTTCACCATGCTGTGATGAAACACCAGGACCAAAAGCAATTTCGAGAGGGAAGGGTTTATTTGGCTTGCATACCCTGAATTACAATCCACTGAGGAAGCTAAGTCAGGATCCCAGAAGCAGGAGCTGATGCAGAGGCCGTGAAGAATGCTGCTTGCTGGCTTGCTCTTCATGGCCTGCTCAGCCTGCTGTCTTATAGGACCACCAGGTGAGGGTCATACCGCTTACAATGGGCCAGGCTCTCCCCCTTTAATCCCTGCTTGAGAAAATGCTCTATAGGCGTGCCTAGAGCCCCATCTTATGGAGGCACCCTCCTATCAGATGACTCTAGCTTGTGTCACGTTGACATAAAACTAGCCAGCATACTCTCTGTACCACAAGTCTTCCTTGTCAGAACCAGGTAAAATGTCCCTGGGTAGGAAGTGAGGAAGTGCCCGGATAAAGGACAGCCCATCCAAGAACTCACTTCTGTGTCTGGCAGTATTCTGGCTGTCTGGGCCTTAGGTTGGGCCTCTGACTCTCCGGACACGATGTTTAGTTACTCACTGACTCTTTGTCAGTTGCTGTCTGTCCTTTAACTTCCAGGTTCTCATCCTGAGACTCCTGTTCCCCACCCCCTCTGACTTGGATTAATCACTTTGCTTTGAATTGGTTACCACCAACTGTGGACACTCACTCTCATGGCAACCTGGAGCTTCGAGATGCTTTCTTCTACATAAAGGTGCTTAAAAATAATGTCTTTACAAAGCCTGTGCTTTTCCATAAAGATAACATCTTAGTCCAAATGCACCTTAAAGAAAAAAAAAAAAAAAGAAAGAAAGAAAAAGAAAAAGAAAAAGGCAACAGCCTGAGACCTGTTGTAGTAGAGTCATCTTTCCATCAGGGGGAGCCATTCTTTTTCCTAAATCCTCTGTATCCAGAAAGGGAAATCACAACAAAGTCTGAACACCTCTCTCTGGCTCAAATAGGAGTGATGTGGTCAGAGCTGGCTGGTAGGAATGAACTCTAAGAACATGGAAGTGGGGGGCAGGTGTGTGTGTGTAATGGCAGGTCAGTTTGCAGAAGTCACTTTGCCAGTAGGTGAGAGATGATGAGAAAGAAATCATGCAGTGGGCCTATAGAATGAAGAAGTGGGTGGGAAAAGTCTGGAAATAGAGCCGTTTTGGCTAGAAAATGACAAGAGTATAAGTTAAAGATGCCTGGGCTGGGAGCATGAGGACCTGTGAAGATGGTTCTGTGAATAGAATGTGGGAAATAAGGGCTGTTTTGAAAGGAGGGAGGCATTAGGTTTGTGCACGGAGCATGCAGATACCCAAGGATGCTTCCATAATGATAAATTCAGTAACTTTGAACTGCAGATATTAGTGTGGGCTTCATGGGGAAGAAAAGAGGAGACCAGGGAATCATATAGACTGAGAAAAGAAAAGGCACAAGCTTACAAGAGTATCTACATTTAAGTATGAAACACGGAAGTAATCTGAGGAGCAGGGTTTGTGTATAAGGGAGAAATAAAGTAAGCTTTTGCTCCAGTCAAGCAAGGGAGGGGATTTCATAAAGGGATGTGGAGAGAGAGTGAGAGAGAGGATGAGATGAGGGCTGGTCAGGTTGTTATTTCAACAATCACTCAAGACTTTTGGTCATGGTAGGCCTCCTGTCAATCACAACAAGCTGTTGTGGTCCCGAGGAGAAAGCCCTTACCAAATGAAGTACTTGGACAAGTTTCTGGATAGCTCATATTTATAGTTCACTTTATAAAGCTCAGGGTCGCTCAAAATTTCCAAATAAATTCTTTCAGGCTCTCAGGATTCAGTGCTAGAAACTGCAAAAACTGAAGAGCGGGCAGAAGGCCAGATAGATAAAGAATGATTATTAAATATTAATGAGCAGTCTCCTCCTGCTAAGCTAGACGCTCTAGGAGAAATAGCCCCAAGCGGACTAGGTTCCCCGCCTCCTCATGAATATGCAGATAGCTGTCCGCCGCGCACTGCCCCGCCCTCTACTCCTCTCCCACCGCAACGGACTCTCCCTTCAAACGGGAAACAAGATGGCGGCGGCAGGTCCGAGCACTCGGGCTTCTTCCGCGGCGGCCGCAGCAGCTCTGAGTCGGCGGGGCCGGCGGGGCCGCTGTGACGAGATGGCGGCAGCGAAAGCTCCAGGCCCGGCCTCCAGCCCCGCGTTGTTAGTGTTGCGGTCAGCGCCACGGCCGGAGGAGTCGGGCTGCACCGGGTGCCTGAAGACCCCGGGGGAAGTGGCGGCCCCGCCGTGCAGCCACTCGCGGTGCCGAGGCTGCGCCTCGCGCGCGGCGGGCCCGGGCTGCCGTCCCCGCGGCTCGGGCTGGCCCCGCCGTCGGGCGCGCGACGACGGCCAGGCCGCCGCGGAGCTGATGGGCGAGCGCGCCCGTCGTGGACAGCCGGAGCGCTGCCGCCAGCGCCGGGACGGGGGCGCGGCTGCCTCGGGGCCCAAGCCGGAGCCGGAGCCGCTCGCGGAGCCAGGTGGAGCCTCCCCTCGCCCCTGTGGGCTTCGGCCAGGCCCAGCCGCCGGGTCTGGCCTGGTGAGCGGGGTGGAGGGGTCCCGGGCTCCGCTGGAGCGGGGGTGGAGAGTTCTGCTGGGGTCGCGACCGGGTTCTGCCCCGGCGCAGTATGTGTTGGTGAAGGTTGAACTTTGGAGCGAACTGTGCGCGTGTTTAATTTGGAGGGGGCAGTGAGGGGACCCCGCGCAAGTCAGAAGTTTGGAAGGAAACAATTCTTGGAACAAGTTAGGGGCATGTTGAAGTTGGTGCGTGGAGTGGGAGGGGCCCTGGAGAATCCCAGAAGCGCTTGTTTCAGTGTTGGGCGGAGGGCTTGGGGTCGCGCGTTCTAGGAAGGATGTGTCTTCCAGGGCTGGAGGGGATGAGGTGTGGGATATCCCAAGCTCAGGGGGAGCTTTGCAGACTTGAGAGCAGACTTGAGGATGAGCTCACGTGTGAAGTTCTTTCTCATGCAATCTTGAAAAAAAAATACATGCTTAGCGCAGAGCTTGCCACACAGAGATAAATGCCATCTATATTGGTGATAATACTAATCATAAACGTCAGTAATGGTTGATGAAAAAAGCTGGGTGGGATTTAAGTTTTGGAGACAAAGATTGGTTTGGCTGGGGGCTGTTTCCTGTCTTTCTATGTAAGTTTCGTCTATGATGCTGGCAATTTAAACGTCTGTTGTAGGACTCTTGGCCCGAACTCCTTTTCCTTTCTCACCGTCAGCAACACTTGTTGGTGCTGAAGTCTTGAGAAAATTCCGTTTGTAACACGAACTGAGACCTAGGCCTCTTTGGTGCAAGCCTAGGCAACATACCTACAGCTGAGATTTTCAAGAACCGTGAATCAGGAAAAGCCATTTGCTAGCCTTTTTATGTTAGGAATTCTGCTTAACGTCGTTTTCAGCAGAAGGAAGGCATTGCTTTGTGTGTATGGAAAGTGCAGTTCCTAGAAACTACAGGGTCCAGAATGCATCTGTTTTTGGTTCAAGCACCTGCCAAAGACCTTGCTTTTCAGTCAGGGCTGAGATGCTCTGCATTTTACTTTCTGCGTTTCTTGTTATTCCTTCCAAAAACATCACAATGCTCTTGGCTTTACCTTTATTTCTATTTCATAGGTGAGACTGAGGCCCAAAGAGATTAGCTAACTCGTCTAATGATGAAAGTACAATTCCATCTGATTTTCTCAATTTAGCTTGCTTTAATTTCTGAGATTATAAATATAAGCATTTTCTCTGGTCTCCCTACTAACTACATTGACTGTATGGTCAAATAGAATAGCAGTTCTCTTTCTATATCTCTCGGAGCTGTAATGAAACAACCACGTTGAAATTTGAACTATGAAAGAATGCATTGCTCACTGATTTGTGTAAACTTTTCCCACTAAAGAAATTTGTTTTCATAAAGAATAGGCTATTAGTGACTGAGGACATTTACCTAAAATGAGTCCATAGGACTTGTTAAGTTACTTAGTATCTTTCAGTTATATGTGGGTCATAATGAAAAGTATTTTTCCTAAATTTACTTTTTGGGTCATTGAGTATATGCAATAATATGTTTGTCCAGCTAAATAATTTTAGAAGAATAGAAAATACTACTGAACCAGTCATGGTGATGCAAACTTGGAATCTCGGTATTTGGGAAGTGGACTCAGGAGAATCAAAAGTTCAAGGTTATTGGCTACCTGCGAAGCCATTTAAAAAACAAAACTTAAAAAGAAAAAGGAGTTTCTGAATAGGGCTTGGAAACTATCTTTTAGTATTGGTAGGTATTTACTAAAGTTATACAGGGTCTATTTTAATTAAAACTTTAACAACGGGGTAGGGGCAGCAAGAAGTCACCAACAGTGCCACCCTGACAGCTGAGTTCAGTTCCAGGACTCCCATAGTGAGTGGGGGGAGCTGACTCTGAAAAGTTGTCCTTTGACCTCCACATGTGTGTAGTGGCATGTACACATACCTCCCCAAATAAATAAAGAAAAATGTAATAAAGGTAATAAATAAAATGTCAAGTGTGGTAGGGCAAGCCTATAATCCCACAATTGGGAGGTAGAGACTAGAGAATAAATCCAAGATCCTTGAGTACATAATAAAGTCCAGGCCAGTCTGGGCTGCAGGAGGCTCTGTCTCAACAGAACAAAGCCAAGCTCAGCAACCTGGAGCCACTCGTGAGCTGAGGAAAGTGAGAGAAAGTAACCATTCGGTGACCGTGCTTCCCTCTCATTCCAGGGTCGTCAGGGTTTTGTTTACTCTTCCACAGTTTGTGCATCTGCATGAAATCCATATCAAAATAAAGTACATATTTGCTATGCTATACACAGTGTTGTGTGTGTGTGTGTGTGTGTTACATGGGCACACAGAGGGCAGAGGGATGTAAGATACCTTCCTCTCTGCCTGTGGTTCCCAGCCTTCCTAATGCTTCCACTCTTTAATATATTTCCTCATGTAGTGGTGATTCCCAACCATAAAGTTGCTTTTGTTGCTGTATTTTGCTACTGTTATGAATTGTAATGTAAATATTTGTGTTTTCTGATGGTCTTAGGTGACCCCTCTGAAAAAGGTTGCTCAATCTGCAAAGGGGTTGAGGCTCACAGGTTGAAAACTGCTGCTTTATGCCTTACTGCTTAGAGATGAGGATTCTGACAGAACTGGAAGCTCTTCATTTTGCTAGGTTGACTGGTCAGCAAGTTCTCATAATCCTCCAGTCTGTTCCTCAGTGCTGAAGTGACAGACACGTGTAATTGTGTCTGGCTTTTTATATAGGGATTTGAACTTAGATCATCCTTGCAGGTCAAGCACTCTTACCCACAGAGCCATCATCTCCCTAGCCTGCAAGTTCTTCTTTTTCTGTTTAATAATACATGCATACTAGTACAGAAAATGTCTTTAGCATTTTTACAGTTGTATGGAATTTTATTAAATGGATATAACATTATTTAGCCATCTGTTGGTGAACATTTAAGTGGAATCTTATATTTTGCTATTATATTTTTTTCAAACTTAAAAAATATGTATGAGTGTTTTGCCTGCGTGAGTCCTGTGTGTGTGTGTGTGTGTGTGTGTGTGTGTGTGTGTGTGTGTGTGTGTGAACATTGCCTAAAGTGGCCAGAAGAGGGTGTCAGATTCCCTGGAATTAGTGTCATAGATTTTTGGGAACTGGCAGGTGGGTGGGTGCTGGAAACTGAGCTTGGGTCCCCTGGAAGAGTAGCTGGTGCTCTTAAGCACTGAGCCAGCTCTCTGGACCCATAATTTTTGAAAAAGTTGTTTTGTAACTGTGCATTTCCGTGGAGAAGCCACCCACAGCTTGAACAGATTTTCAAAGACTTTGCTAAAGAAAAGAAGAGGTTACAGACAGACAGTTTGATTCTGGGTCCTCATGGTTGCCCAGAGGAAAGTGAAGGGGAGGCAAGAACCACTGGCTAGAAGTGCAGTGAGGTAGTAGATAAACAGAAGCTCAAAGAGGGACTGTGTAAAAAGACACAGTGCAGACTCCAGACAGGGGAAGGTTCATGTTGACTTTGTTTTGGTTTTTGATGAGCTCTGACGTTAAGAGTCCAGCCAGCCTGAACTATTCTCCTGCTGCAGTGTCCTGAATGCTGAGTTTGCAGGTGTGAACCACCATCCTGGCTCATGCTGGCTGTTCATGGAGGAGGCTGAAGTATTTGTGATTTCATGAGTAGAAACCACAGCAGCAGTAGGAGGTCATTTGTAGGAACCCTAGTGAGTGTACCTCTTGGTGGATTCTTACAGTACAGTTAGGTCAGCTAATGAAGGCAGGGTTGGCCTGCTTTGTGAGGCTGGAAATGAAATTGTCTCCGGTGCGATGCTGTTTAAGTGAGAGTCTGTTGTGTTTGCTTGCTTGCTTATTTATTTGAGGCTAGGTTGTGTTGTGTTGTGTTGTGTTGTGTTGCAGAGGCTGCTTTTGAATGCCTGCAGTCCTCCCACTTTGTTTGTTTTTTCTGTGTTGAGACAGGACCTTGCTGAGGAGGAGCCCTGGCAGGCAGTAAGCTTGGGACTTCCAACCTTAGTCTCCCAAGTGTGGGATTGAAGCATGTGCCACCATGCACAATCTATTATTATTATTTTTTAAAAGATTTTGAAATACAACGTCTCTTTTAGGGTTGTCTATGAAAAAAAAGTATAGTTTGTGCTTGTTGAAAAATTTGGTTGTGTTTTTGATGTTTTTTGTGGCTTGAAATTTATTTAATTTGAGACAGGGTATCACTGTGTATCCAGGTTGCTCTCAGACTCATAGCAGCCCCTTAGCCTTCCTAGTGGGCTGGATTGCAGGCGTGTACCACCACACCTGGCTTCTTAGTTTTGTTGATCCGTAAAATCCTGTGTGTGAAGGCTACAGCAGTTTTCATGTCAAGACTGGCTCCAAGCTGAACTTCACATTCTTTGAGGCTATGCAGGTCCTTGTCTGTTTGATTGTACTAAGCTTTGGTATTGTCTTGAACAGTATGCAGGGTTTATAATGAATAGCTGCATTTTGTTAAGTATTTTTCATACCAGCAAACAAAATATTATAAAACTCTTTGTCATGCAATTTATATTCTAGATATAAAGGCATTCTAATGTGTTGATTTTAAAAATATGCACTATACAGGTATGAATAGTTTTAGAACTATACATAATAATTATATTTAAGTCATATTGAAAATGATTAAAGAATTTTGATTTAAAGCCAAAAGTGCTTCTAAATTATACTGTCTTTGATCTTGAAAATGGAACTTTTTAGCTTTTAGGATAATTCCTTTTTCTTCCACTATAGGTAATGATTAAAGTAATAAGCTAGACAAAGGCTGATAACAATTTTAAGTTGGCAGACTTTTTTTTTTTTCTTTTTTTGGTCTTAAAATCAAATTTCAAAAATATAGTAGATGATAGGGTTCATACTATCTCATTTATCCTTCCTTTTTATCTCACAGTCTCCACACAAACATCCCTGTTCACACTTCCTGCTCACTTATGATTAACACACATTTTAAACATTTGTTTTCTGTGAAAAGCAAATAGTTCTGGTCTGTTACTCAGTGTCAGACAACATCTGCTAAGTGTGTTGCCTAAATTACTTTTAGGACGAGTACATAATGAAATTATGTGATTGTATAAAAGGACAGGGCTTTCTCTGGTCTGTAAGAACTTGTTTCAGAATATCTGAAGTGACTCATCCCTTTCTCCTTAATGACGAAATGAGCATGTCCTTTTGTGTTGCACTAAGGCAGACACCATGTGCCTCACGCTTGCTGATGTGCTCTACAAAACTCAAGTTGCCATTACCTTACCATCTCCTGACCCCGGAAATGAATTACTGCTGAAGGAATTGCTCAGCTCTCCATATTCAAACTGAACGGCAGGAATGCAGGTGGTGCCTGCTTCCTTCCTCTCACTTCTGCTTCCTGACATCCAGGTGACTTAGAAGAGTTGCCCACCTTGAATTCATTTATATGTGACTTGACTTTGAGAATATGATAATCTATTTTAGTCACATTTTATTTGAATAATATAATTAATGATTATTTGGTTCCTGTTAGTTAGGACACAGTGTCCAGAAGAGGGTAGAAGGTCGGGGACAGACTTGTGGGGTGATGGTGGACTTTGGATGCACTTTCAAAGGGTGAGGATGCGCCAAAGAATTCCAAAGAGGAGCAGCTTTTGCACTTCACATGTGTTGGAAACCCCAGTTGTCTTTGAAAGATGGTAGACTGTACATAACCAGATAAATGGGGAATACAGAACAGGGACTTCACACATTCTCAAGGTTGCTGGGAAACAGTAGTCAACAGACATGGAGCTATCTAACCTGTTAAGCCCTTATACACGCAGTGTTTTACCCTGTAGTAGGCTCACAGGACCCAATGAATCAGCCAGAGTGAGGAGGGTCTGTTTTCTCCTGGGATTGAGCTTAGCCATGTGCAAGAGGCAAAGACTTCTGCATAGCTCAGGTTCTTCATGGGCTGTGTTCCCTGTGAAGGGATTAGCAGACAAACAATCAAACAAACAAACAAACTACCCTCAATCACAAAGAGAGAACAAAAAATCTTTTCTTGATTTGCCTGGGCCTTTTGCAAAGTGGAAATTTAAAAAAAAAAAGCTTTTCTAAAACAAATCATAGGATATGTAGCTCACTCACATTTAAGATGTGAAAGATTTTGTTTGGTTCAGATAGCCTATGATGAGGAATTAATATTAAAAAGATATATCTCCAAGCTAGTGAACTATGCACATCACATGGAGAAATAAAACAAGATTTTCAGGAACACTCTCCTACCCCAGATGGTCCAGGGTCCTTCCAGAAGGAAGAAGCCCAGCTGTGGGTAAACTCGATGGAAAATGACAGTCTGAGCCAGCAGGGACCCACAGAAAGGAGAGTCCACACACAGGAAGTGAGGACTGAAGTGTAGGGTGTCAGTTCAAAGTATAATTAAAATAGCATAGTTCAGAATCAACACTCCAATGAACGGACATGGTTCAGGACTAAAGATATTCCAGAATAGAAGATCTTTTATATAAAATAAAGATATCCAGAATTGAACACCTCAATGAGTGAACAAGACAGGAAATAATTTGTAGAACTCACTGTAATGGAAACATCTAGTCAGTGAGGATGGAGCTCAGTAAGGCAAACCATGGTTTAAAGTAGCCTGGTATGTGAGGAAACTCCTCAAACACACAAGAATGAAGAAAATAGCAAAGAGAACTGAAGAGATTGATCAGGAAGCTCCAGGTGTTAACCCAGGGGAGAATAAAAACCCTGTCTCTCTTAAGACTCATGAGGTCCAGCAAAAATAGAAAACACCCAGGGCCCCTATAACTAAACACATTGTGGTAGAACCGCAGAACATCAAAGACACTCCCAGTAACCTGTCCCCTGGCTGGGGATTGGGCCCAGTTTCTAAGTAACAAAACCAAGTGGCCCAGGAAAGTTAGAAAAATAATAGCAGGTCAAGTCCAAAGGAGGTACAAGATAGGAAAGAATGGTGTCATTCTCATCGGAGGTACTGGAGGTACTGGTCCTCCCTGTTAGATGGAAGGAATACAGTGCAGCTTTTCCAGTAGTGCGTATCTGCCTTAGGGCAACTCACAGGTACGCATCCTCACACCGTTCATCTCCAACTGTAGAACTGGGGAAAGTGAACAGTTTCCTTGAGATAAATTATGGGTCATTTCTGTAACTGTTACTACAATGAATGAGCAAAGTCCTTATGTGTCGTCATGAATAAATCTTGAAAAACTGTGAAGTGGAAAGTTACAAAAGGCTTTACTAATGCCATCTATACAAATAAAGGTGCACAGAGGTGGGCTTGTTTGAATGGGCAGAGGTCTGAGAGGAAAAGTCAGCAATATCAACTATGCTTTCTGGCAGTTAGATGGCGAGAGAAAGGAAACGGCGGTGTAAGGAGGCAGGGAAGCTCCAGGTGTTAACCGGGGAAAAGCAGATAGAATGAAGAGGAGCAAAGCAGGTTTGACTCAGGACTCAAGGTGCGTCCTCAAGGACAGTCCCCGTTCTTGGGATTTTGCTAGAACTTGAGAGCCTAATTGACAGAGACCACATTTCCCCATTGCTACATACTGCAGGAAGGACAAGCTGTCCATTTGTTTATGAATTGCTGCTGGTTTCCAGTTGCTGGTAGAAAGGAGTTAATGGTTAAGGAAGGTCAGGGCTAGGCCTACCTAGTAAATTAACAGTGACGGAGTGCTTATGTGCCAAGAATTGTTCTGAATGTTTCCACATACATAATTCCTACTTAAACCTCCTTCCTCCCGTTCCCCCTCCCTTCCTGCCTCCCGGTCTATCTCCCTCTCTCTTTTTCTCGCTCTCTCCCGCCCCCTTTGTTTGTGTGCCCATGCACATGTGTGCACTTGTATTTATAGAGGCTAGAGGACAGCCTCAGGTGTCATTCCTTAGAATCTATCCAGCTGCGGTCTCTTGTTTTACTGATTACTATAGGTTGGCTGGCCAGAAATCTCCAGGGATCATCCTGCTTCCACCTCCCCAGTGTTGGTATTACAAATGCATACCACCTTTTAACATAGTTCTGGGGATCAAACACAGGCCCTCCTGCTCACATGACAAGTGCTTCACTGACATTTGCCCACTTTTTGTTCATTTTAGCACTAGATAGGGAAGATGATCCCTAAATTGTTAAGCTGTTGTACTATGTGCTTATTGGCATCTAAACATGAATAGTCGTTTCTTTTCTCCCTCAGAATAACATCTTTTAGTTTGTCTGTGAGTAATATACATAAATAGGTTTATTTCCTATACTAGCTTTTTTTGTATGTGTGTTTCAGTTTTCTGGTCCATAAAGAGTAAACATCTCAAGCTGTACTGGGTTGCTTTAAGATTTAGGTAGGAATTACGTGTAAAAGCACTTAGTATAGAGCCCAACATGTACGCACTAGTCAATGTCAGTTTACTAGGTTGCTGTTCCTGACTGTGGCTCGAGCTGCCTCAGGTCCATGTGATACAGCTCAATCCTCTGAGTGCTGTAGCCTGCTTTAAATTCTGCACTCACTCTCCCTTTATTACTTCTTTGAGGTTGGTGGAGGTGCTAGCTTTTCGAAGTGGTTGCTTTCTTTTGCATAAATGGATATAGTAATGGCAACAGCCCCTGGGGAGTATTGCAAGGGTTCAATGAGATATTCAATATAATGTTTAGCAGTGATATTTAAACAGTAAAACCACTTTGAAAAAGGGAATAGAATACTTCATGTTTTTATGAGATTCCTGGTATGAATGAGTGTTTCTTGAGCTCTTTTTCTTCTGTTTGTTTATTTTGTCCTAGTCTCATGTGTTAGTTTTTCTTTTATCTTTTTATATTTTATTTTCTAATGAGAGATGGAGGGAGGTTCTGGAAGTAATAGATGGAGGAAAAACCATAATCAGGATATATTATATAAGGGGAAAATCTATTTTCAATTAAAGGGGGAGGAACAGAATAGATATTAGCGCCAGGCAGTGGTGGCACACTCCTTTAATCCCAGCACTTAGGAGGCAGAGGCAGGCAGATTTCTGAGTTTGAGGCCAGCCTGGTCTACAGAGTGAGTTCCAGGACAGCCAGGGTTACATAGAGAAACCCTGTCTCGAAAAAAAAAAAAAGAATAGATATTAGCATAGTGAGTGATTTATGTTGTACACATGAATTTGACATGATCTGAGGAATGAGGTAAAATGTTTCTTACTGTGGATTGTGTTTTTAAAAGTTTGAAAGTTACTGGCTAGCAGTTCATAGTATTTTCAGTAATGTTAGCTACTTTTTAGAACCTTTTTATTTCCAATAGATTCCTACCATAAAAAAACTCTCTCTCTCTCTCTCTCTCTCTCTCTCTCTCTCTCTCTCTCTCTCTCTCTCTGTGCGTGTGTGTGTGTGTGTGTGTGTGTGTTTGGAAACATGGTGCACAGATTTCTTCACATTTGCTAGAGAAAATGATTAGGTTTTGCAGTTTATAGGAAGTTTATTGGTGACTAGGTTTGAGCTAACATGCTGAGATCAGGACTGAGGTATGGGGAGGGTACCTGATGACTGTGGTGCTCTATCTGTCACACAGTAGGTTCTTAAGCATTTTCTGGATGAATGGGAAGACTGTCTTTATTAGAGCCTAAATTCAGAATGTCTCTAATACCAATCTGATAGAGTCATAGACAGATTTTTCTGTTTTGTTGAATTTCATAAGCAGTAATAAGATTTATGTTTTTTAAGTTTATCCACATGATTATAATATTTAGGTTGATGTCAGATGCTGACTGAGTACTGCAAGCTACCTGTGAATGGAGAGAGAAGGACATTCTGCAAATGTACCCTCAGGCCACAGCTTTCTATTTCAGCCTAGTAGGCTCAGCAGTATTCTCATGTAGTTATACTTTTACTGAGATCAGAGGATTGTAAAATGCATATATGATTAGTTATATCTTCTACTCACGACTAAAGAATAACTTTTTTGTATACTGAAAAGTATTCTGGAAGAAAGATAGTATTGAAAAGTAGTGGATCTGAATGAATTCTGGTTCAGAGCCCTGTTGTAGCTGAGGCTGTGGGCAAGCTTCTTAAACTCTGCACTTAAATTTCATTTGTAACTTTGAATAATAGTTGCATTGGAGTGCGTGTAGGTTAGATAAGATGGCTCATATCAGGTGCATAGAGCGCAAACACCTGTTAGCTTTTATTAATTGTTTGTTAATTTATTCATTGATTATTGTGCCAAGCACGCAGCTAGTTCTTAGGGACACACAGATTAGTGAATCCCAAGCTTCTGTGAGGAAATCTGGGACACTTGTTATGACAGTGAGTGTGCAGAGTGGACTTGGAGAGAGCAGGACCTAGCTATGGAGACACTTAGAAGTCATCTGCATTCAGTGTAGAGAGCAGGACCTAGCTATGGAGACACTTAGAAGTTGTCTGCATTCAGTGTAGAGAGCAGGACCTAGCTATGGAGACACTTAGAAGTCATCTGCAGGGCTGGTGAGATGGCTCAGTGGTTGAGAGTGCCGACTGCTCTTCCGAAGGTCCTGAGTTCAAATCCCAGCAACCACATGGTGGCTTACAACCATCCGTAACAAAATCTGATGCCCTCTTCTGGAGTGTCTAAAGACAGCTACAGTGTACTTACATATATATTAAAATAAATAAATCTTAAAAAAAAAAAGAAATCCCCAGCACTCGTGAGGCAGAGGCAGGCGGATTTCTGAGTTCGAGGCCAGCCTGGTCTACAAAGTGAGTTCCAGGACAGCCAGGGCTATACAGAGAAACCCTGTCTCGAAAAACCAAAAAAAAAAAAAAAAGAAAGAAATCATTTGCATTCAGTGTAGAGAGCAGAACCTAGCTATGGAGACACTTAGAAGTCATCTGCATTCAGTGTAGAGAGCAGAACCTAGCTATGGAGACACTTAGAAGTCACTTGCATTCAGTACGGGAGAACTGACCACTGCAAAGCGTAATGAAGAAAGTAATGACTTTATGTGCTGTTATGTTTGCATTTCAGAGGTAAGCATGGTTAATGAGGATACATTTTTGTCAGACTTTTTACTTGCTGTTCTAGTCAGCATTAACTGTCAAGTTGACACAGACTAGAATTATCTGAGAGGAAAACATTGATTGAGGAATTGCCCAGATCAGATGAGTCTGTGGGCATTTTTGTGGGGGATATTTGGTAATTAATTGATACAGGAGGGCTCAGCTCACTGTGGATGGCACCATCCCCAGGCAGGTGCTTCTGGACCATGTTAGAAAGATAGCCAAGCATGAGCCTGGGACTGAGCCAGGGAGTAAGCTTACAAGCAGAGTTCCTCATGGTTTCTCTTTGAAATCCTTATACTGATGTCACTCACATATAGACTATGACCTGGAAACAGAAGCCATAGAACCGCATCCTCCTCGGTGGATTTGGTCAGGGTGTTTTATCACAGCAACAGCAAGGAAACTAGAGCTTGTATAAATGTGTGGCTTGTGTGCACACTTGAGCACCCAAGTGTAAGGAATCTCAGAGTCTGGGAAATGTCTACTACATTACAATTTTACATGCATCTATCTCGTAGAGTGTGAAATTTAGTAACTCTGCATCTCTGGTTCTTGTGATTCTCTCACAATGCAGATGTTCTGACAGAATTTAGCAGGCTTGTTAATATAGATGAAGGATTTGTCAGATTTAGGCATTGCTCATTACTAGCAGGAAAGTTTTGGAGGTAGAAGAATTAGCATTTGTGGAATTTACTTCAGCTACATGCTAAGGCTTTGTGCTGTGTTTAATGGAGAACTCCTACTACGGTTAAGGCACTGGAGTAGGTTCCTACAAGGGTGGACTAGAGAGCACAAGTGTATTAAAAAGAGGAATGCTGAGGGAGCACTGATCTTTTGTACTGGAAAGTATGTTTCATTCTGCTGTGGGAGAATACATTGTAAGAAGCTTTAGGGGCGGTGGAGAGATGAGAGCACCAAGGACGGCACTTGCTGGTCATTCATTCCCATCTTTCCAGCGGGAGCAGATCCTGTAAAGACATGTGAGCTACTCTGCCCAGATTTGTGTTTCAGTGAAGCTTGTATTTTGGTTTTAGAGATCCTTAGTTCTTAGACTAAGTGTAGATTCTTTTTGCACAGTGGAATGTGAACTGATGTGCATTTGTACTGTTTCACCATCCTTGGGTAACACAGTAGCCTGTTTGGGCACTTTTAAAGCATTTGGTACAGTACTAGAATGAAAGCAACCACAGAAACAAAATCAACCACAGCAACAAAGGAACCCATAGAATGGCCTGAATTGAGAACTAAAAACAAGATTGCAGAAACAGATAGTCTTTCAGAGTCTGTTGAAAGGGAGCAGAGAAATCAGTATCTGTGGGGATAAGAACTTAAGCTTTCCTTGGAAGAGAAATGAATCAAGTCACCAATAGATGTGTTAAGTTTGTGTGTTATGGTGGAGGGGAGAAATTGATGGTGTTAGAGACTTTGAGTAGAGAAAACTGAATGTGGAAGTTTATATTCTCATTAGATATTCAACAAACTCTTTTGAAGGCACTGAATGACAATTGGTGTCTTAGTTAAGGTTTCTATTGCTGTAAAGAGTCACCATGACCATAGCAATTCTTATAAAGGAAAACATTTAATTGGGACTGGCTTACAATTTCAGAGGTTTAGTCCATTATTAATATGGTGGGAAGCATGGCAATAGACAGGCAGACATGGTGCTGGAGAAGGACCGGAGAGTTCTCTATCTTGATCCAAAGGAATCGAGAGACTATGTGCCACACTGGGTGTACCTTGCGCATAGAAGACCCCAAAGCTCGCCCCCACAGTGACACACTTCTTCCAGCAAGGTCTCACATATTTCAGCAAGGCCATACCTCCCTCCCAGTTGGTGCCACTCCCTTTTGTTCTGTGGGAGCCAATTATGTTAAAACTACCACATTTGGATATATGTCAGGAGATCATCTCTATCTATTACATCCCTAGGTAGTGAGGCAGATTCAAGCCTCTGTAGCAAGTATGATACATACTAGTGCATTTATAGGATGCTCTGAGCCGGGTTGGTAATGTATTTCTCTCTGGGTTAGTAGAAAAGCTTTGGAAAAGAGAAGGCAGAGAAACAGTTTGAGGTGTAGATAGAGACTCATCATCCAGTGAAGGAGAGAAACAAGTGTGAAGTCACAGTGTGGTTCAGGTTAGGAATAGTGGCGTGGATGAGAGCTGGGGACCGACTTACAGAAAGGGTAGAGGATATAGCTCGAGTGGTAGGGTTGAGGTCCTGTTGTATATATGTTAGAGGGAGTTAAAAGCTACCAAAAGTTACTCATTAGGAGGATGATAGTCTTATGTCGCTTTATACAGAACTAAATGTCGAGGCTATGGAAACAATGCTGAGAATACATGGGAAGACAGTGTTTGAGAGACAGGGAGCCTGCCATTGGGTATGCACATACACTGTTTTCAGTAATGCTGGAAGATTAGATGAGATGAACTATTCAGACAGAGCCATTTTATGGTTAAAGAATCAAACTAGAAGGAGGAATACTGGAGATACAATCCAGGAGAGGGCACAATTGAATGCAAGTCGGTTTGGTTCCGGATCCTGGACTGTTTCTAACTTTGGAATCATTTTGCTAATGGTTGTTGTCTTAGTCAATGTCCTATTGTTATTATAAAGGAAAACATTTAATTGGGTCTGGCATAGATTCAGAAGTTTAGTCCATTATCATCATGGCGGGGGTGGGGGGCATGGTGGCATGCAGGCATACCTGGTGCTGGAGAGGTAGCTGAGAGTTCTACATCCAGATCCGCATACAGTATGGGGTTGGGGGCGGGGGTGGGGGGGGAAGGACCAGGCTTGAGCATTTGAAACTTCATAGCCCACCTCTAGTGACACACTTCCTCCAACAAGGTCACACTTCTAATAGTGCTACTCCCTATGAGCCTGTGGGGGTCCATTATATTCAAACCCACAATTGTGAATGATATTTTGCCTCACATGACAGCAGAAATCGAAAGCTGTTTTTCCATGTTGGTGGTGGCTGTGTTGCTGTGGACACCTGAGGATAAGAGCTCTGAGGGCCAAGCCCTTCATTGTGGCTGTTCCCGAGCCCTGTACCTACATCTGATTCTGTGGCTCTTTAATCATAGACTTTACTGATGATCCATCATAGGTTGCCTAACAAGAAAATGGCGCTTTGGGGGTTGTTTTTAGACTATTCTATTTCTGCTTTTGCAAGTCTGTCAACCTCTACTGTCAGCCTTCTCTGACTCAGGAGTTGGTAGACTGGCCAGTAGGTTAGACCACGTCACCCTTCCTTCAGAAAGCGTTCCGTCCTCTGCTTCTGTGACTCTTAACTGCAACACTTGGCCGTAAGAGGGATCTCATAGTTTATCCTGTGTGGCTCTGTTATGTCTGCAGTTGTTCAGACCCATCTTGAGGACCTTTTATTGATTTGTCTTAGCTAATAAACTGTATTAAAATTCTCTGTGGAGGGCCCTGCGCCTGCTGTCTCTCTGTTGTTTCTCTCCCCACTTCTCCCTTTCACTGCTTATTTCCTCTTTAACCTGCTAATGGTTTGTGACTGTTTCCATTGTTCTTACACACACACACACACACACGCACACACACACAGACACGTGCACACGTGCTCTCCTATGATAGCACTTTGATTTTCATTTTCTCCATTTGTGAGTTTTATTAAGTTGCCTTTCCCCCTGCGTGCCAGTTATCTAGCATACCCTAACAGTGGCTTTTCCTTTTATTAAAGCAACATTTTACTTTTCTGGGTATTCTAGTACTCTCCAGCCCACTGCCCTGTTGCAGTGTACTCAATAAATGAATTTTTAAAAATGTTCTTGTCTTAGTTTGCAGTGGTGAAACACCATGGCCAAAACAACTTTGGGAGGAAAGGGTTTATTTGGCTCACACTTCCATATTGTTGTTCATCATCAAAGGAAGTCAGGACAGGAACTCAAATAGGGAAGGAACATGGAGGAAGGAGCTTACACTGACGCCATGGAGGAGTGCTGCTTACTGGCCTGCTCTTCATGGCTTGCTCAGCTTGTTTTCTTATAGAACACAGCCCAGGGATAGCAACACCCACTATAGGCTGGGCTCTCCCCTCCCTGTCAGTCACAAATTAAGAAGCTTTACAGCTGGGTCTTTGGAGGTATCTTCTCTATTAAGGTTTCCTCCTTTCAGATGTCTTTAACTTGTGTCAAGTTGTCATAAACCTAGCCAGCACAGCCATCTGCATAGTTTTAATAGCTGAATAGTAGTACATTGTCTGGCTGTACACAATTAGCCTAACCATTTGCTCAGGGTTTAGCATCGAGGTAACTTTTGGTTTTCATTTTGTAGTGAATATCTTCTTTTAACTTTTATATACTGTCACCCCCCTGTGTGTGTGTGTGTGTGTGTGTGTGTGTGTGAGAGAGAGAGAGAGAGAGAGAGAGAGAGAGAGGGAGGGAGAGGGAGAGAGAGAGTTGGATTACAGCATGATTGAGGAAGTAAGAGGAGAACTTGAGGGGCTGGCTTTTTCCTTCTATCGTGGTCACTGGAGGTCAACCTCAGGCCATCAGGTTTGATGGCCAGCAAGTGTCTTTGCCAAGCCATCTTGTGAGCCCTGAAAATAGTTTGACATAGAAGTGTTTCTGTTCTAGAAAAATTTCCTAGATACATTTGTAGAAATTAAATTATTATACCTGAAGTTACAAACATCATGTAGTGTGTGAGCTGTGAACTTTTGATTTGATTGATGATCTACCAGGGGATGGTTTAAAATCTAACCTGTGAAACTGAGTATAATAGTGATTAGAGGAATTCAGGCAGTCTGTATACTTGGGTCTAAATTTTACTAGTGTTTAAGAAAAAATTTTTAAAGATTTATTTAATGTATGTGAGAGTTTTGCTCACATGTATGTCTGTGTACATTGTGCATACCTAGTGCCTGTAGAGGTCAGAAGAGGACATCACATCACCTGGAACTTGAGTTATGGCAGTGTGAGCTGCCCTGTGAGTGCCGGGAATCAATCCCATGTCCTCTTCGAGAGCCAGCAGGGCTGTCAGTGCTCTCAGTTCTTAGCTTTGTCTCTGCTCTCTCTTCCTAGGTGAGCCCTCTTGGTCTTGCCTACTGTAACTGCTCCTGTGTGAGCCAGTGAGTGAGCAGGTGTGCTAGGTTAATGTAGTTGACACTTAGTCCACATTCTTAGAAGGAGCTAACCCAAGAGTTTATGATCTTTGTGACGCTGGGGATTGACTCCACTGCCTCACATGTATTATATAAGTGCTCTAACTCAGAGCTTTGGGTTAGCACACATTTATGGTTTTCTCTTCTTTCTCTTCATGCTGCAGAGGGCGTGCTTAATTTAACATTAGATATTCTTCTTTTGGAAGGCTGGCTATGGTGGCCAGCACCTGTCAGCACTCAGAGAGACTGATGCAAGAGGATCATGTGTCCGGGGTACATGGTGAGATTCTCTTTGACAGTTTTCTTTTGAGGTTTGGTGGATAGGCACATACATACATGGGTCTCTTGTGACTGTTGATAGTGACTCCTGTGTCCTGTGTATACACTTAACGTATGTTTCCAAGAGGTACAACATTTCCTCTTTATCTGCCAGAGATATGCTTGAAGACACCCAGTGCATGCAGGCAGCTAGCTCTGCATAGGACCAAACCCCACATTAGCTGATTTTTCCTATACGCATGTGTAACTTTTCTAAGTGTACCTATCCCAATGCTCTGTTCAGCTGCCCATAGATAGCTGTGATGTCTTTTCTCATCTGAACCTCAATATGCATAAGATCCAAGCCTTTTTTTTTTCTTCTCTTTTTGCTGTCAAGGGTTTAATCCTTTAAAACCCTTTCTATAGTTATTGATTTTGTGTGTGCCTGTGTGAGTACATGTGTGTACCTTTGTGTGTACCACAGTCTGTATGTAAGATCAGAGAACAACTTTTGGGAGTCACTTCTCTCCTTCCACCATGTAGGTTTCTGGGATCAAATTGATGTCATCAGGCATGGCTACAAGTGCCTTTACCCCTGAGCCATCTCGGTGGTGCCATTTTAGTCTCTTTAGAGAATATTTCCTTTCTGTTTTCCCAAGGGTATACTACGCTTGTGTATTTCTGCTTATTCCTCTTGTATTCTTAGGGCCTATGTCTCTGTTGTTACACTCACTCAATAATCATTGCTCCAACTTCATCCTTCTCATCCCTACCACTCTCAGAGGCGCGTCATGTCACTTTGCACCTTAGATGCAGAGATACATTGCTTTGTGTCTAGCCCCTGGGGTCTATCCCGCCTTCAGGCCTCCTCAGCAGCGTTTCCAGTCTTCTCCACTCAGCATAGTCTTCCCTTGCTGTCCAGCGCATGCATCCTGTGTCCCACTCTAGCTCACAGTGCACTCAAGCAGTTTACGAGTGGCTTTCTTGGCTTTGCCAGAATGTTTTCTTGATCTCTGCCATAACTAACCCCTTCCAGGGAACCTGGCCCTTTTGATTATGTTAGCTCCTTTCTTCTCCCTTCAGATTTATTCCTGTGTCTGCATTTGCCATATAATTACTTCATCTCATAATTTGAAAAAAATAGTTGGGTCTCATTTGTGCTTTTATCACGAAATTGTGTTTTACTTGCAGTGCTTATAAAGTATGTGGATTTTAAATTCTTCTGGGTACAGTGGAACAGATTGTAGCAGACAAAGACTCCTGCTGAGAATAACTAGAAGAGCCTTATTTAAAAAAAAAAAAATGCACATTGAGAGCCCTGTAAGGTTGCCAAGGCAGCCAGAGCTTCAGACTTGGATTCTTGGTGAGGGGAGGAAGCAGCTAGTGAGAAGCAGAGTCAGCTGTGCTCTCCTCATGGGCCTGAGGAGATAAAAGTGTAGCTCAGGGCCCAGGCAGCCAGACCTGAGAGGCCAGGACCCTACTAAGGAGGAGGAGCATGGCCCCACCTACTGGCCCTTGGAGCATCTGCTGGTTAAAGTGGGTAGGGTAAAAAGGCTGGGGAGCCTCACAGAAGCCTTGGAGAAACAGGCAGTCTTTAGCGTTCCTTCAGGGTAGAGGAAGAAAATGTCCAGGAGCTTCTGAGGAAGACAGGCCTGATGAATGCTTGGATCCTCATTGTGGGCCCCTGTGGGGTGTGCGCAAGGGCAGAGTCAGGTTTACAATCTGGAAACTGAAGGCAGTTTTGAGTGTGTTCATGTTCACTTTAGGTTGTGGGGTGATTTCCTTTCATTCTGACTGCTGTTAGGGAACTTGGTGAGCCTCAGCAGGGAGATGATGTCATCCAGAGCTGCTGCTTTTTAGGCACAGTGGATGACATCTTACCCAAAATCACCAGGCCAATTGGGAAGCTAGGATCAAAACAGACATTAAAGGAGCAACTATTAGAGAAATGGTGTCCCACTTAGATAGTAGTTTGTTTAGCCTCAGTTTGAAGGTCATTCAGATTATAGTCTTCAGTGTTGTGAGAGATCTGCAGTGAACATTCTTGCACATAGGTCTTTGCCAATATAAGATACAGTATCCTATGGGTGCTACCTCAGTCTCCGTGAGTTAGGTGTGTATTAATCACGTTGATTTGGAGGGCATTGCTTTCTTGGTGTCCTCCATCCCCACTGGCTCTTACATTCATTCTGTCTCTTCTTTTTAGGGTTCCCTGAGCCCTGAGGGAGGGATTTGATGGAGCCATGCTGTTTAGGGCTGAGTATTCCAGGCTCTCTTATTCTCTGCATAATGTCTGGCCATGGTCTCTGTGTTTGGTCCCATTTGCAGCAGAAGGGAGCCTTTTTGCTGATGGCTGAGTGTCTTAGTCAGGGTTTCTATTCCTGCACAAACATCATGACCAAGAAGCAAGTTGGGGAGGAAAGGGTTTATTCAGCTTACACTTCCACTTTGCTGTTCATCACCAAAGGAAGTCAGGACTGGAACTCCAGCAGGTCAGAAAGCAGGAGCTGATGCAGAGGCCATGGAGGGATGTTACTTACTGGCTTGCTTCCCCTGCCTTGCTCAGCCTGCTCTCTTATAGAACCCAAGACTTCTAGCCCAGAGATGGTCCCACCCACAAAGGGCCTTTCCCCCTTGATCACTAATTAAGAAAATGCCTTATAGCTGGATCTCGTGGAGGCATTTCCCCAACTGAAGTGCCTTTCTCTGTGATAACTCCAGCTTGTGTCAAGTTAACACATTCTGGTATTGTAATCCATTCTGGTATTGGAAGCTTCGTTTGCTGACAAGAGATGGTCCGCTAGGTGTCTTTCTCCTCCATTATTTGGCAGTTTTACTTAGATTACCTTCCTATATGTGTGTATATTTTAAGACGTTTCTACTGTTAGGTTTTTATACTGCTCCAGGGCCTGCTGCACCAGCTGGGGTCCTAGAGCCAAAAGGGAAAGTAGACAAATGTCCCTTTCCTTACTCAGAAGCAATCTCCAGTTGATAACCACTGGCAAGTGTGAATTTACTTTTCTCAAAGGGAGTTTCACAGGGGAACAACCTAT
>LR749958.1:504654-643414 GCA_902729485.2 Mus minutoides | reverse complement strand
TATATATATATATATATATATATATATATATATATATATATATATATTCATATATTCATTTTCTCTTTTTATCCTATAGGTCCTTAGTGTTTTTAAGGGATTCCTGACTGTGTGAATGAGTGGGTCTGTGTTTTCTGTGCCTTCTTTTGGGTTTTTCCCTGTTTGTTTTGTCTAATTCTGATGTGTTGGTTTTTGTTTTATTTTTTTATTATCCCATAGAAGTTTGCTTGTTTTCTAATGAGAGACAGAAACAGGATGGTTTCAGATGGGAGGGGAGGGAGGGAGGGCAGAGCTAAGAGGAGTAGAAGGAGACTATAATCTGTATATATAATGGGGGGGATCAATTTTCAATTAAAAAAAGAAGAGACAGTATCCTTACCAACTCTTCTCTGTACCAGACTTTCTGATATTTGCTAATCTGCTACATTAAAGCATTTTGTTTTTAGTGTTTTTTTAAAAATAATTTTTATAACTTAGGCTGTACATTTTCTATGTCCTTTTTCTGTTAGGGGTGTGTATATGTGTTTTAGTATGTGAGAGCACAGAATCTGATTTCCGGGGTTTCAATCATGGTTTTTTGGGGGCACTGGCAAATTATACTCTCTGTACCTCAGTTTCCTTCTTTGGAAAATGGTGATAAAGGCACATTACAGAGACACTATGCTGAGTGAGTTAGGCATGGGCCTGGCATATCCTATTTTGGCTCCTATTAAAGGATGGTTTAAGGGTGGACGGTTGTGAGCATTTCAGGCATAGATGTGGGACAGAATGGGGTTTAGCCAGGAGCCATAAACTGTTAAAGAAGGAATGAGGTGATATAAAACTGCGGCGGTGGCAGAGACGGCCCCATGACTGACTCTTACACTGTATTGAAATATAAGTGGTGTGGAACTAGCTCTGGTAGTTACAGACAATTATCCTTTTATGTTTGAAGAGAGTGCAACACTCCCTAGTTAAACATTTTGTGGTAGATATTAATTTAGCCATGTATTTGCATGGTGGTAAATAACTCACCAAACACTTTTACAGCTTACAACCTTTTAGAATCATCGTTTTATGTCATGTCTGTAGTTTTAAGATGTGGTTGTAATATTATAAAATTACAAATGACAAATTACAAGGACAAATGGCTAGTCAGAATATTCACATTCAAATTTAAGACATAATAAGTTTTAAGACTCAAGAAATCCAAAATTCTCTTTTGTTCTGCTACCTTCATAAGAAATTAAACTTTGTAAGTGGGGACACTCAGGCATGTTCAGGGACTAGAGGACAGTTGACTTTGGCCTTTGGGACTGGTAAGCTAGCATCTTCCAGTATAGTAGAGTAGAGTTCTTTTTTTCTAATACTACATTGAAGTACTAGAGAGATGGTTCAGTGGTTAAGAGCACTGGCCTCTCTTACAGAGGATTCAGGTTCACTTCTGAGCACCCAACTGGTGGCTCACGATTGTTTGTGATTCCCATTCCAGAGGATCCAGTGTCCTCTTCTGGCCTCCACAAGCAGATGCATGGTGCACACAGATAGACGTGCAAACAAAACATCCATGCACAGTAAATAAAAATTTAAAAGTCTACATTGAATGTGGGTGTTTGGTAGTGACACTGGGCTTGGGGCCAGTAGCAGAATGTCTGCTTATTTGTTTTCATTAACAAATCACTGGTCACCCTGCCCAGAGAATCCATTTTAAGAAGGACCTTTAAGGATGTTTTTCTGTTCTTAGAATGTACATTAGACTAAAGTCCTGTTCGTAGGTTACTGACCACAGGTGTGTATCCTTCTTAGGACCCCTTCCTTATCCCTTGGGAGTTTCTCCTCCTGTAGAGTATGTATGCAGAGTCAGAGTCAGAGGGAAGTTCTGTCAGCCCTGGATTCCTCTATTTGCTCTCATGCATCCAAAGCCACGTCTAGCACTTTCTGTAAGGGAGGGGAGTATGAGCTGTTCTTGTGCTACTGAAACATTTGGGAATCATTGAACAGTTGGTAGATGTTTTCCTAGATAGGCACTTTTAACCAAGGAAGCAACAAGGCCCCATGGGATTGGTAGATTTTTTTTTTCTTTAACTGCTCTGAACAAGAAAGGGTTGTGTTGCTTTTCCTGCTGGCCTGGACATCTTGTTCCTCTGCTGATAGTGTTGCTGGCATTTCAACCTCAAGTTCCTCTTTTGGGGGAGAGGAAGCTGACATATAATCCTAAGAAGGTTCGGGAAGTGAGGGAAAGTAAGTAAAATCCCACATCAGCAGATACAAATCATGGAACAAACGGCCTACCCACCGAAGGGTAAGTGTCTGCTACATAGTCCCCATTCAGCTGTGAAAGACTGATTTGAAAGAGGAGCTTTTGGGCCAGCAAGAGCAGCAGGCAAGATGCATACTGTGAGCCCTGGCCACCTGAGTTTAATGCCTGTGGCCCTTGTGGAGGAAAGAGTGCTGACTGCACAGGCTGTTCTTTAACCTCGATGCACACAGTAGCAAACACCCACCTCCTGTAAGTTAATAAACATACAATCAGAAGTTGAAAAGGGGAGCTTTCATTTCTGGCCTTTGCTTGGTCTGTTTTCTTCACACTCATCCAGGCAGATTGAAGTGCCGCACTTCACAGAGTTTCAGAGCTGTGGCTTTGATGTTATAACTCTGCTAAGCCAAATAGCATTTTACCTGTAAGATTGAACTGTAGTGGAATTTTACAGACTTCAGAAGAATATAGACTAGGAAATAAGAGTGAATTAAAAGTTGATGCTGAATCAACTATAGATGTGCATATTGCTATCATTTCTCAGATACAAACTGAGACAAAAGAATTTTTAAAGCTAGGCATTTAGTAGTGCATATTTGTAATATCAGCATTCAGAAGTCTGAGGCAGGAAGATCTTGAGGTCAGCCTGTGCTCCACAACGTGTATGTTGCACACCTGTGCATGTGCATATGTGTGTCTGTTGTCTGTGTTTGTCTGTACCCAATCACCACCCACACTCACTAGGAACACTTATAGGACTCAGCATATAGTTGAACTCATAGCTGTGATCTAGGACAGTGAAATAATACTGAGCAAAATAAAAAATAATATTGAGGAGACATTTTGTGGAACAAAGTCTGGAGGAAGTTAGGGTTAGGCTTCCAGAGTTTTCCCCGAGTGGAGGCATGCAAGATGTGTATTACTCCCCCAGCAAAGAAAGCAGAACACTGTGTGCATGTTGTCAACCAGGGAACCTTGCTGGGGACCCAGTGCCTAGAGTTTTTATAATGAGTGGATCACATACACTTTCTGCTGAGCATGTACCAAGACTTCATATTCATAGCAGGTAAGCAGGTAGTTCTAGAATCAGATCGATGCAGTAAATCATTCTTACTGGTAAGTCAGGGAGGGTAGGAGCCTACCTTAAATCCTAGTTGAAGGGATCAGCCAAAGGCTAAGTTGATAGGCAATCCTTCATAATGACAGTTAGATCGACCATATCTCTTTTTCACAGTGTGTGGTTTGTATGTATGTGATATTTAGTATATATTG
This sequence comes from Mus minutoides, assembly GCA_902729485.2. Classification (NCBI taxonomy): domain Eukaryota; kingdom Metazoa; phylum Chordata; class Mammalia; order Rodentia; family Muridae; genus Mus; species Mus minutoides. Next base: position 639,906 of record LR749958.1, on the reverse strand, counting down.
TAAGCTCATTAACTGTTACATGTTTTTATTGTAAAGATTTTATTTTATATTTTTGAGACAGCATCCTACTGCCTAGCCCAGGCCGAGCTTAGGCTATGTATCTGGGGTGGATTGGAATGTACAAAGATCCTTTTCTTTCAGTTTCCTGAGTACTAGGGTTGCGGGTATACGCCACATCGGAGGCCTGTTGTAAGGATTGCTCATTGACTGCTGACACTAATACTACTTGCAGCTATGGTATGCTTTCCTGTGAGGTAGATTAGTTTTTTAAGAAAGCATTATCCTTTTTGGGGATTCCCCACAGACTTCATAGCTGGCAGGGAAATGATCCAGGTGAGAGAAGAGTGAAACTCAGTTCAGCCTGACTTTTGCTGGGCCAAACTTGGAGAGTCTGACACCACTTGGTTGATTTTAGCCATATTTACAGCATGATTTTGGAAACAGTTTTCTGATAACAACTCAGTCCCATGAGTTTAATAGAGCTTAAGACATGTTTACATTGATATTCTTTATAAAGTACATCTGGCTTCTCTCACATAGATGGGTACTGTTGACTCAGATAGTGCCCGAGACTTAGGGTAAAGAATGACAGAGGTAAACATAATGCCTGTGGGTGTCAGGATTGGCCTGGCCCTAAGATAACTTAGAAGTCACTTAGGCCACTGTATAGCACAACTGACATCACTCAAATAAGGACGGGTTTTATGGCCTAGAAACAGAAAAGATTTAGAGAGAAAGAGTCTAGGGTAAGTAAAAAAAGTTCTAGGGGATGTGGACACAGTGTGTCTCAGCAGACAGCAAAAGATCACAGATGTACTGGATGGTTTTGTGTGTCAACTTGACCCAGGCTGGAGTTATCGCAGAGAAAGGAGCTTCAGTTAAGGAAATGCCTCCATGAGATCCAGCTGTAAGGCATTTTCTCAATTAGTGATCAAGGGGCAGGGCCCCTTGTGGGTGTTGCCATCCCTGGGCTGTTAGTCTTGGGTTCTATAAGAAAGCAAGCTGAGCAAGCCATGGGAAGCAAGCCAGTAAGTAACATCCCTCCATGGCCTCTGCATCTGCTCCTGCTTCCTGACCTGCTTGAGTCCTGCTTGAGTCCTGACTTCCTTTGGTGATGAACAGCAATGTAGGAGTGTAAGCTGAATAAACCCTTTCCTCCCCAACTTGCTTCTTGGTCATGATGTTTGTGTGGGAATAGAAACCCTGACTAAGACACATAGAAAACAACCCATTATTCTAACCCAATACTCAGATGATTTATGTCAGTCCTAATGTTAGTCAATATATGATAATACCCTACTCTTGTCTTTTGATTTCAAAGTCAGAGGCATAGTAAGATATAGGATAGATAATAATAATAATTGTGGTCTAATTGCCTATGAGATAGGTTGGCCAGTTTCTTGATTCATATTTGATAGATGAGACGGGAACAAAGCAAAGCTTTGCCATTTCTAAATAATTTCATTTCATTGGCAGAACAAGTGTCTGAACCTGATATTATGTCTTTTACATGTCTGCAGGACTGTGATGGCAGCTGTTTATTCTTGCATGAATTTTTTAAAGATTTATTTATTTTATGTATATGAGTTCACTGTAGCTGTACAGATGGTTGTGAGCCTTCATGTGGCTATTGGGAATTGAATTTTTGTAGGACCTCGCTCTCTCTGGTCGGCCCTGCTTGCTCTGACTCAAAGATTTATTTATTATTATAAATAAGTACACTGTAGCCATCTTCTGATGCACCAGAAGAGGGCATCAGATATCATAATGAGTGGAAGTGAGCCACCATGTGGTTGCTGGGATTTGAACTCAGGACCTTTGGAAGAGCTGTCAGTGTTCTTACCTGCTGAACCATCTCACCAGCCCTGTATGAATTTCTTAATGAATGTTTCAAAGCAAATTTAGCTTTTTGTGCAAATGTACATATAAAAACAGCTAGATCTGTGTTTCTTACAAGTTTAACTTGTAAATAAAAACAAATTATAATTTAAAGAGCGTTATACCACTAATATAATATGATATATTTTATGTTTAATAAATTGTGCTATATGCTGTTCTGTTTAAAAATATTTACAAATTGTTTTCACTCTCCTTATCCTTGTTTGATTCTTAAGCCTATAGTGAATGATATCATTAATTAGAATTATATTTGCTCTTATTCTGATTTTATAGACCAGGGAATTGAACCTTTCTTATCCGAGGCTCTTATGCTTGTCTGGGATCAAGTTTTAAATTTTAGATTATTTACAAGATGAAGATATTATACTCTTGAGACTTGAAATTTTTATTTATTTTTGAAATTAGTATATATTAGTTATATAAAATAATAGAATTCATTGTATACTAAATAACCAGCAAGAACTGTTTTAAGCAGAGAAAATTTCCTAATGGTAAACAAGTTGCTATTTCTACCCAGCTATCACTGAAGTATTTTTATACTCTTGTGTTGGATAGTAGTCTTATTTATAAGCCTGCATAAAATTATGTTCCTTATGTTGCTCCTCAAAATACATAGAAATTTAAAAAGTGAATCTGAGAAGATTGTTATAGTTTATACCAGAAGGAACTATGATAGAATTGATTATGTCTTGGTCCCAAGGTGTTCCAAGTATGAATTGAAGTGCAGAAGCCATGAAAGAACAGTTGGAGGTCAGGCATGGCAGTGCCACGTGCCTTTAACCCTAAGCCCAGCTCGTGGGAGGCTGAGACAGGTGGACCTTGGAGTTCCAGGAAAAGAGCCTGTCTTTGAAAAAACAAAAAAGAAGAAGAATTTGAGTAATGTGTTCTAAAAGAATACCCGCTGTAAGAAGAATCTGCAACCCTGATAGAAAGGAGCAGTAGTGTTCTTCACTTACACAGAGGGCTTTAACAAACCAGGAAGATGGGCTTATGTAGTCAATGCGGGGACCAGATCTCCTCTAGAGGAGACATAAACTGCTCTTAGCCATGTGGGAAGTCCTGGTGTCCCTCATGAAATCTCTATAGGAATGCCAGTGTTGCCAGCACTGTAATGAACAGATGGCAGCTCCGTGTTGAGCTGGAGGGCCCATCACCAGTGCTAGCTTAGGAAGGCAGGTTTATTGTCTGTTAAACACACTCGTCTTCAGCTCAACATCCAGGTGCCAGCAGTTTGGCCTGTGGATAAACAAGCAGCCATGCAAAGGAACACAATATATAATGTTAGTTGTATTATTAACAGTCACTGTAGATTGAAGCCCAGTGTGCAACCCCATTTGGGTTCTTTTTTAAAATCTTTCTCTTTTTCTTCCTTTTGCCTTTATCAGCTCCTGGTATACTGTTTATTTCATATTGCTTTATGAAAAAATACAAACAGCTAAGGTAATAAAAAGCAGAAATCTACACTTGTGAATTTAATTAAAAAAGGAATTTAATGAGAAGGAATATTGGATAACAGTTGGCAGTTATATAGCTAGAAAGCTCAACTTGGAAATGGCAGCTGGTGTTAAAGAAGAAAGACTTTATAGTATGGATTCTTTGAAATTGTGTAAAATGTCTTTGTAATGTAGTATATTATAGATATTTTGTTTTTTGTTTTCTTTAATACACTTCATTAGGTGGACACACAATGTAAATATGATCAAATGTAATATTTTATTGTATTTTCGCTAACTTTTTGGTTTGCTCAATGTGTATTTGCTTTTAAGTGGTATGTACTTTGGGATATGACAGAGACTTGAAGTGGGTGAAGGTGACAAATTGATTGTCTTCCAAGCTGAGCGCGGAGTGTCTTTTTAGTGCATGGGAGAACTTTGCGTTCCTGTTTCTGAATCTCCATCAGGTTCACTGTTTTTAGTTTCCTCTTTATTCTTTGGTATACTTTCTTTTGAAAATATTTGAGACAACTGAAAAAGAACAAAAAGCTTTTGAGGAACTTAGTTTTTATAAAGTCAACACTGGGAGGTTAAATTTACCAATAAATTGTAAAATTGTTACCATAGTTAGAGCACTAAATATCATGAGGATATAAACTATTGTCATATTTACAGAAATAAAGTGTGTACCCCTCCACCCTTTTTAAACATAGGTTCGTGCTCTGTAGTCTGGGCTATTTATGAACTTATGACAATTCTGCTTTTGGCTCCTGAGTACAGGGATTACAGGATAGTATCAACATGCATGGCTTTTTGGTTTTTATAAGACTTACCTACTCCTGTTCTAAGTTCTTATTTTTATTGTCCATTTGCATAACATCCATGCACTTTATGTGCCTTTCAGACCTCAGTCTTTGATTAACAAATAGAGAGTAGAAAGAGAGAAGATAGAACTTTAGATGGAAGATCAAATTGTAATGTACATGGTTCCTGTTTTGTGGTTAGTCAGGGGTTGAGCAGTGTAGATGACCAATTAATGGAGCCCCTTGAAGGAAGTAATTGCTTTCTTCGCTAGGCTCATGAGAGCCACTAAGGGCTTGGAGGGCTAAAGAAAGTAGGTTACATACTGAAAAATATAAAACATATATGCACATGTGTGTGTGTGCACTTGTGCGTGCATGTGATGTGTGACCTAGGGCTTAAATACAATTTTCTTTGTGGTTTTTTGGCATGTTTATCAACCCTTTCCTGACCACTCTGGATAAATCAGACTTTTCTTTCCACCCTACATTAATTTCCTTCTGATAGCATTTACTACCACTACTCAGAATATATTCTCACTTGTTTCCTTCTGCTCTTCCACACGATTGTAATTCCATGGCACAAGGACTGTATTTATTTATATTCTAGAGCTTAGTACAGTCCTGATTTATAACCTTTAGTAAGTATTGATTAAATGAATATTCAAATTAAGATAACCATTTGCAGGTGTGAAAGTACATGCCTTTAATTCTAGCTCTTGGGAGGCAGAGGCAGGCAGATCTCTGTGTGTTCAAAGCCACCCTGGTCTACAATAGTGAGTTTCAGTATAACCAGGGTTACATGATGAAACACTGTATTTAAAAAAAAACAGATAACCATAATTTTTTATGCAGGTTGTAACATGGCTGTCAGTGGTTGCATACTGTAAAGATCCCTTCCTACAAAACTGAATTAAAAAAGTATTTTCCCTTTCTTCCAGAGTTTATATTCAGAACGCCAATCAAGTTAAGCAAGCCCGGAGAACTCGGTGAGGAATATGGATGCCTGAGAAAGGTACGTACATGTTAGCATGGCGCTTAGTTTCTTACAGTTAATTGAAATATTAGCATTCAAGAATGCTTATCTTTAATTCTTTGGGTCTTTAAAAATTTATGACTCATAGCCTGTCTTTCTTCATACTATTTTTATAACAGTCTGGATAGATTTAAAGATACACTAGAAGTAAATGTAGCTAAGAACCTTCGAGCTGCCTTGTCACAGATGAAGTGTGGCTTTCAGGGGCTATCACACAATCAAGAAAGCTGTGCTCCACACTCAGAACAGCCCTTGCTAATAATTGCTTGTGTAATTTCTCCTTCCAAACACTCTAGTTACTTGTAGCTGCTGTTATTTTTATGCTTTTTACTTTATTAAGTACTCCAGGAGCATTGTTATAGAGGACATAGGACATTTTGAATAATCTCTTAATTATAAAATATTTACTACTGAAAAAGCTTTAAGTATGTTATCATAATCTTTTTGTTTGTTTGTTTGTTTCAATTATTGGAGATTGAACCTCAGGCATGGTGGCTATCTATAGTCTGCCAATGAGGTCCAGCTCCAGCCCATAACTGTTACTTTTTTTTTTTCTTTAATTTCAAACTAATTGTCTGAGACTAATTGTCTGTAGACTTTTGATGTCAGACAAGCATCCCTGGTCCACTCCTACACCACTGCTCTCTCAGGCTTATAAACGATTAGGTGATAATTCTGCATGTGGGCATTGACTTTATAAAGGTAAATGCTGTACTTATCAGAAACAGGCGTTGGTCTAGGATAGAGACAAGCTGTAGTGATGTTTTTCTCATGGAGATAAATGCCTGGAAGTAGCTGAGAGTGTGGAGGGACAGTCCCTCCTGGTGGGAAGGGCATGGCTGCAGGTGTCTGTGGTAACAGGCAAAGGCCTGTGGTGATAGAAGGGCAGGTGCTTGTTCATTTTTCTACAAGTGAGACACATGGTGAGGCTGGGTAGACGCCACAACAGCTCACTTCTTCCATCTAGGTACATGCATGCGTGCGTGCGCACACATACAGAATCTTCAGTGTAAAAGAGATGATATGTTTTTATTACTCAGATGGTTATTGAGCACCTGGTATGAGTCACGGAGGATATTCATCAGAATTTTAAATTCTGATGTCACAGACCCCTCTTGGTAGAGAGCCTGGCAAATGCTGCATTTTGGCAGGTGCGCTAGTTTCCTGTGTACAAAAAGGATTTCCTTAGTAAGAAAGAGAACATGGTTACTGGCTGGGAGCTTGCAGTATCTGCCTCATAAAATGGAAATAAGACCAATTAGGATACTTTTTGAGTAAGCAATGTTAAATTAAACCACAGTTAAACTTTTTCTAAAAGTTTGGTAGAAAGGATATAGTAAATTCAAAGATGTGTCCAAGGAAGTTATTGGAGTTGCATATTATTGTTTTGTTTTTGAGATACAAGTCTTCAGCCTCCCAAGAAGGTGAAATTATAGATATGTGGCACTGTGCCCAACTAGGTGTGGCTTTGGGTCATAAATCTAGGTTTATTTAAAAAGAGCAGTAAAAAAAATAATGAGCTGTCAGTTTTGGTGTCAAGAAAGGATTACAGAAGTTAAGGTTACTGGCGCTGGGGTAAAGCTGAAGAGTTAGGGCATGGTGGTCTAAATAGGTCACTAATCACTAATAAGTGATTCCAGAACCATTTCTCTCCTCTCCCCTCCCCTACTCTCCTCTCTTCCTCCCCTTCCTTCTGCTTTCTTCCCTTCCCTCGCTCCCTCTCCTCCTCTCTTTGTGTATGTGTGTTATATAAAAAAGCTATGAATTTATGCCTGTGTGTGGGTGTGTGCGTGTGAATGTAGGTGCTTCAGAGACCAGACTTGAGAGGCATCCTAGTTCCTGGGATGTTAGCAGCAGCTGTGAGCCTTTGACATGCATGGGTTCTGGGAACTGAACTTGGGTCTTCTGCAAGAACAAGTGCTCTTAACTGTTGAGCTAACTCTGGTCTCTGAATCTATATTTTAAAATCCTTTCATTGTTCTGCTTTGAACTATAAGATAGAACCCATTTTACTGAAACTTGAACATTTCACTTAATCTACTTGACTATATACACATTTTACCTTGATTTGAACTAGCCTTCTCTTATTTATTTTCTGTTTGTTTACTTATGTTACAAAACACTTGTAGCAACCTAGAGAGTTTAAAACATGTTCTCTCACATCACAGAAGAAGCAGGTTGTTGACCTATTTTAAAATGATTTTCCTATAGCATTTATAAGTATAGGTACTCACCAAATGTTTATTCTGTTGTTGGTTATATAATCCTAAAGCATTTTCTTTATGAACAATGATTTATATAACAGTGTCCTTGGTTCATGATAGGACTGGATGCATTTTAAGATTCCTGGTTCTCTTATGTCTATTTATCTGCTGTTTTTTTTCTGACATGTACTCCTGCTCTCCCTAGAGACAGAAATAGGTGCAGGGCCTTATGTATTTAAGAGCAGGCAAATGCATGATAGACGCTTAAACTCGAAGAATGTTAGATAAGGTTGTGGTCTCCGTTTTTGAAGTGATGTACTTTTTGGAGAAAATAACATACATAAATTCAGAGTGAGATAAAATTTAGAGTATCAATTTATTAAGGGTATTTCTGGAATGTGTTGTTTTGCCTTACTACTTTCATATTTATGAGACATGATCAATAGTTATAAAGCTATTATATTACTATAATTATTTTTGTAGCTTAGAAAATAGTTTAAATAAAATCATTTCAAGGTTACTTGCAAAGCAAATAAAGAAATCATCTAGCTATAACTATTAAGCCCCTAGTACAAACAAAATACATTATTAAATTGTCTGATTAAGTATGCTTTTAATAAGTTAGGATAGCTTTCTTTTTTCCTTTTGTGAAAGGCTGCAGAGTTGTATAAGTCTTTGAATGGTGAAAAACATTAAAACTTCTTTTAAAAATTATTATGTGTATGAATATATCTGTGTTTACCAGTTACATGTTGGTGCCAAAAGAGGCCAGAAGAGACTGTCAGATCATCCTGGGACTGAAGTAACAGAGGTGTTGGCTATAACCTGGGCCCTCTGAAAGAGCAGCCAGCACTCTTAACTGCTGAACCATCTCTTCCGTCTGGTGAAAACCATTTTAAAAAATCAGGTTATGAAAAAGGATTAAAGACAGGGGAAATCAGCAGTAGTCATGACACCTAGTAATCATGTTTAAATGTTGTTTACAACAGCTAGGCACAGTTGTGCTTGCCTGTAATCCTAGGATTTGAGTGACTGAGATAGATCGCAAGTTAGAGACCAGTTCATACTACACAGCGAGAAAATGCTGACCAGGGCTGAGTATTTTGTAAAACCAAAACCAAACTGTGTTTACTATAGATAGTATAGATACTGTATATAGATAGTTCTTAAAGAGGACCCAGGTTCAATTCCCAGCCCCCATATGGCAGCTCACAACCTTTTGTAACTCCATTCCAGGGAATCCAATGCCCCTTCTGGCCTCTGCCAGTACCACACTCAGATGGTACACATCATACATACAGAACCATACACACATACATACACACATACATACATACAGGCAAAACACTCATACACATAAAGGTTTAAAAACAATGATGTTCGACTCCTTTGCCATTCTGATGGTGGCAAGCGCTCTACCACTGAACTGTCACTGCCCCTCCAGCATTTTCAGTAGCCGTATAGAAAACATTAGTGCCAGTGTTGTCCTGAATGTCAAGACCAAAAGTCAGAAATAACTTTTCTTTATTAGATATTTTCTTTATTTACATTTCAAATGTTATCCCCTTTCCTAGTTTTCTCTCTGAACATCCCCTATCCCTTCCCCACTTGCCCTGCTCCCCAACCTACCCACTCCCCATTCCTGGCCCTGGCAGTCCCCTGTACTGGGGCATGGAACCTTCCCAAGACCAAGAACCTCTCCTCCCACTGATGACTGACTAGGCCATCCTCTGCTACATATGCAGCTAGAGCCATGAGTCTGACCATGTGTTTTCTTTGATTGGTGGTTTAGTTCCAGGGAGCTCTGGGGGGTACTGTTTAGTTCATAATGTTGTTCCTCCTAGGGTGCTGCAAACCCCTTCAGCTCCTTGGGTACTTTCTTTAGCTCCTTCATTGGGGAGCCTGTGCTCCATCCAATGGATGGCTGTGAGCATCCACTTCTGTATTTGCCAGGCACTGGCAGAGCCTCTCAGGAAATAACTATATCAGGCTCCTGTCAGCAAAATCTTGTTGGCATCTGCAATAGTGCCTGGGTTTGGTGGTTGTTTATGGGATGGATCCCCAAGTGGGGCAGTCTCCAGATGGTCCTTCCTTTAGTCTCTGCTCCACACTTTGTCTCGGTAACTCCTTCCATGGGTATTTTGTTCCCCCTTCTAAGAAGGATCGAAGTATCCACACTTTGGTCTTCCTTCATCTTGAGTTTCATGTGTTTTGCAAATTGTATCTTGGATATTCTGAGCTTCTGGGCTAATATCCACTTATCAGTGAGTGCATATAATGTGTGTTCTTTGGTGATTGGGTTACCTCACTCAAGATGACATCCTCTAGATCCATCCATTTATCTAAGAATTTCATAAATTCATTGTTTTTTAATAGCTGCATAGTACTCCATTGTGTAAATGTACCACATTTTCTGTATCCATTCCTCTGTTGAGAGACATCTGGGTTCTTTCCAGCTTCTGGCTATTATAAATAAGTTGGACTCCAGAAAACCAAATAACCCTATTAAGGAATGGGGTACAGAGCTAAACAAAGAATTCTCAATTGAGGAATACTGAATGGCTGAGAAACACCTAAAAAATGTTAAACATCCTTAATCATCACGGAAATGCAAATCAAATCAACCCTGAGATTCCACCTCACACCAGTCAGAATGGCTAAGATCAAAAACTCAGGGGACAGCAGATGCTGGCGAGGATGTGGAAAAAGAACACTCCTTCATTGCTGGTGGGATTGCAAGCTGGTATAACCACTCTGGAAATCAGTTTGGTGGTTCCTCAGAAAATTGGACATAGTTCTACCGGAAGATCCAGTAATACCTCTCCTGGGCATATACCCAGAAGATGCTCCAACATGTAATAAGGACTCATGCTCCACTATGTTCATAGCAGCCTTATTTATAATAGCCAGAAATAACTTAAAAATGAATTTTAAAATATTCTACAAAAATTTATTTTTATCTTTTATTACTTTTTTTAAAGAGTTATTTTTATTTTTGTGTGTGTGTTTGTGTATTTGTGTATCTGCCATATGTGTGTGGGTGCCCATGGAAGCCAGAAAGGGAGCTGGCATTATATACAGTTATGAGCCACCTGATGTGGGAACTGAACAAGAGTCCTTTTAGGAAAGCAACAAGGGCTGAGCCATCTTTGTAGCCCTTTTGTGGGGGATATTTCAGAACAGGGTTTCTCTGTGTAGTTTCAGCTGTCCTAGAACTAACTTTATAGACCAGGCTGGGCTCAAACTCAGAGGTCCACCTGCCTCTGCCTCCTGAGTGCTGGGCACTACCACTGCCCTGTTTATGGCCCTTTTCCAGCCTGGTCTACAGAGAGAGTTACAGGACAGCCAAGACTACACATAGGAAAACCTTGTCTCAACAAACCTAACAACCAACTAACAACCAACCAAACAAACAAAAACACCAAAACAAAACTATTTTTAAAATAAGTTCAAAATTTTCACTTTTAAACAAAACAAAACAAAACAAGACAAAAAAACCAAGAACACCCCCCAAAAACAAACAAACAAACAAAAACCAGGATCTCTCTTTATATCTGTGGTTGTGTGGTTGTCCTGGAACTTAATCTGTAGACCCGGCAGGCCTCACACTCAGGAGCTCTGCCTGCCTCTGGGTCTGAATGCTGGGATTCAAAGTGGGCACCATCATGCCTGGCTCACTTACTCTTTTTTATAATTGAAAATCTACTTGTTTATCATAGGCTTTTAAAAATTCAGATATTTATCAAGTGATATGCATTATACAGTTAATACTAATCTAAACCAAGAGGCAATATTGCAGAGCCAACTACCCAACTTGAAATCCTACTTTTGCAACTTACTAACGTGTGAATTTAGGCAAACTACATAATCTTTGTGTGTCTTAGTTTCCTGGTCATTAAAATGAATACCATATTCTCTAGCTCACCCTTATTGTGAAATACTGCTGGCACATGTAAATTCATATATAATTATCAATTATTCTTATTAGTATTTAAAAAATGAGCACATAGTGACTCTCTCGGTTTTTGCTTGGGTAAGAAATGGAAGACTGAAAAGTTGTAGTTAGAAGTAGAAGAGCTAGTGCTGCACAGCGCAGGCAGCTAGAGAGCCGGTGCGCGCAGCCCGGGTAGACAGTCCCCCCAGACTGTGATGCTGAGAATCTTTTCCTATGTTTCTTTTCTTCTGGATGTTACATTAGATGTTATATCTGTTCAAATGGGTTTTTTTTTTTGGCCAGGTTTCACATTTTTGTTTTGTTTTGGGGGACAGGGTTTCTTTGTGTAACTGCTTTGCCTGTCAGGGACTCATTTATGTAGACCAGGCTGGCCTCAAATTCAGATATCTGTCTGCCTCTGCCTCCCAAGTGCTGAAATTAAAGGCGTACACCATCTTTGTGTATCCAGTCTTCTCACCGCACACGCTCTGCATCTGAGTCTCCTGTCTGTGCCCTGTTTTCTCTCTGTGTGTCAGTGTCTTGAAGAGCAGGCTGTAGTTCTGATGCATGTGTTCATGTGTTTACCTGCTGTGGATTATGTTGTGTTATGTGGAAGAATTTCCTGCCCAACCTAAGGACACAGTTTCTGCTGTCTTTTCTCTGGAAGTAATATAGGCTTAGATTAACATGTAAGCCTACGGTGCGTTTTGAGCTGTTTGCATGTGGATTCCTAGTTTGTTCTAGAACCATTTATGGAACACTCTACCCTTTTCCATTAAATTGAATTTGCACCTTTGCTGAAGTAATTAGCCATCTCTTTGTAGTTTTTATTTCTAGACTCTGTATTGTCTATACTCTTTATATTTATGCAAATTCCTCGTTTGATTTCTGTACTTCTAATGAATCTTGAAATCTGGTATGCTAACTGTCTAACTTTGCTCTTTTTCAAAGTTATTTTCACTCTTAAGGTTCATTGTTTATCTAATTTTATAGGCAATTTGCCTATTCATACCCAAAAATATCCTTTTAGAATTTTTTTTTCCTCAAGACAGAGTTTCTCTGTGTAACCCTGGCTATCTTGGAACTCACTCTATAGACTAGGCTGGCCTCGAACTCAGAGATCCTTCTGCCTCTGGTGATTGTGCTGATATTAAAGACAAGCACCATCACCACCCAGTTATCTGCTAGAATTTTGATTAGGTCTGCATTAATCTGCATTAATCTAATTGAACCTTTAGACCCATTAATTTCTATTGATTTCTTCTTATTTTCTCAAAGTAGTATTAGTGGTTCTCAGCTTATACCTTTGGTAGGGTTTGGGGTTTGGGTGTGGGGGAGATGGAGGAAGGAGAGAAAAGAGGAAGGGACGGGGGGGGGGGGAGAGAAGGCAAAGCTGACTCTCCTTATAAGGGCATCAGTGCCATCAGGAGCTCTACCCATGGTCTCATGTTACTCTAGAGGCTAAAGTCTCAAAGACAAATTTGGGGATGGGAAGGCACAAGGATACAGTTCTTGTCAAGAGTCAGCTGCTGTCACTAATGTCATTTAATGGTCAAAGCTAGTCTTTGAACAGCTGTAGTGAAGCAGACTCAACAGCTCATGAATAAATAAGTAAGAGTGGATGCTATATATAAAAAGTGCCTTTAAATGCTAGTGTAAAGCTGGATGCTATGGCACTCGGAGGCAGAGGCAGGTAAATCTCTGTGAATTCAAAGCCAGCCTGGTCTACATAGTGAGCTCCAGGATAGCCAGAGATAAATAGTGAGGATCTGTCTCAAACAAAACAAAATAAAACAAATAAACAAAAAGTGTAAATACTAAAGTGCAAGAAGGAAACAGTAAGGTCTTGATCGTAGACTAGACAGCCAGGGGGTTTATAGAAAGGATAACAATGTTTCCAACTTTCTAATAGACGAAAAATACCAATATGTAATAACAAACTCAGTTATATGGATAAAATCATCAGAAAGGATGCAATTGAGAAAATACCTCCATAAGATTGTAGGCTAGCCCATGGGGATTTTCTTAATTAATGATCGATGGGGGAAGGGTTTAGCCCACGGTGGGTATTTCCATCCCTGGGCTGTGGTCCTGTAAGAAAGCAGGCTGAAGCCGGGCCTGGTGGCGCACACCTTTAATCCCAGCACTTGGGAGGCAGAGGCAGGCGGATTTCTGAGTTCGAGGCCAGCCTGGTCCACAGAGTGAGTTCCAGGACACAGAGAAACCCTGTCTCAAAAAAAAAAAAAAAAAAAAAAAAAAAAAAAAAAAAAGGGAAAGCAGGCTGAGCAAGCAGTGATTAGTGATCCAGCAAGCAGCACCCATGGCCGCTGCATCAGCTCCTGCCTTCAGGTTCCCGCCCTGCTTGGGTTCCTGCTAGTACTACTTTTCATGATGAACTGTTCTATGGAACTGTGAGTGAAATAAACCGTCTCCTCCACAAGGTGCTTTTGCTCACGGTGCTTCATCACAGCAATAGTAACCCTAAGGCAACCAATATATTGATATTGTCAAAATGTAAAAACAAACAAATAAAACCCACAAACTGTGCTCTTTAAATCTGTCATTTAAGACATAAAAAGGCAAAGCTAATATTAGGAGAAAATATTCTCAAAATGTTATGTAACAATGAACTTGTATCCAGAATATATATAAAAAATTATTGTACTTGCTAATAAGGTAATAAGTAAATAAATAAAATTATAAAAGAGCAAAAGGGTTGAACAGTCATTTCACAAAAGAACATAGCCTATTAAGGACATGAAGACAGCGTAATTAGCCATCAGAGAAATACTAATTAAAACCACAGAGACAACACCTTACATCCTCTCCCATGGCTGAAAAGACAACAGCTCCAAGATATTAGAAAGAATGTGGACATAGAATTCTAATCTCTCAGAGCCCTGCCTCCAAATACCACTATCATGCAGATATGAGGGTTACATTTTGAACACATGGAGTTTTAATGAACATATGTAAGCTGTAACACAGAGAAATATATGCAGACACATGTATGTGTATATTTTATCCTGACAGTCCTCATCTCCAAAGACTATAAGTAACTCTTATTAGAAAGGCAAAGATGTGACATGACTAATCATGCCAGAAAGAGGATGTGCAAGTAATGAGCTTAGGAAAGTACTCTGCAGGCCTGACTCTCAGAGTCGTAATGCAGTACCAGCCCACAGGATGGCAAAAATAGAGCACTGAGTGGTGGAGATTCTGGGAGCGACTGTTGTCTTCCTGGCAGGAGGGGCTGCAGGTGGGAGTGTAGTCTGTAGAGTGAGCTTGAGAAGCTGGCCCCATGCCCTCATCAGATGACTCACAGTTCTTCCAGACTGTTCTGTGGTATGCATAGCCCTAGGGAAGTCGTCAAGAATGCTAGCTTATTTTTAAATAGCCACAGACTAGAATGTCTCCAGGTAGCTATGAATAATGGATGGTCAGATTGTTTTAAAATCAAGCAATAGAATACAAAGAGCAAAATGAGAAACTGCACACAGCTAAGTTTCCTGGAATGGTGAATGAAGGATGGCAGTCAAAAAACAAAATACTCGATGTTCGTGAAAGTCAGCGCTAGGCAGGATACAGTGGCACATGCCTATTCTTCCAGCATTTGAGAAACTGAAGCAGCAGGCTGGGGAGTTCAAGGCCAGCTCAGGCTCTAAAGTGAGATGATCCCCTGAGCCTCGAGAAGATAAAATGATTTTGTTATTTCAAAGTATTAGAAACCAAGACTATAGTTACTTTTGAGTGAGATGTTAGTCCAGGCACAGGTAGAGGTCAGGAGTTCTCATAGACACTTCATAAGTACAGTTAGTTTACTAGAGGGCTTCCTTGAACTCAGGGGGCCTCTTGTGCTCACCTCTTCAACACCAGTTTACAGCCACACATGCAAATGAAGATCTGAGCAGGCTAAGTCCTGTGAGGACTGTCTGTAGCTTCCATGTGCTACCCCAAGCTCTTAGATCCTCTCCTGCAGCCTCAGGTGTGAGCGAAACAAGGGCAGGGGTAGAGATGTAATGGACACAGAGGCCAAGTTCCTTAGCTCAGTGCCTGCCACACAGTTAGCAAATGTAATTACTGTGATGCTAAAGCCTGATCTTGTTTTTCCTCTGTATCCCAAGAAAAATACAGTGCCCATCTGTGTGTTGTCTGTGGTTAGTCTCTAAACAAGAGTCTCTGAGATGGACTGTGAACACTGACTTCTGTTTTGTTTCCTGTCTGTGGATTTGCTCTTCTTCCTGTATGGTCTCATTTGAGTTGGGTGGAGCTGGGAGTCCACTTCACTACAGTGTAAGTGGTATTTCTTGCTTATATATATAATTACTTGAAGTAGGTTCAGTGACTTAGAGACTAGTTCAGTCTACAGGAGTCAGTCCTATAGAAATGGGAAGAATAAAGCCAGGCTCTATTGTTTTGTTTTTGTTGCTATGGGTTATTATTTAAATCTAGAGACAACCACCTGTCAGAAGTAGATTTTTAACTAAGTGTGATGGTACAAGGCTGTAATGCCAGCACTTGGGAAGCTAAGGGAGGAGCACCCTGAGCTCAAGGCTATCCTGTGCGTAGTGAGACCACCCTGAGCTCAGGGCTATCCTGTGCGTAGTGAGACCTTTTGTTAGTGAGATGACTCAGTTTGTTAAGGCAGCTGCTGCCCAGCCTGACCATCTGAGTACGACCCCTGGGACCCATACAGAAGGAAAGACAAACTCCCACAATTGTCCTTTTTTTGGGGGGGTGGGGGGAGGAAAGGGTTTATTCAGCTTACACTTCCACATTGCTGTTCTTCACCAAAGGAAGTCAGGACTGCAACACAAGAAGGTAGGGAAGCAGGAGCTGATGCAGAAGCCATGGAGGGATGTTCTTTACTGGCTTGCTTCCCCTGGCTTGCTCAGCCTGCTGTCTTATAGAACCCAAGACTGCCAGCCCAGAGATGGTCCCACCCATAAGGGGCCCTTGATCACTAATTGAGAAAATACCTCACAGCTAGATCTTATGGAGGCATTTCCCCAACTGAAGCTCTCTTCTCTGTGATAACCCAGCTATGTCAAGTTGACACAAAAACTAGCCAGTACAATTGACCCCTTGTCAACTTGACACACAAATACATCACTAGAAAGCCTCAACCCTTAGTTCTTACTCATCCCCAAGATCTTAAATAACTTAAAAGTCCCACAGTTTTTACATATTAAAAGTTCAATCCTTTTAAAATATAAAATTCAAAGTACTTTAAAATTCAAAGTCTCTTAACTGTGGGCTTCATGTAAAAACTTCCTTCAAGAGGGAAAAATATCAGGGCACACACAGTCACAATCAAAAACAAAAATCAATCTCCAACCGTCCAATATCTGGGATCCAACTCACGATCTTCTGGGCTCCTCCAAGGGCTTGGGTCACTTCTCCTGCCATGCCCTTTGTAGCACACACGTTGTTCTCTAGGCTCCAGATGCTTGTACTCCATTGCTGCTGCTGTTCTTGGTGGTCATCTCATGGTACTGGCATCTCCAAAATGCTTCTGTAACTAGGCTTCAACACTAGCCTCTCATAGGCTCTCTTTATGGTGCCGAGCCTCAACCCCTTTGCATGACCCCTTCAGTCCTGGGCCATCAATTGCAACTGAGGCTGCACTTTCACCAATGGCCTTCCATGGCCTCTCACAGTGCTTCCGTGGCCTCAGCTGCTCTGCACCCGCAATTGTCCTTAAGCGCATGCACCATGGCTTCCTGACTTGCACCCAGTCTTCTGTGCAAACATACACACAAGTAAATAATTCACTAACTAATTAATTTAAAACAGACCACACCTCCCCCTAAAATATTCTTATTTCTTTAATGTTATCTTTTTAAAACTTAACTAACTCTTTGTGAATTTTACATCATGCACTCCAATCCCACTCCCAGTCCCTCCATATCTGCCTTCCACCCTTGCAACCTCTCAACCAAAAGGAAACAAAAACAAAAACAAAAAACCCAAAACAACACCACCACCACAAAACCCTCACTGTGAGGCTGCAGCTTATCACAGTGTGTCACGTAGAATACAACTTTCCTTCCAGTGCTCATTGCAGTGAGTCATTGGTCTGGTTCAGGACTCTAGCTTCTGTTCTGCTGTCAATACTGGATCCTCACCGGGACTCCTCGCAGATAGCCTGTTGTTACCCTGTGTCATGGAGATCCTGCAGCTTTGGCTCTGCAGAACTGGACCCTTCACATACTCTAGCAGCTAATAGATGAGTGGGCCAGCTCAAAGCCCTGGATCTAGGCCTGGGTGGTACTGAGCTGATCAGCTTGTCAGCTCTCTGTACTGCCCAGGTGAGAGGTGGGGTCAGCTCAGCTCACCCCTTGGACATCAGCATGGCCTCGGGCAGCAGCTACCACATGGCCTTTGGTGGTAACATGGGCCACAGACATTGACACAGACCACTGCTGCAGCAGGGCCACTAGCCAGGCCCTCAGCAGCACAGGCCCAGACCTCACCACGCACCTCAGGGTAAGGTCAGGCTGCTCCTCATTGTTGTGGCATCTCCAGTAGCGCACAAGCCATTCCATCTCTCCAACACATACTTGGTCATTGTAGTGGCGGCTTCCCCCCTTGCCTGTCTTCTGTCTATTCCCAGTGTAGGCGGCCTCTTAGCTTTATCTTTTTACAAGAAATGGAAACTGTAAATAGCTTATCAGTAGTTGGGATATATATTATTTCATTTAAATTTATTAAAACTTTGAGCAGTAAAAAATGAAATGAAACTAGGAAGAATTGCTTGATACTCTGTAAGAGCACAGCAGGATCCTCTGTCAACCATTTAGAATACTCACAATCATGGTTTTCTTAGAGTAGGATGCAGAGGCCCCTATTTTGAGTTACGTAAGTGATATAGCTAGCTTTTATATATAGCTAGCTTTTATGGTTTTGTGTTGCTTAAGAATACACAACAGTTTGATCCTGTGCTGGGAAGTAAATGTTTCCCTAGAGCAGTGGTTCTCAACCTGTGGTTCCCAACACAGTTTGGGGCTTGAATGACTCTTTTACAGGGGTCACATATCAGATAACCTGCATATCAGATTTACATTACCATTCATAAGAATAGCAAATTTAGCCGGGTGTGGTGGCGCACGCCTTTAATCCCAGCACTTGGGAGGCAGAGGCAGGCGGATTTCTGAGTTCGAGGCCAGCCTGGTCTACAGAGTGAGTTCCAGGACAGCCAGGGCCACACAGAGAAACCCTGTCTCGAAAAACCAAAAAAAAAAAAAAAAAAAAAAAAAAAAAAAAAAAAAAAAAAAAAAAAAAAAAAAAAACCCAACAAAAACAACAACAAGAATAGCAAATTTACAGTTAGGAAGTAGCAATGAAATAATCTTATGATTGGGGGTCACCACAATGTGAGGAACTGCATTAAAGGGTCACAGCATTAGGAAGGTTGAGTACCACTGAGCTAGGGCCAATTAAAAGCAGATTTACTTAAGAATCAGGGTGGCCATGCCTAATAAGAGAGTCATACTGGGGACTGCCACATGATCTGGTCTGTAAAGATGTTTTTAAGTCAAGGATTTCTTAAAACTCTACAGTCTCTGTGTGGTTTGTATTTTTCAGCTGAGAGGGGACAAGTTACAGGAAGAAAAAGCTTGTGACGATCAGATACACAAGTTACTGCAGGAGGATTCTGAAGTGGGGAAGAGGAAAACTGATGAGCAGAAAAAAAGGGACGAGCCAGTGGTGCTGAAAACAAGTCTGGAGCAGGTCAGTGGGTCAGTGGGTCACACACGTCTGGTGGGCATTGTCTGGAGCAGGTCAGTGGGTCACATCTGGTAGACATTGTCTGGGAGCAGGACAGTGGGTCACACATGTCTGATGGACATTGTCTGGAGCAGGTCAGTGGGTCACCCACGTCTGGTGGACATTGTCTGAGAGCAGGACAGTGGGTCAAGTCTGGGTAGACATTGTCGGGGAGCAGGACAGTGGGTCACACACGTCTGGTGGACATTGTCTGGGAGCAGGTCAGTGGGTCATGTCTAGGTGGACATCTGCCTCAGAGAGCCCTGCCTTGCAGACCATGGCACCAGGACTACTCATTGACTGTGCAGCCTAAGAGCAGTGAAGCGCTATCCATCCACATAGAGATGGAGGAAGTAATTTTGAATGGGACAGTGGAATCTGTGGAAAGATTAAGGGACCCGAAGAAAGATGAGTAAGAACAGGCTGGGATACTGTGCTGTGTGTGATGAGGTTTGTATGTATACCATCAGGTTGACATATGTGCTGGTTTTTGACATTAACGATGTACACCTTAATTTAATATCCTCAATTAGATTTTTTTAAAGAGTGTATTTTACTTTCCTTTATCCTCTGCAATCCTTATGCAGAGCACTGCTCAGATACAAGCATGTCCCCAATATTAGATGATAGTCTAAACTTAACTAATTAGGCATATGACTGGTCCACATCTTATCTTGCCTGAACATTTTCATTACTTATGTTTTATTATTTTTTAGAATGTGTGCAAGCACATACATATGCTGACACATATGTGGCAGTCAAAAGCCAAACTATGAGAGTTGGTTTTCTCTTTCCATCGTGTGGGTTCTGGGGATTGAAATCAGGTGGTCAGGTACCTTCACCCTCCAACTCAGCTCACTGGTCCAAGAAAGGACTTTTTAAAAATATAATTGTATTCATATAGAAAATAACAGCTTAATTCTAATCACAACAATTTGGACATCTAATGCTTGCTGTATATATATATTTTTTTTCCCAATTTTTATTAGATATTTTCTTCATTTACATTTCAAATGCTATCCCAAAAGTCCCCTATACCCTCCCCCATCCCCTGCCCTGCTCCCCTACCCACCCACTCCCACTTCTTGACCCTGGCGTTCCCCTGTACTGGGGCATATAGTTTGCAAGACCAAGGGGGCCTCTCTTCCCAATGATGGCCAACTAGGCCATCTTCTGCTATATACGCAGCTAGAGACACGAGCTCTGGGGGTACTGGTTAGTTCATATTGTTCTTCTACCTATAGGGTTGGAGACCCCTTCAGCTCCTTGGGTACTTTCTCTAGCTCCTCCATTGGGAACCCTGTGTTCCATCTAATAGCTGACTGTGAGTATCCACTTCTGTGTTTGCCAGGCACTGGCATAGCCTCACACAAGACAGCTATATCAGGGCCCTTTCAGCAAAGTGGTGCATGCCTTTAATCCCAGCAATTGGGAGGCAGAGGCAGGCGAATTTCTGAGTTTGAGGCCAGCCTGGTCTACAGAGTGAGTTCCAGGACAGCCAGGGCTACACAGAGAAACCTGTCTTGAAATAAAAACAAAAACAAAAACAAAAACAAAAACAAAACAAAAACAACTTCTCTTCATAAAACTTAACCAGAGAACAAAGTCTCTGCTGGGCTTTTTTGAAACTTCCTTTGACAATGCAATTAATCTGAGTCTCTTCACCTTAGCATCAGGCAGACTTTTCAGACAAGGGCAAAAAGTAGCCACATTCTTCACCAAAATACCACAAAAAACAGTCTTTATGCCACGTTCTGAAATTCTTCTCCTTTGAAATCTCTTGGGCCAGGTCAACACAGTTCAAATCACTCCCAGCAACAAAGTCTTCCATATTCCTACTAGGATGACCCATTAAGCTCCATTTAAAGCATTCCAGTGCTTTCCAAATCCAAAGTCCCAAAATCCACATTCTCTCAAATAAAAGCATGGTCAGGCCTATAACAGCAATACCCCAGTCCCTGGTAGCAACTTCTGTATTAGTTAGGGTTTTACTGCTGTGAACAGACACCATGACCAAGGCAAGTCTTATAAAAAGCAACATTTAATTGGGGCTGGCTTACAGATTCAGAGGTTCAGTCCATTACCATCAAGGTGGGAGCATGGCAGCATCCAGGCAGGCATGGTGCAGGAGGAGCTGAGAGTTCTGCATCTTCATCCAAAGGCTGCTAGTGGAAGACTGACTTCCAGGCAACTAGAGGGAGGATCTTAAGCCCACACCCACAGTGACACACCTACTCCAACCAGTCACACCTATTGCAACAAGGCCACACCTCAAAATGGTGCCACTCTCTGGCCTAAGTATATACAAACCGTCACACTTGGCATCATCAGAACCCAATTCTCCCACCATAGCAAATCCTGGATACACCATCACACAGGAAAAGCAAGACTCAGATCTAAAATCACTTCTCATGACAATGATAGAGGACCTCAAGAAGGACATAAATAACTCCGTTAAAGAAATACAAGAGAACACAGGTAAACAGCTAAAGGCCCTTAAAGAGGAAACACAAAAATCCCTTAAAGAATTGCAGGAAAACACAATCAAACAGGCGAAGGAAATGAACAAAAACCATCTAAGATCTAAAAATGGAAATAGAAACAATAAAGAAATCACAAAGGGAGACAACCCTGGAATTAGAAAACCTAGGAAAGAGATCAGGAGTCATAGATGCAAGCATCACCAACAGAATAAAAGAGATGGAAGAGAGAATCTCAGGGAGCAGAAGATACCATAGAAAACATTGACATAACAGTCAGAGAAAATGCAAAAAGCTCCTAACCCCAAACATCCAGGAAATCAGGACACAGTGGGAAGACCAAACCTAAGGATGATGAGTCTGGAAGAGAGTGAAGACTCCTAACTCAAAGGGCCAGTCAATAGCCTTAACAAAATTGTAGAAGAAAACTTCCCTAACCTAAAGAAAGATGCCCATGAACATACAAGAAACCTACAGAACTCCCAATAGACTAGACCAGAAAAGAAATTCCTCCCATCACATAATAATCAAAACAACAAATGCATTAAACAAAGAAATAAGGGAAAGAGCATTGAGGGAACAAGGCCAAGTAACATATAAAGGCAGACCTATCAGAATTATACTAGACTTCTCACCAGAGACTATGAAAACTAGAAGATCCTGGGCAGATGTCATACAGACCCTAAGAGAACACAAATGCCAGCACAGGCTACTATACCCAGCAAAACTCTCAATTACCATAGACAGAGAAAACAAGATATTCCATGACAAAACAAATTTATACAATATCTTTCCACAAATCCAGCCCTACAAAAGATAATAGGTGAAAAACATCAACACAAGAAGGGAAACTACACCCTAGAAAAAGCAAGAAAATGATCTTTCAACAAACCTAAAAGAAGATAGCCACACAAACATAATTCCACCTCTAACAACAAAAATAACAGGAAGTAACAATTACTTTTCCTTAATATCTCTAAACATCAATGGACTCAATTCCCCAATAAAAAGACATAGACTAACAAACTGGATATGTAAACAGGACCCAGCATTTTCCTGCATACAGGAAACACACCTTAGTGACAGATACTACCTCAAGTAAAAGGTTAGAAAACAATTTTCCAAGCAAATGGTCCCAAAAAAACAAGCTGGTGTAGCCCTTCTAATATAGAATAAAATCGACTTTCAACCAAAAGTTATCAAAAAGGATAAGGAAGAACACTTCATACTGGTTGTCTTAGTCAGGGTTTCTATTCCTGCACAAACATTATGACCAAGAAGCAAGTTGGGGAGGAAAGGGTTTATTCAGCTTACACTTCCACATTGCTGTTCATCACTGAAGGAAGTCAGGACTGGAACTCCAGCAGGTCAGGAAGCAGGAGCTGTGCAAAAGCCTTGGAGGGATGTTCCTTACTGGCTTGCTCTCCCTGGCTTGCTCAGCCTGCTCTCTTATAGAATCTAAGACTACCAGCCCAGAGATGGTCCCACCCACAAGGGGCCTTTCCCCTTGATCACTAATTGAGAAAATGCCTTACAGCTGGATCTCATGGAAGCACTTCCCCAACTGAAACTCCTTTCTCTGTGATAACTCCAACTTGTGTCAAGTTGACACGCAAAACCAGCCAGTCAACTGGTCAAAGGAAAAATCTACCAAGATGAACTCTCAATTCTGAAATCTATCAGTTTGGTGGTTCCTCAGAAAATTGGACATAATACTACCTGAGGACCCAGCTATACCACTCTTGGGCATATACCCAGAAGATGCTCCAACATGTAGTAAGGACACATGCTCCACTATGTTCATAGCAGCCTTATTTATAATAGCCAGGAGTTGGAAAGAACCCAGATGTCCTCCAACAGAGGAATGGATACAGGAAATATGCTACATTTACACAATGTACCATATGGACATTTACACTACTCAGCTATTAAAAACAATGCATTCATGAAATTCACAGGCAAATGGATAGAACTACAGGATGTCATCCTGAGTGAGGTAACCTAATTGCAAAAAACAAAACAAAACAACAACAAAAAAACACATATGGTATGCACTCATTGATAAGTGGATATTATATTAGCCCAAAAGGTCCAAATAACCAAGATACTATTCACAGACCACATGAAGCTCAAAAAGAAGGAAGACCAATGGGGTACAGAGCTAAACAAAGAATTCTCAACTGAGGAATACCGAATGGCTGAGAAACACCTGAAAAAATGTTCAGCATCCTTAATCATCAGGAAAATAGGTGACAGCAGATGCTGGCGAGGATGTGAAGAAAGAGGAACACTCCTCCATTGCTGGTGGGATTGCAAGCTGATACAACCACTCTGGAAGTCAGTCTGGCAGTTCCTCAGAAAATTGGACATAGTACTACTGGAAGATCCAACAATACCTCTTCTGGGCATATACCTAGAAGATGTTCCAACTGGTAATAAGGACACATGCTCCACTATGTACATAGCAGCCTTATTCATAATAGCCAGAAGCTGGAAAGAACCCAGATGTCCCTCAATAGAGGAATGGATACAGAAAATGTGGTACATTTACACAATGGAGTACTACTCAGCTATTAAAAACAATGAATTTATGAAATTCTTGGGCAAATGGATGTATCTGGAGGATATCATCCTTAGTGAAGTAACCCAATCACAAAAGAAGTCACTAGATATGCACTCACTGATAAGTGGATATTAGCCCAGACACTTAGAATACCCAATATATAATTTGCAAAACACAAGAAAATCAAGAAGGAAGTCCAGCGTTTGGATACTTCATTCCTCCTTAGAATAGGGAACAAAACACCCATAGAAGGAGTTACAGAGACAAAGTTTGAAGCTAAGACGAAAGGAAGGACCATCCAGACACTACCCCACCAGGGATCCATCCCATAGTCAGCCACCAATCGCAGACACAATTGCATATGCCAGCAAGATTTTGCTGAAAGGACCCTGATATAGCTGTCTCCTGTCTGAGGCTATGCCAGTGCCTGGCAAATACAGAAGTGGATGCTCACAGTCATTTATAGGATGGAACACAGGGCCCCCAATGGAGGAGCTAGAGAAAGTACCCCAGGAGCTGAAGGGGTCTCCAACCCTAAAAGAGGACCAACAATATGAACTAACCAAAACCCCCAGAGCTCGTCTCTAGCTTCATATGTAGCAGAAGATGGCCTAATTGGCCATTATTGGGAAGAGAGGCCCCTTGGTCTTGCAAACTTTATATGCCCTAGTACAGGGGAATGCCAGGGCCAAGAAGTGGGAGTGGATGGGTAGGGGAGCGGGGTGGGGGGGGGTATAGGGAAGTTTCAATAAAGCATTTGAAATATAAATAAAGAAAATATCTATTAAAAAATAATTATTAAAAAAAAAAAGACCAAAGTGTGGGTGCTTTTGTCCTTCTTAGGAGAACTCACAGGAGCAAAAATGGAGATAAAGTGCAGAGCAGAGACAGAAGGAAAGGCCATCCAGAGCCTGCTCCAGCTGGGGATCCATCCCATATACAGTCCCAAACCCAGACACTATTCTGGGTGCCAAGAAGTGCATGCTGAAAGGAGCCTGATATGGCTGTCTGTTGAGAGGCCCTGCCAGAGCATTACAAATACAGAGACGAATGCTCTCAGCCAACCATTGGACTGTGCTTGGGGTCCCCCATAGAAGAGTCAGAGAAAAGACTGAAGGAGTTGAAGGGGTTTGCAACCCCATAGGAAGAACAACAATATCAACCAACCTGCCCCCGCCCCAAGAGCTCCCAGGGACAAAGCCACCAACAAAGGAGTACACATAGCTCCAGCTCCTTGGTCCTATGAAGGCTCGATAGATGCCCCAGTGTAGGGGAATTGAGGACAGAGAGGTAGGAGTGGGTGAGAAACACCCTCATAGAAGCAGAAGGAGGGAGAATGGGATAAGGGGTTTCTGGGATTGGGGGAAAACTGGGAAAGGGGATAACATTTGAAATGTAAATAAAGAAATATCCAAGAAAAAAAAAAAGAAACACCATCTTAATAGAGAGGGGAAAAAAGAGAGAATACTGCTTCTATGTTGAGACTGGGAGACATTGTAACTTTTGCTTCTGGCACTGTTATCTTTGAAATAGAAAGCAGTTGCATCAGTACAATTTACTTCTTTAAAGGAACCATTAAATACAGATTCTCAGATTCCCTTGTTGGCAGTAGTCAGGTTCATAACATTATTAATGCAAAGCATAGTTAGTAAAATCTAACGGGTTCTGGATTTTTGTGATTCTGCCCTTTTCTACCCTTCCTATTTCCTTTTACATTTTTGAAAACTTTTAAATGACTTTAATTATTTTTAGATAGGCTGGGCAGTGGTGGCACACATCAATTAATCCCAGAACTAGGGAGGCAGAGGCAGGTGGATCTCTCTGAGTTGGAGGACCTCCTGGTCTACAGAGTGAGTTCCTGGACAGCCAGGGCTGCACAGACAAACCCTGCCTTTTTTTTTTTTTTTTTTTTTTTTTCGAGACAGGGTTTCTCTGTATAGCCCTGGCTGCCCTGGAACTCACTTTGTAGACCAGGCTGGCCTCGAACTCAGAAATCCATCTGTCTCTGCCTCCCGAGTGCTGGGATTAAAGGCATGCGCCACCATGCCCGGCAAACCCTGTCTTAAAAAGAAAAAAAAAGTAGTTTTTAGACTGATAAAGACTTGTGCTTTCAACTAGAAGAGACTGAAGTCAGAAGACTGTAACTTCATGGTCTAATTGGGCCTCAGAATAAGTTCAAGGCTAGTTTGGGCAATTCATTGAGACTCTAAAATAAAAAAGGCTGGACAGAGGAGGAGAAGAGCCATTGACCAGCCTGTACTAGGGAAAAGCAAGTGTTTGGTCTTGAGCAAATGATTTCATTATATTAAAATTGGGGCCCAAGAAAACCTGAAATGATATTAGGGGACAGCCAGTCATCGTATTAAAGTTTGTCATGATGAGACTGTCATTACACTTTCCTGCCACCAAACTTCAGTGGCTCTACATTTTTTTGTGAACTAAATGAGAACTGTCAGCCAGCACCCAGGTCCGTCCTTAAACTTGAATCTAGCTAGTCTTTCCATCCCTAGGATGCTCTGCAGCTCTCAGAGGAGAGTTATGCATTCCTCTTTTCTTATCTTTTCTTTTCTTATCTTTTCTTATCTTTTCTTTTCTTTCTTTTCTTTTTAAAAACTTTTTATTTATTTTTTATTAGATATTTTCTTAATTTACATTTCAAATGCTATCCTGAAAGTTCCCTATACTCCCCCCCCCCCCGCCCTGCTCCCTTACCCACCCACTCCCACTTCTTGGTCCTGGCATTCCCCTGTATTGGGGCATATAAAATTTGCAATACCAAGGGCCTCTCTTCTCAATGATGGCTGACTAGGCCATCTTCTGCTACATATGCATCTAGAGTCACGAGCTCTGGGGGTACTGGTTAGTTCATATTGTTGTTCCTCCTATAGGGTTGCAGACCCCTTCAGCTCCTGGGGTACTTTCTCTAGCTTCTCCATTGGGAGCCCTGTGTTCCATCCTATAGATGACTGTGAGCATTCACTTCTGTATTTGCCAGGCACTGGCATAGCCTCAGACAGGAGACACCTATATCAGGGTCCTTTCAGCAAAATCTTGCTGGCATATTCAATAGTGTCTGGGTTTGGTGACTGATTATGGGATGGATCACTGGTGGGGTAGTCTCTGGATGGTCCATCCTTTCGTCTTAGCTTCAAACTTTGTCTCTGTAACTACTTTCATGGGTATTTTGTTTCCTATTCTAAGGAGGAATGAAGTATCCAATAACCCCATTAAAAATGGGGTACAGAGCTAAACAAAGAATTCTCAACTGAGGAATACCGATTGGCTGAGAAGTGCCTGAAAAAATGTTCAGCATCCTTAATCATCAGAGAAATGCAAATCAAAACAACCCTGAGATTCTACCTCACACCAGTCAGAATGGCTAAGATCAAAAATTCAGGTGACAGCAGATGCTGATGAGGATGTGGAGAAAGAGGAACACTACTCCATTGCTGGTGGGATTGCAAGCTGGTACAACCACTTTAGAAGTCAGTCTGACAGTTCCTCAGAAAATTGGACATAGTATTACCAGAGGATCCAGCAATACCTCTCCTGGGCATATACCCAGAAGATGTTCCAACTGGTAATAAGAACACATGCTCCACTATGTACATAGCAGCCTTATTTATAATAGCCAGAAGCTGGAAAGAACCCAGATGTCCCTCAACAGAGGAATGGATACAGGAAATGTGGTACATTTAAACATTGGAGTACTACTCAGCTATTAAAAACAATGAATTTATGAAATTCTTGGGCAAATGGATATATCTGGAGGATATCATCATGAGTGAGGAAACCCAATCACAAAAGAAGCCATTAGATATGCACTCACTGATAAGTGGATATTAGCCCAGAAACTTAGAATACCCAAGATACAATTTGTAAAACACAAGAAAATCAAGAAGAAGGAAGACCAGTGTGTAGATACTGCACTCCACTTTTCTGTGTCAGGCTCATCTCAACAGCTTGCTGGTAGGAAGGTTGCTGTTTGTCTCCATGTCCCGTTTAAAAGCTATCACCTGCAAATTGGCAGAGACTTCACCCATCCTCCTCTCCTCAGTTCACCCTTAGTACTTTGTGGCTTTTATGGGACTATGTACTCCCATTATAGATTTTTATGTTTGTTTCTCTGAGATTGCTTGTTGACATGTGTGACCCAAGTAAAAGCCTCCCATAGTGTCTTGCCCATCACAAGTTTTTGATGCATGCTCATGAAATTAAACTCAGAAGGAATTCCAGAAAGAGACATTATGATATGTTGTTTTTATAATAGAAATAAAATGGGCACAATGCTTAATTATTTTATTATGGTACCATTACTTCAATAATGGTATGAATTGTTGGAAAGCAAAATTGTATAGCCAATAGTTATATTCAGTATTATAAACCAGAGGTAAAAGTTTAATTATCCTATGACCTACAGATATTTCCTACAGACATTTTGGTGATTATCCTAATCAGATCTATTTTCAAAGTACAGTGTATACACACACACACACACACACACACACACACACACACACACATGGATCTTCTGGAGAGACCTTACTGCTTTAAATGCTGCTGTGATAAATTGCTACAAGCAGAAAGGAAGTGTGCTTTGAGGCTGTGTGAATGTTCATTGCCCAGATGTCCTGGAGAAGGTGTGATGTAGACGAGCTCCTTCTGCGTTGTGAGGGAGCCCTGCCCTCCAGTGGCCTAGCCCTGAAAGCATTTCATGTACCCATGCTCTGTACCGTCCTAAGGACACATAGTGCCTTAGGTTTATTTACATCCAAAGTGAAAGGTGAGAGGTGAATATTTCTCACCTCGTGTTTCCAGGTGTTAGGCATGGAGAGGAAGGTAGTTTTGTCTTTGTAGATATTTATTTGCAATAATGCAGCTTAGTTTTCATCAGTTAAAAGTAATTTGGTGAATGGCATAAAATTAAGCTTTTCCCTAATGCCATCTGTAGCTTATTTAGTGCTGATCAGCTTGCAGGATCTTCTCAGTAGCATGGTCTACACAGAGGAAGTAGAGACAGACCAGTGACACTGATAGAGGTCTGATCTGAATGGTCCTTCACTTGGTACCAAACTAGTTATAAAAAGAGAATACAGATTGCCATTACTTACCTCGTGTTGAGTCTGTTGTCTCTCCCCCAGAGTTGGAATAAAATATCATACACAATTTGATAATGGGTTAGTTTGATTTTGGACATTTTCAGGTAATGCCACATTTGCGATTAGTATTTTTAGAAAAAAAAATTTGGATCAAACTGGAACTCAGAACAGTGTGTTAGAGAGATGGACTTTGAAACTATATTAGGATAGATCTCACGGGAGCCTCACAGACAATTTGTCTCCCTTGTCTCTTTAACAGTGTCCTGCGCGTCTCTCGGATTCAGAGAATGAAGAGCCTTCTCGGGGCCAGATGATGCAGACCCATCGCTCCGCCTTTGTTTCTAAGAACAGCTCCTGCTCTTTAGCATTCCTGGCAGGGTAAGACTGACACTGAATTCAGTCTGAGTTCTTTTATTTGTGGGCTGACAAAGGGCTTTTGGATGAGTAGAAGGGGTGAAAAGAGGTGGGAGCTGAATTTCCAAATGTGGAATACAGAGAAAGGGCTCACCTGAGTGTGGCAAGCATGCGTGCATACGTGCATGTGTGTGCGCACCAAAGGTTAATCTCATGTGGCGTTCCTCAGGAGCCATCCATCTTGTTCTTTGAGACAGGGCCCCTGAAGTGTGCCAAGTGAGTCCTGGCTGGATCTCTTCCTAGCCTAGATCTAACATGGATTTCAGGAAGTTTTTAAAACCCTGGTCAAGGAATTTCTGGATCCTTTAGGCTTCGCAGGTCCTAGGGAGGTTCCTAGGGTTGCTTGACTCTGGAGGCACAGGGGGAGAAGGGAAGAGAAGAGAGGGGAGGGGCGGGAGGAGGGGGAAAAAGTGAAACATTCATAGATTCAGTAGACGCTTTGGGAGTGGCTATTCCATGCTGTGCTCCGTTTATACTAGGGATATAAAGCACAATCTTGACCTCATGTTGTTGTCTTTTTTTACTTAAAGCTGGTGTTGTTTATCGTTCCTGCTGGGGCTCATTCCGTTCTTGCCAACATTATGTAGTAGCTGTCTTTCTTGCTGCTTTATGGACACACATGCACTCTTCTTTCCTGGAGATGCTACTGTGTAACTACAGCAGACTATCAAGTTCAATAACTTTGTCAGAGGTTCTGTCCTGAAAGGCCCCTGATATAATGTCTGTTCCGGAAAGCTTGTGTATGTTCTTCTGAACCGTTTGGTGTCCTTTGTTGAAGACTTCTAAGTGTAAAAATCACCAGATCTTCTCTGAAGTAATAGTAACTTCTCGAGGACCCTTCTTTGGATGTTTTCACTTGTATAATTTGTCCTAGACTAGTGTTTCTCAACTTGTGAGTTGTGACCCCTTTGGGGTTTCACAGGGGTCATATATCAGATATCCTGCATATCAGATATTTGCATTACAACTCCTAACTGTAGCAAAATTACAGTTATTTTGTTGTAACAAAATAATTTTATGATTGGGTATAGTCACACCATTAGGAACTGTGTCAAAGGGTCACAACAGGAAAGTTGAAAACTACTGTGCAGGACAATTAGCTTAGTCAATAGAATTAGAACTAGGTAAGCCTGTGATAAAGATGGACTCACTGTGTGAGTCAGCTCCACAAAGCAGATTAATTGTCACTTTCTGATCTTGTATGTGGTTGTGTATACCCAATCATAGTTATATCTTAATGGTTATAAAACAGAAAGGAAATAAAATCATTTTTCTAATAAAGCCAGAAATCACAATAAGTATACACCAAAATTAATGCTTTATGACATCTGTAATTAATATTATTATGTGAAATAACTTAGAAAAATAAATTAACATTCCTGTACCAAAGAAACATTGCCCCAGTTGGAGTTGATGTTGAATGGCTGACTTGCTTATTACCAATTCCAGCTCTGCCTTTGTACTGGTGTAATTCATCCTTCTGAACCTGTGGGTTAATATGCCATTACATAAGAGCCTTAAAAAATCATTCTGTCTTGGACAGAATTGCACAAGCATAGAGGAGTGTGCTTGGGGAACATCTCTGCCTTATCTTCTTTCTGTTTCCTAGCATATCCTTGCCATGATGGGACCAATTAATATGCAAACACTGACTGCAGACTTTGTCTGTTAGCTCCCATTAAAGTTAGTAT
Organism: Mus minutoides; assembly: GCA_902729485.2. Classification (NCBI taxonomy): domain Eukaryota; kingdom Metazoa; phylum Chordata; class Mammalia; order Rodentia; family Muridae; genus Mus; species Mus minutoides. Next base: position 608,583 of record LR749958.1, on the reverse strand, counting down.
TATGCAACTCGGATCTCAGGGCTCATCTTACAAATATTCAAGTCAGGTGAAGTTCAATTGTTAGTTTAGTTCTTGAGACAGTTGATTGGATCACATATGCTCATGACCACCCACAGGGAAGCATCACTGGACTCTATCTCCCACAGCTGTCATTCCAAATCAGAGTCTCCAACAAGACCTAAGCAGCCACATGAGAGTCTGGGGGGGCCACTGTGGGCAACAGGGACATTCATGGACATGTAGTAATGAGATAGCCAAACGATAAATTCTTCAAGCACTGTGGGGTTGTCACTTATACCATTGTAAAAGAGGTATATGCAGATACACCTGTGAGGCCTCACAGGGTAGATAAGTGTGGATCTACAGAGGGTGATCTCAGGAGAATCTCCAAAATGAGGCCCCTGCTTCACTGTGGGAGATTTTTATCAGGAACATTAGAGAACATACTTGAGAAACATTATCTTAGTGTTCTATTGTTGTAAAGAGACACCATGACCAAGGCAGTTCTTACAAAATAACACATTTAAGTAGAGCCTTCTTTATTGTTTCAGAGGCTTAGTCCAACATCCTCATGGTGAGAAGCATGGCAGCACTCAAGCAGACATGACGCTGGAGCCGTGGCTGAGAGCTGCATCTGCTGATGCATAGACACAGAGAGAGGGAGAAGGAGAGGGAGGGGGAGGGGGAGAGGGAGAGGGGGAAGGAGAGGGAGAGGGAGAGGGAGAGGGAGACTGGGCCTAGTGTGGCTTTTTAAAAGCCTGCTCCCAGTGATACCCTTTTTCCAACAAGGCCACACCTCCTAATCCTTTAAAAATCATGCCACTTCCTGATGACTAAGCCCCACCATAAATGTGATTTAAGAGATTATGTGGAACAACAAGGGGAAGTTGAAGTGACTGAAATCCTGACTTACTGCAGCAGAATCTAGAAGAGGAGCTTTACTTATGTAACCTTGATGGCCACAGAGTGTAGACATGACTGTCCAGAAATACTGTCCTATTCACAGTCACAGCTGTAAAGTGAGGAATGCCTTGTGGAAGTAAGGCATGCCTTACATTTCTGCCAGCTGAAGGGGCTGAAATCATCCTGGACACTTTGATGGTCAGGGGAACAAGCTTGGAAGTGGGGCAGGTTTGGTTGTGCAGGGATCATCACTAGTGATCATTACAGCATCTGTGCTGGCAGTTAGGCTAGAGAATATTGTGGCAGCAGGGATGGCTACAGTGGATTTGGTAATGGTAGACACAGTCTTAGAGGTAGTGGTTTTGCCATTTATGGTGATCAGTCTTCAGGCTTTGGAGCCATGGAGGGATATACCCTGTCTCCTGTGATGATGGAGGCTGCTCCTTTGCCAAACCCTGAGACCAAGGTGGCTGTGGTGCTTCCAGCAGTAGTAGCAGCTGTGGCACTAGTAGGATGTTTTCCTTTTGTTTGGGTTTTCTTTCTTGCCTCTGTCACCCAGGCCAGCCTTACTTTCTCAGTCCTCCCTCCCCAGCCTCCCCCAGTTCTGAGGTTGAAGGCTGGGTCACAGGATGTTGGTTACTGCTAGACACCAGCTTAGCAGAAAGGGGAGATGGAGAAGTAATGGGAAGACACAGGCTCCAAGAGTTTGAGCTCAGCCCAGCACAGGGGTGGCAAGGCCTAGCTGCTCTGGAAAGGATGTGCTTTAGACAGTGTTCATGTATGGGCAGGAAGCTCAAAGACTGTCATGACTGTGTAACAGCCATTTTAATTGCTGTTCTGTGGAAAGTTACTCCAGAACATTCAAAAAAGGGGTTTTAAAGTAGTTGACTGTTTGCCCCTCCATGCTGTTGATTGTTAATATAAATGATAACAGCATTGAATAAATATGTCCTTAAACAATTTTTATTTAAAGATGCCTTAATTAGGGGTATGGCTTAGTGGAAGAGTACTTGCCTAGCAAACAAGAGGTGGTGGGATTGTTCTCCAGCACTGCCAAGACAAATCCAAACCAAACAAACGACTGAAAACAAACCCGATGTCTTTAGCAGGGTTGTCTTTTCAGGAAATGACTTCAGTACAGTGGGAACCTCAGTAGAAAACTTGATTACAGGAATGCTAATGGGCCTCCTATTAGGGTGGGCCTTCTCTGTAGCTCAGAAACTGTTATGTCCACTTGAAACTGTTTTCAGATTTTAAGAAAACAATGTAAAGATTATAATGCTGACAGTGATGTGTAGTTACGGACAATGAGAAAGTTAACTTGATGATAGTTGTACAACCATCTAATACATTTAAAATAGTTAAAGTGATAAAATCTGTGTTGTTTATATTTTAGTACATAAAGATACTAGCATTGTTTATAGTTTGGAGAGATTTCGGGTCTATTTTTTTTTCTGTTAAGTAACAAAAAATGAACAGGCTTTCTCAGAAAATGTGTTTCCTAAAGAGAGTTCCCAGGTAACAATTTTAGATTTTTTTTATAATTATATTTTCATCGAGTGAAGCTACCACTTGGCCTTCTTGTCTGCTTTGTGTGTTTTCCTTAAGCACAGAAGCAGGCAAGCAGGCAAATGGTGCCCCTGAGGGACAGCCTCTGGTGAAGCACATGGGTAGATTCTGCCTGCAGATGCTGTCAACAGATCAACTAATATTTGTAGAAGAAACAAAGTAAGAGGGTTCTGTAGTTATCTGATGAGATTGTAATTCTTTCAGATAACTAGAATAATAAGTTAATCAAAGATCATTTCTAGATACATATTAGAAAAATTAATTTGAACCTAAGTAGGATATTTAACAAATTAAAATAAAAGCTAAATACATGAAAAGTTTAATTAATTAATTCTAAAACCATTATTTTGCTTTATTCCTCATCCCTGTTTCTCTACTGAATTCAAACTGAAACTGTGATTCTAGAAGCTCACTCCGGGAAACTGTCTGGTTGATGTATATCTTTTCTCTTGCTAAGAGCTCTGCATTGGGCTATATTTTCCTTGTTATCTGGGCTGTCAGGGGGTTGGGCTTTGGGCCGAGTTCAGATTGGATAACATGGCTTACCAACATGACATAATTTTAAAAATAATTGTTGCTATACACTCTTATACTTATTAATATCATCTCTAGTCTTGAGTTTCATTTATTTATCTTTTACACCTGTTATGTTTGTGCATTTGCACGCACATGTGTGTGTGGTGTGTGTGTGTGTGTTCCTGTGGAGGTCAGAGGGCAACTTGAAGGGGAATCAGTTTTCTTTTCAATAATTTTCTATACCAAAATTAGTTGCATTTCTTCATTAAATGACAAAGAAAAGTTCAATGATGTTGAAGTTTATCAAAAATATTTTCACTGTCAGGAACTTTTGTAGGTCTTCATTGTATGCTTCATCACTAATGTGAGTTTGCCCCTAGGTTTTTTCTTTCACCAATATGGAGTTGAAGGGACAGATGTGAAGTAGTTTTCCCAGCTACCCACAGTTGACATTAGTGCATCTGTAATTTGGACCTGAAACTAGACTAGTCAACTGTGAGCTGGGCCGTTGCCCCTGACAAGATGGATTCCTGGCCTGGTGTGAAGACTGTATTGTTAACTCCCCAGTACTGAGTTTGGAGCTCGGGTTAGGTGTGGCTTCAGCTCAACCCCTTCCAGTGGCATCGAACCCAGTGTTCCAGAGAGCTGCTCTGCTGAACTCTTCTTTCCTGCACTCAGTGTCTGTCTGCCTCACCCAGAGTCATGTATTTGAAATATGAATGCCACCTTTCATCTCTAAATCCCTGGTCCAAGTGCACATTATTTACAAAGCATTTTGGGATGGCTTATGTGACTGGTAATGTGTGTGGCTTCTAGTAATGCAAATGAAATGAAGTTTTCTAAGTATCAATCAGCTTGCTTCTTAGAACTGTCTTCTTAGAGTGACAGTTGTTTGCTCCAAAATTGAGAGAGACTTTCCTTAAGTGCTGAATTTTCTTGCTAGAGTACAAATATGTGTTACACAGTCATCATCTTTTCCCACTAACACCGTGCAGCCATGAGATATAGGATGGGAGAAACCACGTGCTGGAGGTGAAGAATTCTGAGTGTTAGACTTTCTCTGGAGATGCAAGATACAGAGAATTCTGGGGGGGTAATCTCTGCACCCCCACCCCACCTCCTTGTTTTCCCTGAGTCAACTCTGACATTAAAATCTTGTCTACAAAAGAATTTATATGATGCATTCTGTTTAAGAGCTAAATAGTAGCAATTGAGGAAATAATTTCTATTTGGAGTCATTCAAACCGTTAGTTGTAGCGTGGTGTAGGCGACCACCTGCGTGTGCATGCAGTTCTACAGTAGATTCTGTCTGGCACAGGCACAGCTGATAGGGAGTTAGACCTCCAGTCCCTTACCACATGCAAAGGATTAGTTCAGAATAAATCAAAGACCCAGATGTAACAACCTAAACACTTAGGAATTTAGCTACGTAAGGGCTATTCTATTACTTCATTTGACATGTTAACACAGTGGACTGTAGCGCTCAGTATGGAGTGTGGTTTGCAAGTCATAGCACAAGGGCTCAAGGTTATGGTCGCAGGCTGCTCTGTAAGAGGACACAGATTTGATTACACATGGCAGTTCACAAACACTTGTAGCTCAGTCCTAGGGGATCCAGTGCCCTCTTCTGGCCTCCATGGCACCAGGTTTACATGTGCTGCACAGATGTATGTGTAGGCAAAACACCCATAGACATAAAATAAATAGAATAAAAATTGTAAAGTTACAATGCATAAGATAAAAATTATGTGTCTGGAAGACTTTGGAAGTCTTTTTCTCTTTGGCATTTGGTTGATAAATTAACCTGTTTTCTATTCTAGCTACCTATGGGGATTGTCTTTCTTGGGGAGTGGCTTAGAATGGAAAGAGATTGTCATCGTTTCCTAAACTCATATATGGACTAATTGTAACTGTATATTCTTTTTTAGGAAGTTAAACACCAAGGTGCAGAGGAGTCAGAGCTGCAGTGACACAGTTCAGGACAGAGTGAGGAGCAGGCTCAGAACAGCTCCACCCAACAGAGCCAAGGTACTTGTCAGCCTGGGGCTGCTGCGGCTCTCCACCATTCTGCATCCTCCACCTCAGCACAGGAAGCTCCCTGCACAGGGCAGAGTGAATCCCAGGCAGATTATATTAATCATCTAGAGACTCATACCAAAAGATATGAAGGAAGAAGGTTCAAATCAGTAGACAGATGGGGAGAGTAAGCCATTATAGAAACCTTTCAGAAGGTCTAGGTAAGATCCACCTTCAGATTTTGATGTTGCTAACTCTTACTTATGTGTATGAGTTAGGCTAGGAGCTTTTCCCATTTTTTCACATTACCCTTCCTTCTCTACCCTCCCACCATCTAAAGGACTTACAATAGAAAAAAGTGCATGTGCGAGAGTGCTGGAGGGAAGGCTCAGCAGTTAAGAGCACTTGTTCTTGCAGACACCTAGACCACATCGGGCCTTTGTGTCCCATAATTCTAGCTCCAGGGGATCCAACACCCTCTTCTGGCCTCTTTGGACACCTGCACATACATATACATACATACACACAGAACCACATATACAAGTTTTAAAAGATTAAAAAAGAAAACCACACACATGATCTTTTATATTTCTTTCAGATCACAACTATAACTCCAGGCTCCACCCCCATCATTGGTGTTCTCCTGTCTACTCAGAACAACCGCTGCCTCTCGGCCCCTGACTTAACCATCGAAAAGCGCCTGCCCTTCAGCTCCCTTTCATCCTTGGCTTCCTTGCATAAGCCAGAGCGCTCCATCAGCCCTGAAAGCAATGACAGCATCTCTGAAGAGCTAAACCACTTCAAGCCCATTGTCTGCTCGCCATGCACCCCTCCCAAGAGACTTCCTGATGGCCGGGTGCTCAGTCCTCTCATCATCAAGTCAACGCCTCGCAACCTGACCAGAAGCCTGCAGAAGCAGACGTCATATGAGGCCAGTCCTCGCATCCTCAAGAAGTGGGAGCAGATCTTCCAGGAGCGGCAGATCAAGAAGACCCTTTCCAAAGCCACTCTCACCTCCCTGGCTCCTGAAGCAGGGGAAGAGTTTCCAGGTTCTGAAGCAATCCATTCCAGCAAGGAGAGGCTGCCTCTGGCTTTTAATACAAGGCTGTCCAGGGTCCAGGTGCTCTCTGAGTGTGCTGGGCCCACCTCCGCTGCCCTTGAGTGCCTCCCCTCTGTTAACCAGACAAAAGCAGAACAGGACTGGGTTAGAAACCGGAGCCATGAGTTCTCACTGGAAACCTGCCATTCCTCAGAGCATAGAGGAGCAGCCAGTGGGCCTTCTTTGGAAGGGGAGCAGTTTGAGGAGTCAAGGTCCACTGTGGACGCCACATTAGTCAAAACTTGCATAAGCACAGTCATGAAGACTGCAGCAGTTAGTTCACTGCTACCCAAAAATGATGTTTTGGGTGGGGTCCTCAAAACAAAGAAACAACTGAAGACACTCAGTCATTTTGATCTGGGTAATGGCATTATGGTCAACAGCCTAGGAGAGGAGCCAATTCCTTCCCTGCGCAGAGGCCGGAAAAGGCGCTGTAAGACCAAGCACTTGGAACAAAACGGTGTTAAGAAACTGCGACCACCGAGCAGTGACATGGGCCTGGCCCCCAAGGACCCAGGGCTGCTTGAGGTGGGGCAGAAATTGCAGCAGGAGGAAGAGGACCAGCAGCTGGCTCTGCAGTCACAGCGCATGTTTGACAGAGAGAGGCGGACTCTGAGCCGGCGAAAAGGGAGCGTTGATCAGTATCTCTTGAGGTCTAGCAGCTTGGCTGGGGCCAAGTAGCACTTGATGTACAGAGTAATGTTACCTGCTTCAGAGGTCCTTGACCTCAATCATTTATCCAAAAGAGCTAGCTGAATGTTCTCATTTTGAGTTTCTTTCATTGGCAAAACCCTGTCTGCTATGGTTCTGAGAAGATCCAGGGCCTTGGTATTCAGAAGCCAAGTGTCTGCATCTTTGGCTTTCTAGGACCAGGGCCAGAACTCCTCACTCTTTGAGTGAGCCAACTCTGAAGGCTTCTGGGCCCAAATCTGGCAGTACCCACTTGGAGTGAGCTTGGGAGTGGCCCTCATTCATGAGTGTGGTGGCCAGTATTAGAGATGGTAAGGAGATGGGATACCTCCTCACACTCATAAAGCCCCTGGCTTCTTACCACAGAGAGGCGTTTTAAGTTAGCCTTGCAGATAAACATGGATTCTTTTCAGAGACAAGCAGTGCCAGTACTTTGAAGAGCCAAGATAAATAGATGCTCACATTCATCTTCCCTCTCCTTTGCTACAAGTAATTTCTACATACCCAAATCAGTTGCGCTTAGAACTTTTACCTCTACAGAAATTCATTTGCATTCTCTGTTTAAACTATGACATTTGATTGAAGCAGTGTGGCTGACAGCTGGTCTTCCTGAGACCTGACTTGTAAGTGCTGTCAGCTGGATGAGAAAGCCGCAGTGTCCATGTTCAGGTTCTCTTAGCTGCCAGGTGGCCTAGCCCAGACTGACCACTGGCTCTCAGGCTACAAGTCCCATGGATTCTCTACAATCACAGTGTGCCCAAAGGAAGTATAACCTAGGGCATGCCAGGGCCATGACTGAATGTGACAGTGCAGAGTCCACCTAGAAGCACTTGACCTTGCCGGGATGGAAAGCAGAGCCGGAGGGACCTCACTGCTGCTTACAGGCTCCTGTTCCCCCGGGGGCCCTCGCCTGGGAGATGAACTGGGAGGTGGTTGAACTGGGAGGTTTCCTTACTACTTCCCATGTGGCAATGGCTATCTGCAATTTTTGATTTAAAAATCACGAAAAAAAACTTGCCCTAAAGTCAGGCAAAGGACAAAGCTGAAACTCCATACTGTGGAAAAAAGGTATCTAGCTGGATGCAGCTGGTCAATTCAGTCCCATGGACCTTTGGGGTTTATTTTTCTTAGCAGCTTGACACCGTGTGTCTTTTGCATCCCTGGTGGTGCTTGGTGCTTCTGCCCTTCTGGGCTCATTGAGAATAGGGATTATAATACGGTTTTAGGGACTCTCAGGTTGGCTGGCCTTTCCTGTGTTTGTATGAGCTGTTACCATAGTCATGTGACTGACATTTTAACAAACCTTCCAGAGCTTTTACACTAGTCCTATGTTGTCCCCTTTAAAAGGTCGCAACAAGATACTCCATGGTTGTCTGGTGATGTTGCCTTTGATCAGAACGTTTCTGAAACGTTCAGAGCTAAGAGTAGCTGGAGCTTAGACTTCACTGTTCTGTGCCAAGGGAGATGTCAGTCTCTGGGAATTCTAGAAGAGAGAACTTCAGATTTGGAGTTAGACAGAAACTGGTTGAAGCTTCTGAAGGTGGGAAGAAGGGTGTGGAGTCCCAAGCATGATGTCCCTTGAAGCAGACAGAACTTAATTTCTCTGCAGCGCACAGTTGACTGTCCGAAGGAATGTTAGATGTGTCAGGTGGCCATTAGCAAGGTGACTGCTCTGGCAGGAACTGTGTAAGTCTGGAGTGTGAGTGTGTTTTTAAAACATGCAATAGTCTCATAACTTTATACTCACACGGCTTTACTCCCCATCCTAGGCAACTTAGGGCTTTTCAGGGCTGCGGGAAGGCAGGCCAGTGCCCCAGGGAAGAGAGCTGGCCCTGGCTGCAGACACCAGGAAATCCCATTAGAGAAAACTTAGAAATGTCTACCATGTCACGTATTTCCTTTATGAGCTTAGTAATTATTATTGGAAGGCTAGTCTACTGGGTAGTCTTACTGGGTAGCATTAAAGACACTTATTTTTTCACTTGCCACCCTTTTATACGTCACAAACGCTTAGAAAAACACTTTCAGTTGGAATTTTTGGTTTTGGTAAGAAGATAAAATATTTTAATAGATGAAAGATATATATTTTAAATATTCCCCTGCCCATAGTGACTACCTTGAGTGCGTAGCAGTGGCGACAAGTGTGGGCTCAGGTACTGTTGCTGCTGAGTAAGTGTTGCAGACACTGGGCTGTTCCTCTGTACCACCCAGGGAGATCCCAAGGACTGTAGACAGTGTTCTTTCCCATAATTCCTGCTGAGAGCAGTGGCCCTTGAAATAGAGGCAAAACGGTTTATGTTGAAAAGGCGTGGCTTATTCTTTAGTTTGCTTACCCTTGAAAATGGAAAAACTACTAAAGATGTCATACAAGATGCTCTCAGACTTAGTGAGACCTGAGCACTCCATTTCTGAGAATCCCCATCTTGGTGTTTGACTGAAGTCCATTGCAGCTCCAGTTGCTGACAGGGATCCCATAGGAGATAATGGACCAGGGAAGAGAACGCTTGGGAGGCTGGTGAGCTCGAGTGGAAGACACCATTTCACAGCTAGAACTAGCTGCAGTCACTGTAGTCCTAGCCCAGTAGCCACCTGCGCACTGCCTTCATCCTGCTGTGCTCCTTAGTGTGTGCAAACAGGAGACCAGGAGGGACAGGAGAGTGAGTCTTTCTGATGAGGAATCCAAGAGATGTGCTAACCCTCAAGAGGGCTAGGTAGCCTTTCTCTAGAGAGAGAAACCCTTATACCTGTTTGAAGAAGTCATCTGAAATCATCTGGGCCTGATGTGCTGGTATCAAATCAGGGAGTACTCTGCCAGCACCTAGCCTCTGGCCTCTGGCCCTTAGTTGCCTCAAAAAAAAAAGAAAGAAAGAAAGAAAGAAAGAAAGAAAGAAAGAAAGAAAGAAAGAAAGAAAGAAAGAAAGAAGAAAAGAAAAGAAAAGAAAAGAAAAGAAAAGAGAAAAGAAAGAAGTCTGGCTGAGACTTGTCTAGGAATCTTTCCTAACTGACCTCATTTATTTTAAAAAAATCATTCTTTGATTATGGAAGAAGTACTGGTCATAAATGGTCTTTATTTTTTTTTTAAGGTAAAATGCCTCTCAGAAATTAAAGCTATTTGATTAGTTATTGTCTGATTGTAAACTGGCTAAGATGGGAGGCTAATGAGGGAGGCTGTGTTCACTCAGAGGGCACGTCTGAGCTCTTAGACCTGCCACCCTGTGCTGCACCACAGACGGGCCCTCCACTGAAGGCCGTGTGTAGTGCAGTGTGCATGGATGCATTTAACCCAAGAGTGTATTCGTGAACTTTGAAAGACTGTTCCATCTCTGGCAATGCTCTACAATGTTCCTGTTGAGGAGATCTGGCTCAGCAGATCACTCATATTTTCCATACCTTATCAGTATTTCTGAGTTTGATTAACTCTGCTTTTTCTTAAGTAATTTTCCCAAGGAAGAATGGATTTTCTCCTGCAGTGATTATAGAATAGTAGTCCCTGTTCAAAGGCTGCATTTAGCTCAAATCCCAAGAAATGAGGCAAGTCTGAATCGCCCTGAAGAAGTCTGTCATTCACTTGAGTGACCTCCTAATGCATCCCAAGCTGACCTCTCCAGACCTGCAGTGACGTGGGCTTGCTTTCTAGCTTGTCACTGAAACAGAGAGCCAGTAGGAATGGATAGCTAGCTCATCATCATGAGGTCATTGTGAAAGGGACATCCAAATGACAGGTTTTATGATGTTTCTTTCTTCTGTTTTCTTCAGTTAAGAAATACCTGTATCTCCTGAATACACCCACAATATATAAAGTACATAGTAGTATGTGGTACCCCGTAGTGTGATTTAAGTCATTGGTGAGATTTTGGTTGGAGTAGCTGTCGTTTTAATTAACAGCCTTTGCAGTTTCTTTCACTCAAACTCCATAGAGTCCTATCCCTCCTTAGCCAGCCCATTCCTCACCAGCCATACAGTCCCTCTTTAGACTGAACCCTTAGGATGGATGGAGCTGGAGTTCTTATAACTCAGTAGGATTTGAGGAGCAGGTTTTGAGGATGAGGCTGCTACACAGAATTTTTTTTTTTTTTTGGAAGATGACACAGAGATGCACATTTCCCAGATTGTTATCCACTGTAGCATTCTGAGGATTGTTCTGTGGAACTGACTTAGAGGTATACAGAGGTTACCAATTTTTAGTCAAACTGGATGGAGGAAAAAGTGCCATGTCCCCATAAGCAGATGGCTTTGTGTATTGGCAGGATTTCTTCTGAGGGGGAAAATGTACTCTTGTGCTTCCTAAGTTTGTTGCCAGGAGTGTGGAAACTTAGACCACACAAGAGCTGACCCTAGACTCTGAGGTGCCTCTCTCTTTGGAGTCTTGGGACCAGGAGGAGTTAGACAAGGCCATGCTAAGGCCAGACTTGCTCACACCTTTCCCAATGCTGCGGATGTCAAGCTGGGCTGGGAGCAGCTTCAACGTGGTTCCAGATACCTGCAGCTGCAGCCAGGTTCTCTCTAGCTGCTACCTGCCCTCCACACCCAGCCTCAGTGCAGCCCAGCAGATCCCAGTTTGCTCAGGCATAACCACCAGCAAAGCAAGCATGCAGACTATGCAAGACGGGAAATAACTAGCTGAAATGCCAACTAATGTTTGTTTTTTTCTACCTGATAACACTGTTTACTTATGTATNAAAGAGCCTTTTGATAGAGGGACTTGGAACAAGGTATGCCCTGTCAGGGATGCTTTTACCACAAAGGAATGGTATGGAATCAAGTGGGATCATTGATGGATGATTAACACAGTACCAAAGTGCATTCTTCAATGTGTATGTGCCTGTTCCAGGCAAGGCCCAAGTTGAAAATGCAGTAAAGCAGACTCATGAAAGCAAACAGACTATTTCTGATTGGTCTGGAGAGCTGTGTCTTAGTGTGGCCTAAGCTGAAGGCGGCAGGTGTTTGGGTGCTCTCGGGGCTGGCGGGTGCCTGGGTTAGTGCTCTCAGGGCTGGGGGTGCCTGGGTTAGCGCTCTTGGGGCTGGGGGGTGCCTGGGTTAGCGCTCTCGGGTTAGAATGCCTCACCTGATCTCCTGTGACCACTCCTGTTCCTCTGAAGGTACCAAGAGTAAAGAATGACTTGGAGACACCATTATTCTTGCACCTAATGGCCACTCTTAGCAATCTGGCTTTTTAAAAATATACTTCTTTGGAACCATTGCTAGAAAGTCATAAAAAACACCTTTGACATAAGTTTTTCATTAAAAGAGAACAAATGTTAACCTGTTCCTTTTAAACTCAGAAAATGAACCTGGAAGACCATTTTGAGTTGATGCCACACATCATGGTAAGGCAGGATGTGGGACCTTTGTCACCTGGTCCAAGACCTTCAAGGGAGAGTGCTTAAAGTGACCATGCTGCCAGTTAGAGACTTGAAGACAGTGCTGGGCACTTGGTTCCTAGAATAGCAAGATGTTGGGCACATTGTTAATTCCCTTCTAACTGGGTATGGTGGCTTGTGTCCTTTTCCAGATGGGAACTCCAGCCCTGGCAGTTCAGAGTCTAGGTTCGGGGCCCTCTGATTCCAAAGGTGCTGGTTGCCTCTTCTGCTAACCTTACAGTGAGAACCTCTACCACTGGCCTTGGCAAACTGTGGTTCCAGTTGCTATCTGGACTGGAATTGGTTGGGCCAGGAACCAGGCTGTCTTCCACTTTACCCACTGTACCATGGGATTCTGAGCTAATTCAGGATGCGAACACAATCTGCTCCTCCATCTGCTAGTTCTCTCTCCTCGCCTAACTTCCAAATTGCTCACCAGCATCTTGGTAACTAGAGACAGTTGGGAAGGTTGGAGGACACAAACTGAAGCTAGAAGTTACCAGTGAGCCCACCTTGGAGTGTGCAGAGGCAGGAGGATCCGGAGTCTAGGGCCATCCTTGGCTACAGAGTTGGAGGCCATCTTGGACTACGTGAGACCTTGTCTAAAAAAACAAACACGAGCTGCCATGTCCATTGACCAAGTGTTACTAGAGTAGCAGCAAAATTGGGGCTTCCTTCTTGGGGTTCAGTTGCAACATTTTATATATATATACCTTTTCCTCCGTGTACGAACTTGAGACAGACGAGAGATACTTTCCGTCACATCCTCCACCCTTTGGTTTCATTCCTTAAGTCTTACTCCTCCTTGAATCGTTCCTCTCCGTGGGTCGGACAACTTCACTCTCCACCACCACGAACCGGGTCTATTCACACGGGAGTAACCCTACGGGAGTGTGACTAATGGGGCTGCCATGGGGGTACAAAGAGCAGAGCCAGAAGTGAGGAACTCTGGCAGACACGCTCCACAGTCCATTGTAGCAACACCATTAACCGCGCCAAAGAGAGGCAAGAAGCTAGGTTGGAACAGGTTATTTTTTTGGTGGAGGTAAGTCCATCCGTGAGAGTATGTGGCATGAGCACACTGGGCTGAAGGGAGCTGCCTAGGGGGTTCTCCAGAAGGGGAACCTGCTGGGTTGACAATGTCAGTGCCAGGAAGGACTCTCCTAGCAGTAAAAGATGAGTGCTCTGGAACTCCAGGAAGTCCAGTCAAGTCAACAAACGCCTGAGTGTGGCTACTGCTGTGGGTCACTGTGTTGTATCTGTGAATGGGCTAACTGTACCTTTTGTCACCTGGGGTGACCTGTGTAGTGATGGTACATCACATGTATGTCTGGGAGTGATCACAGCTTAGTTTAAGCTTAACTGGCTACTTGCATAAGTCTGTGAAATTGGGTTCAATAATATGCAAATGGTTGGAATGGTAGGGAGGTCTGTCTTGCTGAGGATCAAGAAGCCTTGTGCTTCCTGGGCCCTGGGGTACTGCAGGTCAGTTGCCTTCCAGGGAAAATGCTTAGGTCCCACCCAGCACAGTCCTGGTGGACTTCTCCAGACCCTCCTGGGCCAGATGCTGTCTACTGGGCACACACTAAGAATGCAGCAGCCCCAGTCAGCTTTGGCCAGATTGTTTCTTAACTGGGAACCTAGGTTCCCAGATGGCCTTTCATGTCTTCAGCCTGTGTCATGGATTATAGGACACTGGGGAACCAAACGTTCCCTTCTACCAGCAATGGTCTCAAAAGGAACTTTTCTGTCTTCTTTCACCCTCACAACGGAAAAAGCATCCTCACAGGAAAACTCTCTCCTGGCCTCTACAGCCCCCACCTCCCCACCCTGCTGCCTCTTGCTGGCTACTTGCTGCCGCTTAGGGCAGCGCTTAAGGAAGCTGTCCTGATTGGCTCAGGTAGGGTTCTCATGGCCCTCTTGGGATGCAGAAATCAGCAGATTTTTTCTTTAGTGACACTGCCACTGTGGCCCTGGCCTGACCTCCAAGGAAGATACTTGGCACCCAACTGTATTGCTCTACACCACCTTTATTGCTGCTGGGCCAGCCACCAGGTGCAGCCTGGCCGGGCTCGAAGGGAAGGTCCTGCTGTGCTCCCCCTACTGACCACGGAGCGAAATGGAGCCCAAGCCCTCTCTGTTCAGGGCTGGGCACGGTCCAGGGCGCAGAGCCCTTGGGGAGGGCGGTGCGCAGCTCTACTCTTTCGAGTCGCTGGCCGTGGGCTCCTGGCAGAACTCGTCCATGAACTCGAGAAAGCGGCCCAACTTGGGCTGGCCGGCGCTCAGCGCACGGCGGGTGGGCGGCCTGGGCGGCGGGCTGGCAGTGAACACAGTCCGCAGCGAGCTGCGTACCAGCTGCCGGTAGCGTGCGCGGAACTCCTTGAGCAGCCTCTTGGCCTCCCGGTATTGCTTCTGGTTCACTAGGCGCTGCTGTGCACGCCTCTGCAACACAGTGCCTACAGGAATGACAGGACAGCGCCAGGATCGCCCGGTTTCCCTGGCCCAGAGATGCAGAAAGTATTTTGGTGTGTAGAAGCAGTCCAGCCCCGACAGTAGGAAGTCATGCCTTAGTGCAAGATCTGAAAGTGCTGATGACATGGAAACTTCCTGCCTGCATGCTACAGCCTACTGCAGGTAGACGCTCAGAAATTACCATTTCCCACAGCCCTCCCTGCTCACCGTGCTCCCTTCTAGCTTCGCACCCGCCCTCCCTGCTAGAAATGCTCCCGGTGGGATAGCTGGCACCATACCCAGTGGAGCCTCAGTAACATTCCGAGGGTCCCTCATGCGAATGAGGATATCATCCAGCAGCTGCGCTCGGGTCTTCCGTGGGGTTAGAATCGGTATTCTCCCGGCCTGGCACAAAGCAAGGAAGAGGTCTGTCACTTCATACAGTCATAGTGACAGGCAGGGGGCAGTAGGGAGCACTGGGAAACTGGTCTCAGGGTCCCAAAGTAACCACTGGGTCTGTACTACCTGCGGAGTCCTCAGAGCTCAGGAAGTCAGTAGCTGAAGTGCTTACCCTCTTCTCCTTGGGAACGTAGGGTTTCTGGAAAGTGTCCAGCCTGGGCTTGGAGGAGCGGCAGATGAGCGGCTGCTTCAGCATGCGATGCAGGGCCTGTGTGTTCTTCTGGATGCCTAGAGGATGCAGCAATGTCAGGATGTCACCCCTGACCCTGCTCAGCGCTGGGTAAAGGACTTCAACGCCCAAGAAAGCAGTTCCCAGGGTTCCCTCATCTGCTCCCTTGCCTAGACCTTCACCATTCATTGAATGAAATGTCCTCATGAGCTCAGAGTCTAATGTGGAGAGACTTTTGGCCCACAGTGATCCTTTAAAGGCAATCACATGGAAGGGGCTCTCAGGAGAACCACTCCTTGACTAATTTGGAGGCACAGATACTGGGGCACAGCAGAGGAAATGGAACCAAAGCTGAGATGCACTGTCTCTGCTGCCCCAAACCAGGTGGGATGGGTTTGCAATGGTCTACCGTCCTTAACGGGCTGTGAGAACTCGGGAGCCTGCTTACTTTGTTTGGTTATTAGCCCTTTTCTGCAAGTAAATTTTACACTGGCTAATCCAGCCAGTCTTTGAAAAAGCCATGACCCCCAACGACAGTTCAGCAAAGGATATCGATGCTGCCATGCTCTAAGAATCCTCTGCCAGAGAGCAGAGCCTCGTGGCACATGCCTTCAATGCCAGCATTTAATCCCATACCTTTGGGCTCCAAAAACGCCGGGTCAGGCTTGACTGTGAGCAGCTCTTCATAGCCATCATACTTGTTGTTCAGAGAGGCAGCCGTATGCTTCCGCCTGGTCCGCTTCGTCTCTCTGGGCGCCGTGGATGGTCTCCTTTGGTCATTCACTGCCTCCAAAGTTTCCCTGTGGGCGGTGGAGGGTGGCAGCTCATTCACCTGTGCCAGGAAGAAAATATACTCTCTTGTTCCCTGCCACATCCCAGTATGGGCTCTGCACAGCCAGCACTGCTGAGCCCTGACACAGATAACGCTGAGGCATGGAGGACTCAGACAGGAGACTAGATAATGAGTGGGGCCAGGAAGGGGTGTGGCCAATCTGAGCACTCTCAGAGGAGGACCAGGACCAGCCAGAAAACTCCATAGGAGGTGATGACTTAGTCTGGACCAAGTCCCAGGGACACAGGTGAGCTGTCCCCAAACAAGGCAGAGAGAAGGCTGGACTGCAAGCAATCAAGTAAGGATTGCAACAGCAGGAGTCAGGGAGTGACATGGGGACACACTTAAAGAGACAAGTGGGTGGCCAGAGTTCTGAGCAGGCCTAGGAAGGACCTTCCAGTGCCACACTGAGGGTTTGTTTGGCATTCTTTATTCTTGCTCTAAGGTACAGCAGAGACATTTTAGCATACTCAAATGGTTTTATGAGAAACCCTGTTTCATATAGGGACAATCTCGGGCCCTACCAACTCTTCCAGCCTTACAGAGGTTGAGCAATCCTCACGTGAAAGGCCTGGGGTTAGAGGTGTTTGCTTTTTAGAACATTTACCTAACAAGGTGAGATACCTTGGCACTGGGCCCAAGTCTATACATAAAATTTGCTTATGCTTCATGTATATCTGATACACAAACCCCTAAGGTAACTTCATACATCTTAAAAGATTTTATGTATGAAACAAAGTTTCATTAAAATTTCCTCTCGTGGATATGTTGGCACATAAAAGTCAGCATCTGAGCACTAGGGATTTGAGTCGCTCAGGTTGGGGGTGTTCAAACTTGATTTCCTCCCCCCACACTGCTGCACTGACAGTGAGTAGCCATGGTTCTAAACATCCCACTTGCATTTCTCCCCGACCTGCTCTCTCTGCCCATATTCCACCATGTCCCTCTTCTAGCCTGAGAAGTGCAGCTCATTCCACCCTCCTATACCCTCCTGGAAGGAGGAGGCAGCCTTCCTCAGGTTCTTGTCCCTGGGTTCTCCCATTCTCAGAACTGATGTCAAGCTCTGCTCCTACCAGATTCCTCAGCGGAGCATAAGCACCTCGAAGGCAGCACCTGTATCTGACCCAGGGAAGCATGAGAAGTGAGGTACCTTTTAGCAGAGAGGGACAGGTAGTGACAAGCCTCTGCAGACTGGCCAGCACCAGGTCCCAGTGAGATCTGAGATGCTGCCTATGTATGCCACAGGACATCGTGTCCTGAGTAGCCTCTCAAGAGGTTGCTCAGGGGCTGCAGGAACCTGTGAGCACTACAGCTGGGAGTGGAGGCAGCTGGGGGCTGTCACCTGGGTCAGGAAGATGGACTCCGTACTCTTGGCGTCATCATCTGATGGGTGCTCCGAGCTCATGAGGCCGGCTGTATGGCTCTGGTGGGACACTGCCTCGCTGTGAACGGTGGAGTCGGAACAGATGGGCGGCATCGGCACAAAGGCCCGGTGAGTTAGGGAAGGACCTTCTGGGCCCTCATTGACAAACAGTGCCTCGTGAGAGGCGTCTTCAGTGGAGTGCTCGGGCTCCGGCATAAGACTTGATGGAGGACTGTCTGTGATCGAGTTGAGGTGATGGGGGACCAGAGAATGCTTTGGCACCTTGCGTATGTAGGACTTCACCTGGACGAGAGAAAGGCTGCGTTGGATTTGCTCTCTAGCCCTACCAGCCTCAGATGGGTTGTACAGTGGGAGCAGTTTGGGGAGGCAGAGAGCAATCACAGGTGCTCACAGAGAACACAGCGTCGCTCCACACCACCACAGGGGCTCAGTGTGGAAGGGCTCTTGCTGCCACCTGACAAGCTGAGTTTGACCCCTGGGTTTCACACCGTGGAAGGAGAGAACCGGCTCCCACAGGTTATCTCCTGACCTCCACATGGGCTCTGTCCTGCAGTGTAAATTTGACAAATTACCAAAGAAACAGGAAGCCTGTCTCCAGGGCACTGACTATCCCAATCAGTGACACAGTCTACCTCTTCTGCCTGGAGGCCTGGACTTAAGGCCTCACTCTGTTCTTGGCAGCATCTCTTCAGGGTTCAGCAGGATGCCGCTTGCTTTCCTCAGGGAGCCCTAGAGTGGGTGGGAATGGCCCTCTTTTCCTGAGCCAAGTTTCTCAGAAGCTGTGGAATTACTTCCCCAACTGGCAGGGCCTATCACCATCCCTCATGTGCTGACTCCCTGGGGGAGTGGGGGCTCTGCATGTTGTGCGCGCACACACACACACACACACCTTCTTGTCTACTTCTACAGACTAACTAGCAGAATAGAAAGTCATGGGCACTGTACTTAGGAACATACAGGCTGAGACCCAGTTGGATCCCTGGTAGCTGCTTCCTCCTACCACAAGGGCAGGACACACACACACACCTACCCAGATCCAACACCTGAGGAACAAAATCAATTTCATTTTAAGAGAATGTTTTCCTTTTGATATGTGTAGAGTCCATGTTTTAAATGGAAGCCTGAAGGGTGTGGACCTTCATCAAAACCTGTCACAGGGGAAAGGCAGCACCTAGCAGGACTTTGGCCTACTAGGAGTCCTTGCCAGGAGGGAGATGGGGGGCTGCATCTTAATCCTACCTTACTTCCCTATCCCTTCTCACAGGGTGAATTAACACTCTCTATCCCTGGCTCACTGGTGGCCTGAGCCCCTGCCCTCAGGACTAGTCTGGTCTATCTGCCTCTTGTGTCCTCACAGGGAGAAGCCCACCAAGTGTGCTCTCCATTCTCTCTACCTGCCCATGACTGCCTACAAAGGCACGCACGACCTGGAACCTTTGTCTCTTCTGCACTAAGGCTATCCCCAGCTAGCGTCAGGCCTAAGCCATGTTCTAGGGTCAAGTGGGTCAACTGCAGATGTGCCCACTACTGTTTTGTTTCCTGCAAGCTGGTGCTTGTGTTTCCTGACTTTAGACGCACCAGAGGAGGGCGTCAGATCTCATTACGGGTGGCTGTAAGCCACCATGTGGTTGCTGGGATTTGAACTCATCACCTTCGGAAGAGCAGTCGGGTGCTCTTACCCGCTGAGCCATCTCACCAGCCCCTTGTGTTTCCTAATATTAATATCTCAGTTACTGAGAACCCTGAACAGGATGACAGGGTAGGGCAGGAGGGCCCCCCTAAACCCAGCACAAGTACCTGGTGAGCTGGTGCCCTAGTCTGAGCCTGTTTCCTCAGAAGGTAAGCAAGGGCAGAGGTGTGTGTGCTCTGCAGAGTCCTGGCCACAGAGTACCTTAAGAGGCCTGTACTGAGCCCCTAGCTCACGAGCATTGCTTCCCCAGATGTCAGACAGGCAGGGATGTGGCAGATCCTCAGAGCAGGCAAGGAAAACCCTAGGACTTTCTATTTCTGGCTTTAAACCTTTGTTGTGCTCCTCTGAGGGCTTAAGAGCCTGGTTGGACGGAGCTGCAGCAGAGCAGATGGAGCAAGGGACAGATGTGTCTACCTTTGGGGACCAGCAATGTCTGAGCTAGGAGACAGGAGCTTCTCAAAGATTTTTTTTTTAATTTCTTCAGATCAAGAGGATGATAATTATTAATTGATGACCTGCAGAGGCCAGCCTAAGAGACGCAGGAGTGAGAGGAATCAGGTTGCCTGTGCTTCTGGTCCTGCTGACTGAGCTGTAACTTGTGTCAGGAACTTGTGTGACTAAGGGCTTGGGCTCTGCAATCGAGCTTCATGTCTCCTTCCAGACATCACTTTCAAGAGCTCTGTGAGGCTCCAGAGGAGCTGAAATACTAGCGGCTCAAAAATCTAAACTCTTGCCAAGTTCAGACAACTATAGACAGTGATGGGTCTTCCAACTTCAAGGTTGGTTCCTCCCTACTTCTTCTCAGGCCCTTAGTTTCTCTGTGAGAATTAGGAGGTCACTGAGTTAGTGACTGCCAAGGCTCTCTATCTACCCTCCTCTTGCTGGGGCTCTTCGTCTTATTACCCTTGCTCCTGTGTTTAAGAAGAAAAGGGGAAGGCACTGGAGCCGATGGAGAGGGTCCAGGTTTGGCTGGGGAGCAGGGCTCTCATGCCCAGTTGAGTGCATGTTAAAATAGGCTCCATTTCTCCAAGGCTAGGGTTTTGTTGGAAGGCTTACCTTCCGTGACTCCTTCCGAGGCATCAACATATGGTGTTTAGGTTTTACCAGTTTCTTTCGAACTAAGCGGATGCCCAGGCGATCCTGGAGGAAGCTCTTCAGCAGTGGTGGGATCCCTGGTATGAAGGAAAACAAGATGACAATTAACTAGTGTCTCCTGGGGCTTACTGTGTGTCTGGCAATGTTCAGATTGCTTTGCCTGCATTAATGTAATTGTATTCTCTTTTCAACCCTAAGAAGTAGGTGCCATATCGTTCTTATTCTATAAGCAAGGAAAGTGACAGACAGGCTAAGGTAACAAAGTGAGCCAGACTTAGCACTTCCACTGTTGTCACAGCAGGCCCAGGACTCCAAGGTACCTCCAGCTGTTAGGTCTTAGCCAGGAGACGGTGGGCACCACAACAAAACTGCATTCAGGCTGCTGGCAGAGCTAGCCCAGCAGCTGGGCTGACCCCAGATGAGAAATGGAGATGAGACCACACAGACCTGCTCTACAACCAGGGTGCAGCCCAAAGAGCTGGAGTAAGGGCTCGAGGATTCAAAAGTCCCAGCTGTTTTCCGGAGTGACCATGAGTAGATCGTGACTGCTATGAGCTTCGGTTTCTACCAAAGTTCTTGAGGTTAACGCCTGCTCACCACAGCTGCTGTCGGGGCAAGCAGGCGCAGAGCAGGTGCCCAGCAATGCCAGCTGTGTCCTCCATTCTCCAGGGGCGCTGAGCCTTCCTCCTCTTCCCACCCCACCACTCCCCACCAGCATGTCCCTACTTTCACCTAAGAGTCAAGAATCAAAGTTCTAGGGTTAACACTGAACACTGGGTTGGGGGACAGATCTGTGGCCACCATACCTCGTGTGTGTGCTACCAAAGGGTTGTTATGGAAGACAAGCTCACAGAGGGAGGGGAAGAGAGCTGCTGGCAGGACGGCATCCTCCTTTGCGATCTGGAAAAGCACAGGAGACATGTGAGTGAATGCTTCCCACCCAGGTGGAAGAGGCTGGCTAGCAAGGATGGGCTGCAGAACAGATGGGGAGGGAGTGACATACAGATAGACAGACAGACAGACAGACAGACAGACAGACAGACAGACAGTAGGCAACACCTGATCCCTTCACCATTGCTTGCTCAGGCCCAGAACACTTTGCCCTCCTGTCCACAAATCCTGCCACAACTGCTTCACGCTTTAAAAATAATTGCTATTATTTTATGTGTATGGGTGTTTTGCCTGCACTTGTCTGCACCACATGTATGCAGTGACCTCAGAGGCCAGAAGAGGGTGATGCTCTCTCTGGAACAGGTGTTAGATTACACTTGGTTGTGAGCTACCACAAGGTTGCTAGGAACTGAACCTGGGTCCTCAGGAAGAGCAGCCAGTGCTCTTAACATCTGAGCCACCTCTCCAGCCCCCAGTGCTGCATTTTTAAGACTTAATAAATCTCTTATCCACACTGGATATGAAGGCATCAAGGCCACTGATGACCAGCTAATCAGAAGCACATGTCTCAAAGAGCCTCGAGGGCTGGCACAGCACTGACTTTGCCCATACCCAGTCCTCCTTACAGCAAACCTGCACATTCCAGCATTCCATCAGCAACACTTCTGGCCTCCCCTTCCCATCAGCCCTAGGCACCAATATACCCAGTGAAGACGGCCAATGGGATAAAGTTGAGCCATGACAAGGGACATGCCATGGATGGCGGGGGCCAGGAGCTACTGTGCCCATGTACTTAGCCTGTAGGTTGTCAGGCCAGACTCTGCATGACAAAAATCACACAAGCATTGTTAAGTAGAGTATCGAGAACATAGGGACAACAGTAGAGGGGAATCGGGACTATTGGCACCAGAGGAGCCCAGAGTGGGGTTGGATTCAGGCACAAGGGTGAGAGGGTGTGGTGGTCTGAACATGCTTGGCCAATGGGAAGTGACACTATTAGGAGGTGTGGCCTTGTTGGAGGAAGTGTGTCTCTGGGTAGGTGGGCTTTGTGTCTCTTATTGCTCAGGCTCTGCCCAGTGTAAAAAAAAGACCTTCCTCCTGGCTGTCTACAGAAGGGGATCTCCTTGTGGGTGCCTTCAGATCAAGATGTAGAACTCTCAGCTCCTTCTAGGGCAGTCTCTAGAAGTCTGCCTGGGTGCTGCCATGCTTCCTTCCATGACAATAATAGACTGAATCTCTGAAACTGTAAGCCAGCCCCAATTAAACATTGTCCTTTATAAGAGTTCTTGGCCATGGTGTCTCTTCACAGTAATGGGAACCCAAAGACAGAAGGTAAGGACAGACACTTAACAGTTTGGCTCCTGAAGCAGATGGCATCTCTCATGGTTCTCCCTCTGCCAGCCCAGCACTTGATCCTTTAGAGTTCAGAGTGTAGAGCACAGGCCACCAAGCCTTCCTGTCAAGAGCCTAGTGGTAAGGACTGGGACACAGAGTCTCTGCTCCTGACTCAGGCCTGCTCATATAACCTCAAAGCAGCCCTGGGCAGTTCATAAGCAAAGAGCTTGAGTGTTTCTTTTCCATGAAAATTTTATTTACGTCTCTGAAATTTGACTCCTCATATTGAAAATATTTCATGAAATGCTATCCTTGTTGAATGCACATGAAAATGTAAAAGCCATTCAGTCCAGAGGCTGTGCCAAGACCAGGGGTGGCAAACTCAGTTCACCCACATTTCAAAAGATCACCATCTTCCCCTTTGTGTTCATATTGCCTTTGCAGAGCTATGTAGACAATATATGTTTGTATACATATATGGTCTGGCCCTTAAAACAAAATGCCTGGGTTTGGGAATGTGACTTGGTGGTAGCCACATGTCTAGGATGTGAGAGGCTCAAGGTTTAATCGCCAATGCTGAAAAAACACATTACAAAAAGCTGTAGTTCAGAGGAGGCTTATCCTACCTGTGGTGTGTGTCATGGTGGCCCAGGGTGGCACAAAGCCTCTGTGGGCAAACCAGGCAGTGAGAGGTAAGTTCTACAAATGCAGGAGTGGAAATATAAATGAATTCAGCTAAGACCCAAGACCCTGTTTGTAACTAAAATAAGGAGCGGCATCTTGAATTACACACAGGGTGTGTCTTATGTTCCGGTCTGTGATACCAAGCCCTAGCTCAAAGGCATGCTTCAGAGTTCTTTCTGGCAAGCAGAATCTGGCCCAGACTAGCCTGTTCCCTATGAGGTGAGTCAAATGATGTCAGGGACACAGTCTGGTTCTAGGCATAATCTTTGGTTTCTGCCCAGCCTCACTGGATTAAAGACACTATAACTGCTAAACCTATGAGCTAAATAAATAGTGGTTAAAAGTAAATGTTTTGCACTTGACACAACATTTCTAAGTGAACATCTTAGGGGAGAAGTTCTGTTTGGAGGTAGAATTGGCTTTGAAAACTTGCACCTCTGATAAACCAAGCCCTAATTTCAATGCATGCAGCAGTGTCTGTGATAGGACACAAACAGCACCCACAAATAGCACCCACAAACAGCACCCACAAATAAACAGCACCCACAAATAGCACCCACAAACAGCACCCACAAATAAACAGCACCCACAAATAAACAGCACCCACAAACACTTGCTGCATGCCTGCTATGCATCATGTTATTTTAAAAGCTAAGGATACAAGGGTGGGTAAAACAAAGCCTAGCACTAAACAAAATGTGTCCTGGTGGTCTATAACAGATCGCTGGTGCAGAGATAACCACGATGGTGGGAGTCAGCTGTCACACAGAAGATCAGCAGCCATGGCGAGGGCACAGAAGATGGAAGGAGTGTCACCACAACCCCAGCAAGGACACGTGGGCCTTCCACGGTCCCGGCTGTCCTGAAGCAGGCAGGGAATGCTGGTCTTAGAGCTGTCCCAAGGAGCTCTCAGTAATGCGGAGCATCTCCAGGAGCATGGGACACTGTCTCAGCCATGCTCCCTGCCAGGGCTACACATGCTTTAAAGACCCATAAGCTAAGGGTTGTAAGGAATCGTTGAAGTCCAAAGGGACAGAGCTAGAGCTAAGGGTAGAAAGGAACAAATCCACAGCCATGAGTGGATCTTTCTTTTTGTGTGTGGTATGCACCTATGTGGATATGCTTGCCTGCACATGTGCCTGTTGAGGCCAGATGCCGGCTTCTGCATCTTCCTTTCTTATCTACTTGACTTGAGATAGGGTCTCTCCATGAGCCTGAATCTGTTCCAACTGGCCTGGCTGACCAGCAAGGCCCTCGGACCCACCTGTAGCAGCTCTTCTCCAGCACCCGGGGTTACAAGTGTCTGCTGCTTCAGCTGGCTTTTCTGTGGGTGCTGAAGTCAGGTCCTCATGCTTGTGTGGCAAGCTACTTACTGAGTCTTCTCCTCAGATCCATGAGGAGATATCTGAATACACTGCTGTCAGTAGCTGATAAGCAAGACTAGTAGTGACACTACCAATGTTTTATCTTGCCTGACATTCATCACACTGTCTCCACAGCTGCAGATACATGTTGCTTTACGAGCTTACGGGACAATCATCAATTTTGCAGGGAACCTCAAAGCAAGTTTAAATCGATTTAAAAAGAAAGAAATCTCACAAATCATGTTTACCTGGCAAGAGATATAATTAGGAATCAGCACATCTAAGATGCCTAGAAGAGCCCTATAAATTTGGAAGTTAACCAACGGACTCCTAAGGAACCCACAGGTCAAAGACAAAGCCACAGGAAATTTTAAAAATACTTAGGTTGAATGAAAAAAAACACGGGTTGGGGGTGTAGCTCAGTAGGTGAACACACACTTAGCATGCACGACAACTTGGGTTTGTTCTCTAGCAGCAAAAAATAAACAAACAAACAAACAAACAACAGAGAGTCTATAGAAAGCCAAACAAGACATGAATACTATTAGAGGGAAACAGCTAAAGGGAGACACATGGACTTTTAAAAGTCTACTGTGTCTCCCAACCCCCTTCACCTGCCTAAAGTCAATGGATTCAGATCTAAGCTTAGACACTTCATCATTTCCTTGGCCAAACCTGAGGTCAGACTGAGCATCCCTCCCTACCTCACAATGCTGTGTACCTCTTTCATAGCACCAAGAGTGCGTATCACCATACGCCTGTCCAATGTCAGTCTCCATAGCTGACAAGCTCTGAAAGACCAAATCTTTTCCTTTCTTTTACACAGTGCTTCCAGCCCAGGCTAACCTCAAACTCAGCAGGCAGCTGGTCCTGATCCTCTTGCCACTTTCTCCCCAGGGATGGGCTCATAGGGACATGCCACCAACCCTGGGGATGGGCTCATAGGGACATGCCACCAACCCTGGGGATGGGACCTTAGGGATGCCACCAACCCCAGGTTTCAGTAGCTAAGCAAGTAGGATACAGCACCAGACTTGAGGTCTTTCTTTGTGTACCTGTGCACCAGTGTCTAGCATGGAGACTAGTATGTGACAAGTGACAACCTTGGCCACCTTGAGAACCTGGACCACACACGTGCATTTGGGGAAGAAAGGGCTGGGCTTCAGGTCAGAATGGTTCACAGCCCCTTCCTCCCATCTGTGCCCCACAGAAACAGCAAAGCAGTTACCTTGTTGTAGGCCAGGCTAAGATATCTCAGCTCTGGGAAAGGCGGGGCCAGTGTCTGGTTCCTTGCTTTTAGTGACTTCACAGGAAGAATCTCAAACATGGGAGGAAGTGAACATACCTTGGCTGTCTTTGAAGGAAAAAAAAGCCAGAGTCAAAGTGTCACAATGATTAAAAAAAAAAAAAAAGTTAAGGCTGGCAGCAGCCAGCGCCCTTTCTATTGGGTATGGTGAAAGACCTCTGTAGAGAACGTGGCCAAAGAGACATCTAGGGTCACAAAGGCCAGAATTCTGACTCCATGTTCTCTGAGGTCATATGAGCTAATACTCCAGCATCCAAAGTTCCAATCTTAAGTTCTCTGGGGACACAGAATGCTATAGGAGTGCTGCAGGCACAGAGGTGCCACCCTTCCTCCAGCCCCAGCCCTCCACACCTTAGCTCTGCCTGCCCCTTCTGTGCATCAGCTGAAATCTCCTCCAGGAGGTAGAGGAGTTTTACACTGATGAAGGCCATCAGTTGCCTTAGCCAGAAGTGGAAGGGCAGGATCGAGCTGAGAAGGGATCCCAAGTTGTCATTCAGGCTGGAACAACAGCTAAGTCCTGACCAACCTTAGGCAGGCTCAGCCCGATAATGGGATGGTTCATCTGGATCCCCTATAGTACCTGACTCCCCTCCAGCCTGGAGTGCCTCGGGGCCAGCGTGGGATCAAGCAGGAAAAGGAAACTGACGGATTAACCGTGCCAAGCTCAGATCATTTGTGTTCCATGAATTACAAGGAGCCACAGGACATGATGAGGGTAGGTAATGGACTAAGATGAACCGAATGTCCCTAGTGGCACTAACTGCTGTATGATCTTGACCCCATCGTTCTACTATCCCTTGTGCGACAGATGAGCATGTGACGAGCAACTACTTGGAGCTAAACATTTTATGTCTTCCTGAGTCAGCTTGTGAAGCCAGGACATGACATGAGACAGGTCAGTGTCAGGTAGGTGAGTGATACTGTATGGGAACATAGATGGTCACCCGCTGCCCCCTGACAAAGCTACCGGGTAGGTAGAATGACAGTGGACAGCAGTCTCCCCTACTTTTCAACTTCCTGTGACAGGGACTCCTGAGGGGGCCTACAGCTCTTTCCTGTGCAACTTTGAACTTAGGGTCATATCCCTACTCAACTCCACACACAAGAGAATCATCTAAAAACCAGTCAGGGAAGATTATCCCTAAACTCACCTCCCATCTCCCATCATCCTTTGAGGCAGAAGGCACAAAGATAAAAGTAACTAAGGTGCTTTCATGATTCTTAGAGACAGATCTGAGGGCAGATCACCCCCACTATGGGAACAGAGGTAGGAACAATTATTCCATAATTGTATTGGAGGCCACCCAGGTGGGAGCAATCCTCTCATGACTGAACCAAACGTCCTCATCAAGCAATACTTTCCTGAGAGTCCACAGGACCTTTACAACCAGACCTGAAACAATGAGCTGCAGGGGCGGACCAAGGCTGATCGACAATGTGTGCTTGTGGCCCCACCACAGTCTTAGTCCTTCCCCTACATAGCCCTGGGCTCTTATCTGCACCCCAAGGACAAAGCTAGCTTCCAGCCCCCTGTTTCTTCTCAGTGTGATTTCGCTGCATACTTATGTCCTTCCTTAACTACCACCCATCTCCCGGGTTGATTGGAGGAAACAGGTGGCAAGAGCCTCCAGGGTCAGAACTGGAGCAAGTAGGTAAGCAGAAAGAGGCAAGCCAAAGCAGAGCACAGACCAGGAAAGTCAAGACAGTCAGGCTCAGAGTACACCAGTTGAGGGCATAACTGGTCCCCTCTTAGAGGGACATGCATCTGACTGTTACATTCACCTTCCAGATTCTCAGATACTGAGCTATAGGCACCGACGTTCATGTCAACTGCCATTGATTTCCAAGGTACAGCACTGACCACAGGCCCTTCCACCCACTATGAATATCCTTTTGCAATGTGACATGTGGCACTGACCAACTCAAAGGAACAGCTGCCACCTCTACACATCTGTAACTAGACTGGCTGCCTTACAGTGAAGGCATATGGTGCCTTATCTGTCCCAGATCTTCATGTTGAGCTTCTAAAGCGCTGGGATTAAGTGATGGGCTGTCTGTTAACCAGGATTCCTTGGGCTGCCTGTTAGCCAGGGTTACTTAAACCACATTTCCATTCTGCTAACAGAATTGGGATGGGAGCTGTCAGACCCAGTTTGAGGGTGGGGGCTCTAAGCTCAAACATGCATCTAAGAAGACTAACACAACTTTGAGGATCAGGCAAACTCCCTGGTTGGTGAGTACTAATGTGTTAGGAGGGTGGATGATAGGTTTCATGGGGGAAGGGGGTGGGGGGAATGGGGACAGGGTGCATGGGGGTATAGGAGAATGGGGGCAGGGGACATGGTGTCATGGGGGCAGGGTGTGCACAAGCTTTGCAGGTGGGGCCTAGCTGATCTCACCTTACAAGCCATCGCATTTTTCTGATCTCACTTTTTGTCTGTTATAATATGGCTGCAGTTGTCTGAGCAGGGCCCTTTCTTGAGATATCTTGAGTTCTAGTAAATTATTGAACAAGGTGGGGGGTTTGTGGGGACTCCCAAATTTATAGCTAGTTGGCCACAGTATGAATAGTTTACTGTCTTCTCCTCCTTCATGACTAGCACCTACAGTGTGGCCAGTTTTCTTAGGACACCATATGTGTGTGTGTGTATGTGTATCTGCATACACACATACATACACATATACATGTGTACATATACCTAAACTCAACCTCACACTGGGTGGTTAGTGTCAGCACGGTGCTGCAATCATCCTGCCACTTCTGCTCCTTTGACCAGAGAATGTGGCCGAGGTACCACATCTGGATTTCTCTCTTCCGCTTCTTTCTTGCTCTCTTGAGACCTGACTCTGTTCTGTTGTTAAGACCAGAATGAAGGTGACAAGGGAGAGGCCAGGGCTTGCCATATCCTTTGAAGCTCAGCTCCCAGCTGGCTTGCCATGGTGGCAAACCCAGCAGACCCACTTTGCTAGCTCAAAGAATTCTGGGAAGTGGCCAGCTGAACTCAGAGCTTGTTGCTCTGCAGCAGAGGTTAACCGACTCGGTTTCTCACACGGTTGTCTCTGTGAGGAGGTGGCTTACTGTGCTATGGCGGCTTACTGTGCTATGCCTCAAGGCTCCAGTTTGGCTAGCTATAGAAATGCACATCTTGTTGCAAGTAGATGCCTCTATATTTAGTTTACATGTATTCATCCCCATGAGCTTGGCTAGTGAGCTCTGCCTTAGACAAAACCCAGTTTTCTATGCTGCCAAAAATCAAACAGTACAGCTTTGATACCGAGGCTCTGATCTGGGCAGCACTGTGCCCAGCAGGAACTTGTGCACTTTTTGAGGCCTTTGTGAGAGGGCTCTGTGAGTTCCGTCCCAGTGGCAGTCCCTGTTATATCACCTGAGGTAGCTGCTGCCATTACACTAAACTGAGCTGTGTCTGGAGGCATTGGGGCAAGGCTGTGGACCAATGAGGTCAGAACCTATTCAGCCCCCCTCCCCCACCCACCGCATCAGCATGCAGCTGACTCACAGTAGGTGCTCAGCCAAAACTTGTTCACTTAGAGTGACCTAAAGAAATGTCTCCTGTGTCTTATTCAGTTTTGTTTGTTACCATCTAGGGCTCTCGTCATTATTCTCTAACTAGCACAGTACAATTCTTTTCAAGAATTAACACTGTATCTGGTATTATAAGTAATCCAGATGAGGCTGGGAATGGCGCTCAGCGGGTACAGCACTTGTCCTGATTGTACATTCACCCCTAGGAGGACAACAGACAAACACACATGTGAAGTAGAAGGTCCTCCTACCTCTGAGGTTGAGAATCCAGGGTAAGAGGAGAACACAACCTCTGAAACACAAAAAGAGACAGAAGGAAGGTGGTGAGGACCTTGTGACCACCAGGGTCAGGTCTGCATCTCTCCCCCGCTGTGTCTTCTGCATGCCTCCACAGCAGGTCCAGTGCTAACCCAGAAAAGGATTAGACTGGGAGGAAACCCATGTCCTTAGCCAGGCTGCTGGGCGCCTACATGGTTGGTCCCTCCCTTCTCCTCCCATCTCCTCCCACCTCAGCTCTCTCTGCTCTTCTGCTCACTCAGTGTTTCTGTCACATGGGCCTTCATCTTAACTTTGCAATGTGTGAGCTCTTTCTAGCCCCAGTGCTACTGGGGAGCCTGTGTGGAGAAGAAAGCTAACCAGCTGTCTCATAAGAGAGCGATGAACAGGAAAGACACCCGTCTGAGGAGGAGGTGAAGACATGTTGAATGTCTGGAAACACAATGTGTTAGTTGGTGAGAACAGCCGGGCTAGGGAGGAGGCTGCAGAAGAGCTCATCCTGGGGTGGTGGGACTGAGATGAGACAATCGACTGCTGAGTGTCACCTAAGGACCAAGCCAGGCCATCTGTGGGGATGCTCCCTGTACAGGCAGCACTCTGCCTTACCTGGTGCCTGAGCCCACCTCATATTCCTGACAGGGTGAGAAAGGTCACATGAGAATAAACAGTAGAAGACAGTAAGGGGGACAACACTCGCCCTGAACAGCTCTCCTAGCTGGCAGTCTAGCAGGGAGCAGGGAAGGGTCAATCAGTCTGCCAGGGAATGAGCCATCTTAGGCTCCAGCAAGGAGGTGCCTGGTGGAAGGAGGTCTTTGACAGCAGGGAGGGAGAGGATCCCTCGCTCTGGTCCGTGTCCCAGAGCTTCCACAGCTGCTATGATTCCTAGGAATGGCAGAATGGACGCTTCACCTTGCTTAGCATGTGAATTCAGTTGGCATATTTTCCACATTCACAAATCATCCTAGTTCTGACCCGATTGGTGGGTCCTCTCTTCAAAGATCTGGGTCAGCTCCACAAGGCCAGCTGAGCACAGACAGCAGCAGCTCTTCCTCATGTCGAAGTCTCAGGTCTAGAGTCTAAGAGGCCCTTCCTGCAATATTCTAATTTTCCTGGATTCCAACCTCTTCATAGTTTGTGTGTATGTGTGTGTGTGTGTGTGTGTGTGTGTGTGTGTATCCAGGCTCCAACGGCTTCACAACATTGTCTTCCAACACTTAAAAACTGAAAACAGTATTCAACTTTCCCAGGAAACAGAAGAGATGTGCAGGTTGGTGGGACATGTCTTTAATCCCTGTACTGAGGGGACAGAGGCGGAGGCAAACAGATCTCTGTACGCTCCAGGCCAGCCAGAGTTACATGGTAAGACCCTATCTCAAGAAAAAAAAATCACTTTTCCACCTCTAAAAAAAATCAATCTATGTAACTATCAGCCCAATTTTTTAAAAAGCATCCAATAAAAGTCAACACCAATTCACAGAAGGAAATAAAACTCTCAGAAAACTAGGAATGCCTGTGAATTTCTTTAAATTTAAGGCATCTACAAAAATACATACAGCTAATATACTTTTGGGATACTGAACACTTCTCTCTTAAGGTTGCACAGGAAATTTCCCACCGTCACTTGCTTTCAACACCATACTGCCCGGGCGGTGGTGGCGCGCACCTTCAATCCCAGCGCTTGGGAGGCAGGGGCAGGTGGGTTTGAGTTGGAGGCCAGCCTGGCCTACAGAGTGAGTTCCAGAGAAACCCTGTCTTGAAACAAACAAAAAACAAAACAAAACAACCACCATACTGTTGTGGTCAGACAATACAGCAGTAAAAAGGTGCTAAGAGCTCTTACAGCCAGGAAAGAGGAGCTGAAACACCATCATATATAGAGGCTGCTGCCATGAACACAGATAAATTCAAAAGAGCCTGGAAGTGACCAGAAGCAAGAAATTAACTTGAGACTGCTGCTGGATATGCATTCAACACAAAAGAAAGAACGTATCAAAATCACCATCACTGATGATTGATCGCATAGAGATCAAAGCCTGGGGACACATCTGATGATGGCATGTGCATGCTCTCAGCCTCAGAAGCAACAGAGCCTCCTGGGAGGAACTAGAGGACTTGACCATCAGGCTGGAGAGGTGGCTCAGTGGCTAAGAGGACCGGCTGCTCTTCCACAGGACCTGGCTTCAATTTCCAGCACACACTTGGCAGCTCACAATCTTCTTTAACTCCACTCCAGGAGAGCCTATCCCATCTTCTGGCCTCTTCAGGCACGGCATACATACACATGGTGCACAGACATACATATGGACAGAACACACACATAAAATGTTAAAAGACCTGAAAACTGATAGGGTATGTTCTTTGACTATTCTGGAAAACATATCATAAAGACATTATTTCCACCTTGACCTAGATATCCAGTGCACTTCCAATCAAATGCAGGCCTTCAGTGGTGCCAGAAGTTGCTAGGCACTGCACCTCGCTCTCCCAAAGAAGCTCACTGGCAAGCAGCAAACCTAGGTCTAAGTGGCTAAGCCTAGTTACAGTGGTGCTCACTCCTGCTGTCACTTCAGCTTGGGAAGACAGCAGGGTATGGGGTAGGATGCTAAAAATACATTTGCATGAAAATAGCCTTATGTAACAGTATAATTAAATAAAGGAAAAGAGAACTTCTATAAAAGTCTTTTAGAGGACCATTGAAGTGGGCAGGCCAATGGCAGACCAAGCTCACATCTGGCCAGACATTCCTGTTATGGAAACAAGTCAGGGGAAAAACGAACTACACAGTAATTTTTTTTGTAACATATTCAATAAAGAATTTGTATCCAGGATTATAAAACAAAACAAAACAAAACAAAAAAAGCGACAAATCAAGAAAGTACACATTTCAATAGGAGTATTTCCCAAAGGACATCAAACTGACCAACAAACACATAAAACTTGACATCACTGGCCATTTGAGAGATGGAAGATGAGGCCATGCTGCCCTGCCCCTACATATCCAACTCAAGCATCTGTGAAGCTATGAATTACGGGGACTCACACGTCAGAGTGGAAGTGAACTGGGCCAGCCATGCTGGGACGCTCAACAACATGTGTAACAAGCAGTCTTCTCCTGGGCACACTCCCCAAGGAAACGAGGGCATGGTCCCTCCCGCTGAATGGTTAAGAGGATGCTCACAGCAGCTCACAGCCCCAAACTAGATAGGACCAGAAGCCTCTCAGCAAATAGGAAATAAATTGTGGCATATATGGCATAAATAAGAGCAGGGGAAAAGATATATGGAGTAATATTGATGAATACACTGACATAACACTGGGTGGAAAAAACTGGGCACGAAGTCCATGCACAGTCCTGTGCACGTGGGTCAAGTTGAGCAAAGGTGGTTATTCTTGGAGGAGGTACTTGCTGGGAATGTTCTGGATTGTAATGTGAATAAGGTGTGTATATAAAGAGTGTAGACAAAACCTCAAGTTCTGCACACGATATCTGTACATCACCTGCCACATATCATTTTCCCCAATTTGCACCGTAGACAAATAGTTGGCAGATACACAGTAACAGAACCACCTTAATGGGACCTCAACAGAATATGTCCAACCCAGAGACGTGATCCTCTGTTACCGGCTTGGGTTTAAGAGGTATTCATGTGTCTTTCCTTTCTGCCTCAGGGGTCTGCCATGTGGATGGGACTCTTGGAACTGTGGGGCCATCCCAAGAACCTAATAGAAAGCATACTAATAGGACACGCAGGTAAGCTAGTGCCCAGAAAGATGGAAAGACTGGAAGCCCTCGAGGACATGGATACACCACAGACTCTCCTGACTTCTTTCTTAGTATATGGAATTAAAACAAGTTATTTACTTTTACTTGGAGTTTGCAAGCCTCTTACCTGAAAGGCTGTTTTGGAAGTCACTAATTGTGTTGTTTAGAATGCAGGAGCTCTGAGAATCACTCTTATGATCAACCCCCAGCAGCTTACTCCACGGTGGAGCAGCGTCAGGAGCAAGGGCCATAGCTCACCTGTGCGGTCAACGTCCTTCTTCATGGGCAGTACAGTATAATTTGGTTGCTCATCAGGTGTCTCAAATATCCACATCTGGGGCTGCAGCTCTTTCTGGGGATTTGGTCCCTCTGTAACCCAGTCCCCTGACCCATCAGGGAGCTGAACCTGTTGTAGGTACGGGATCCGGACAATCTTGTTTTGGTCCAGGCTCAACTTCTTCAGTCTTCAATTAAAGAAAGTAAATTCAGAATCACAGCAGTGATATTACCTCTGGGGTATTGCTGAGAAAGCTGGGGGACACACAGGGATTTGGGCTTAGACATGGACACCTGTGTGACCTTGAGTAAGTCCCAGGACTTACTTTTTCTGGGACTCAATGCTCCTACCTCATAAATGGGATAATGTTTATTAATTCTGGTAAAGACTCATGAGACAATATGTAAACAGTAGGCACAAAGCAGTTTCCATTAAGTAGTAACCAAATTCAAAGGAAATATTCTAGGGATTTTTGTCACATATGCACAACCTGAAAGCCAAATTTATCTGTGAGGTTGTGGGGGCAGTTGTATGTGTGTGGATTGTCTGAGGGGGGTTGTGTATGGGCAGTTGTGTCTGTGTGGTTGTAGGGGGTTGTGAGGGTTGTGTGTGTGGGTGTCTTGGTTTCAGAATCAGGAATCTATCCTGGACAAGAGCTAATTCTACTCCTGACAGATACAGCCTTACAGATGGTGCCCTCCTCTGCCAAGCCAAGCTCAGAGAGAGAACTGACTTGCCCAAAGCTACAAAGCAGAGTTAAATGATGGAGCTGGGACTTCACGCAGTGCAGTGTAGCCAGAATGCAGCTCTCAGGGTGTGAGCCCCACTGGGGTTGGGGACAGTGATGAGGAAGGCTGTGACAGTACCTCCTGAGCCCAGCCAGACTGGCAAAGCAGCTGGGATTGGACAGTTTGTTGTCATCCAGCATCAATGTCTCCAGTGCTGGGAACCTCAGGATGTACTTCTTGCTTGTCAATGATGTCATGGATGCCTCCCTGTGGGCACAGAGATCTTGGGTACTTAGCAGGGGAAGAGAATGAAAGCCACTCTCCCCAGGAAGAAGGGAAGATAGGAAGCTGACCAGGAGGATTAACCAGCTTTGAAACTTCCCTAGTGCCCACAAGAGGTCCAGGTAGAGATGAGCTACAGGCACAATTCCTGCCCACTGGCTCCTTCCCCAAGCCCTGCTTGTCCACACAGGCTGCCACATGGAGGAAGCGTCATTGACACCGGCCAGGGATGGGATCGCAGAGCCATTGGCTGTGCTGATGGTCACCTCCAGGGTGGATGAAGCAAAACCAAACTGTAGAATTGTGCAACAAAATGGTACACTGTACAACTCTGGCCAAAGGCAGATTGCTGGGTACCTGTTGTTACCTATCCTGAGGACTGGTAACCATGGGAACAATATACTTTTGGCTTG
This sequence comes from Mus minutoides, assembly GCA_902729485.2. NCBI lineage: Eukaryota > Metazoa > Chordata > Mammalia > Rodentia > Muridae > Mus > Mus minutoides. The sequence goes on along the minus strand of LR749958.1, from coordinate 573,487 downwards.
GACCATGGCTGTGCTATCAAGGTTTCCTTGAGGAATTGCAAAAACACCTGAGAGAGGGATTCAAGAGGCTGGGACCCTGATATCCACAGGTCATCAGGGAGTGGCAGCAGTTTAGGTGTGACAGTTAATCTGACCTCCTGTCTCCAGGGGGATGAGGCCTAGCTTGTCCTAAAGATCCATGGGCAGATGACTCAGATCACAGTCTCACCCCTCCCTGCACATCCCACTCCATCCACACAGAATAGAGGCACCTGTTACACACCCAAACACGGAACCCATGAGTGAGCTGCAAGCACCCAGACAAGAGGTAAAACAACGAAGCCCACGTCACTCCTGCTGCGATAAGAGACTTCACACCCGGCCTTGGAGGATGTCAGTGGGAGAGGTACTGTCTACCTGGTTTCCAATCAGGAAGCTCAGCAACTCGCTGAAAGTCTCATAGCTACCATGAGGCAGAGAATAAACTAGAGCTTAGCCTCTGTCTGATCCACAAGCCCAGACCCTTCCCACCACCCACCTCCTCTTCCCACCACCGGCCTCCTCTTCCCACCACATCTTTAAGTCCCTTGTGGATTACAGGGTGAGGAGATAGAGAAGCCTGGTCTAGAGAGAGCTTGGCAAAGATTCAAAAGCAAATGCAAAATTGGGGTAGATCAGGAAGAGGAGGAGGAGGAGAAGAAAGAGGGAGAGGAGGAGGAGAAGGAGGACAGAGTAAATAAGGTCAAATGTAGTGTACAAAATTCTTAGAACTAATGAAAAACGAAGGCACTGGGATGTGTTCCGATTCCTTAAGTCATGAACATTTCACAGGTGGATCTTGGGAGGGGTCCAGCCATTCATTCCCTCCAGAATTTCCTTAGCAGGTGTTTATGTTGCCAGGTACTGGGAGAAAGGGGGCACTGCCCTCCTCTCCAGACATTTCCAATCTCATGGAGGAGGCAATAAACGCTGCCATGATAAGGCAACTGCTCTACCTGAAGTGTGTGTGTGTGAGGCTCAGGAAAGGCAATGCTTCAGTGAATTCATAAAGAACAACGAGAGGGATTCTGCCATGCTCTTAACTCTGTGAAAAAGGAAAGCAATAGAAGAAATAACCCCTGGCTCTGTAGCTCTGGGCAGCCATGCCTCCTACATACACACACACATGCACACACACACACACATGCACACACACACACACACACACACACACACACACACACACACACACACACACACACACACACACACACACACACACACACACACACACACACACGCACACACACACACGCACACACACACATGCACACACACACACACACACACACACACACACACACACACACACATGCACACACACACACACACACACACACAAATGCGTGTGGCCCAGCTGTGAAGATACTCAGGTAGAGTTACAGAGACAGGTGGGTATAAAGTTGAGAGAGAATTTTGGGCTGCTATCCAGTCCTTGGACCTACAGTCTTAACATAGATCCTGTTTAAGATACAGTTGTGAGATTCCTGGGGTTCTTATAATAAATTCTCCCCTTTTGGGCTTACTGTAAAACTGACAGAATTCTATGGATGTTAATTACCATGTTCTGACTGAACAAGGGCAGGCAGGGCAGATGTGGTTTCATAAGGGGCACTGGCAGCAGAGGGGCAGGGGTCTTTAGTAACAGGGGCCTTTCCTTTCCCTAGAGACACAACTTCTGCTCAATGAATTTTGAATCTCTACTTGAAAGAATAAGTGGGAAGGCACACAGCAGCTCTTTGTTCTACTCCAGTGACACCCGACACACCAGGAGTCAAGCCTTCAGAGACACCCCCGGAAGCATCACCATGGTGAAGGGGCTCTGTTTGTTTCTGTGATAGTAATCCTACATTCTTAAAGTCTGCCCTAGTGAAAACATAGCGAAAGGTTGTTTTTGTTTTTGTTTTGTCTTGTTTTCCTGTCTATGAAATAGGTGTTGTAAAAAAGGGACAGGGACTAGCAAGATGGCTCAATAGGCAAAGGCTCCTGTTGCCAATCCTGACAACCTGTTTTTCAGTCCTGGAACCCACAAATATGAGGGACTGCCATACATGCCAGGGCAGGCATAATCCCATAATAAATCAATCTAAAGAATACACAATTATAAAGAAAGAAGGGGTGTGTGTGAGTGTGTGAGTGTGTGAGTGTGTGTGTGTGTGTGTGTGTGTGTGTGTGTGTGTGTGTGTGTGGCTTGGGACCTAGCAGGAGAACCCCACTGCAGCTATGACTCTCCTGCAGAGCTTTCCCCCACAGTCTCAGCAGATGAAATCTCTGACGTGTCAGTTTACCAGAGGTGGAGAAGCTGAGGTTTCCAACTCTTCATGCTAGAAATGTCATGTGCATTGCCCCCTGCCTGGAAATGGATTATTATTTTTAAGAATAGGGTAGGTAAATGTCTTCAAGCTGAGTGCGCACACACTAGTGGCTGGATTCGGCCACAGGAACTCATGCTTCTTCTTAGCAGAAGCCAGAGGTGAGTGTAAGCAGCCTAGAGCTCTAGCTCATGAAGCCCGACACCTGTGCCTGCTGGCCTTGGCCCTGTCTTCTGGTGCCAAGCATCTCTGTCATACAGTAAAAGGCCACTTCTTATACTTTATGCCAAGAGCCCCGAAGCTCTCAGAGCGCAAGGATTTCAGCCGATGTCCTGATGCAGACAGGAGCACGTGGACTCTGCAGTTCTTTTATACAGAGCAACAAGTTTCTACTTGGGCCTGAAATGCCCACCAAGGATCATGTGCTAAATGCTTGGTGCCAGCTGATGGCTTTATGGAGCAGTTGCAGAAACTCCAGGACATGAAACCTTGTTGCAAAGACCTTAGGTCACTGCTAAAAACAGGGTCTCCCTTGTCCCTAGTTCCCATTCCATGTTCTGTCTGTGTGTCCTAACCACTACATGTGCCCTAAGGCACCCTCCATCAGACAGTCTTCCTGGCCACAGCCAGGAACTAGGGAGACAGTGACCATGGGTCAAGCCTTGAAGAGCGTGAGCCAAAATGAATTATTCTTTCTCACATTTGTTTCTTTGGGGTATTCTGCCCTAGCGACACAGAGCTGACTCACAGGAGGAAGCAATGGCAGGGACTTGCTTTCCTCTATGCAGCAAGGCTTCCCACTGAAAAGACCCAGACTGCTGAATAACGAGCAAAAAGAAAAAAGATGCATCATTCAAAAACCAGCAAGAGATATGAAGGCCACGAGGAAGAAGTATATAGACTGTAAACCCAGAAGAGGGGTCTGAATGGAGGAAGCCGGCAGCCTCAAGGGCAGTTGCTGATCCTGATGGAACTGAATTATGGCTGAAGGGTCTAGAGAATCAAAGCATAGAGCACACTGACAGTAGGCCAGCCATCAACAAGTGGAGATGCTAAAGGGATGGCTACCCTCAGGAGAGTGTGAGCCAGACAGAGCCCCCTCTCATCTCACAACCAGGAAAGCTGTCTCGGAGTGAACAGGGATGGAGCATTCTCAAAGCTGTACCTCACATCCATGCCATTAGAATAATCAGAAAATAGCCATAGTGAGTGCTCCTGGGAGCCACAATGAGTGCTCCTGGGCACCTAGCCAGTTAAATGGAAGGGTTTGTTGGGTCGAAGACAAGTAACATGGGCCAACTTCCTTTGGCATAGAAGAGAGAATCCATGCAATATATATACTTTAAAACAATCTACTTTAAGCTGCCTGAAATCAGCTGTGAAGAGTTATGGGGCTGAGTTCAATAAGGTGACCCTAGGGCTGTCTGCCCACTGTAGAAGTGACAGGCAGGCTGAGAAACTGACCAGACAGTTTATTGGTAGTGTCAGTGGAGGGTCCCAAACCCTAGGTCCATAGCATGCCACAAATGGAAGCCCAATAAAAAATGCCCATGGTTCTAGGTTAGGACATTGAAGGACTAAACCGCAAAAGGCAGTGTGTACTAGAAGTAATTTCTAATAATTTTAGTTACTATAATTGAATTAGGAAGGTTTAGAATTATTCATGTAGAGGCTCTGGTTATCTACATGAATCTAACAAGAAAAAAGCGATTTAAGTTGTTCAAAGGGAGAATTGGAACATCTCATTTGGGTTCCATATTTGCATTTCAACTAGATACAATTGGGCTTAAAGTGCACTAGAAAAGCACGTTCTTGCCTATTAGCTAATTTTGAGTACTCACTATGACTGTAGCTACCATGCTGAGCAACACCCACACAAAACATTTCCCATACTGTAGTAAGCAGCACCACACAGTGTTAAACTAGACTTATACAAACCATCAGGCAATACCAGCAGACTCATGTGAGTCTCTGAGTGTGTGGAAGGTATGGGAGCCACCATTCAGTGTGGGGATCACGGAGGCCAGAGAAGACTAGAAATTCAGCCCACTTGTAGTTTTCCCCCCACAGCGTGAATGAGACACACTGACTAACAGAACACCCACAGTATTTACTCAATAGCAACCTGGTGGACTGTAACTATGGAAAATGCCACCTGGAAGCTCTAAGAAATTTCCTTCCCTAACATTAAACTGAAAATACCACTGGCATCCCGAGGTCACTGCAGAACGAGCACTGCCAGCCAGGAAGAGTAGGATCGTGGAGCACATGGCCCGCCTGCAAAGCGTCCTTGTGCAGATGTCAAGTCTTGAAGAATGACTGTAGACTGTCCCATCTTTAACATCCTGATGACTCCAACTCCAGCTGCTGTTGCAAATGTGAAATCTTCCTGTGTTGAATCAGCAGAGCTCCAGGCACTGGGAATCTATCTGAGGCCCTGAAAAAGGTTCTTTCTCCTTATCAGCTAACAAGGACTTCCAGAAATAGTTTGTCTTAATGTGACGGGGACAACAGTGTACCTGTGTCCTCTTCCTTCGGCACCGTATTAACTTCACGCCCTACCACCATTGATCCATCAGGATGAATTGTTTTGATGTCCCACAGAAAACAACATGCCGACTGGAGTTGGTGACAAGAAAAGTTACCACTCCCACCCCCTCCCCCATTCCTACCACTGCTATGGATTAGTAAGGTTCAAATGGGTCACAGGTAGGAGGTAAAACACAGAAGAATTCTGGGGACTGTCACTTTGCGTTCAGGTACCTGGAACATTTGAACTCTATCTCTTGTACTTTGTACCACCTGTTGCTAAGAAAATTACAAGTAAGGCATTTGTGCCGTTCAAACCATTGACTGACTATTCCCTGAGACCGCCAGTGGTCAGGGCAAGGCTCTGCAGCAGGCTGAGAATGCAGCAGGTGAGAACTGCTCCTCTGTGGGACCCACTCAGCAAGCACACTGGGTGCAAAAGGTCCACAGTGTCAGATGTGTCACACAGACAGGGTTACCGCACATCCTGTTTTTCAAGGGAAGCCTAGTTTCTCCATTTTCTCAAACAACTGTTCTTTTGTTCTCTCTTAAATATGTTCTGGTTTGGATGATGTATGACTGACAAGGTTATGCTATAAATAGAGCCCTTTGTAGACAGAAATAGTGGAGATCGTTAAGAGCAGAGTAATGCCCTTATTCTGATCAGTATTCTCTTTTGGAAGTTCAGTTTTGGCTCACTACTGTGTGCTGGCAGAAACTGGTACACGGGACACAAAATGGCCATGATGTGAGTCACTCGTGAACCAGATGCCTGACAGAATGGCCCCATCAAGTGGCAGAAATGTGCTTTTGAAAATAATGGCGCTCTCTCTTTCTCTCTCCCTCTCTCTCTCTCCCTCCCTCCAGGGTTTCTCTGTGTAGCCTTAGCTATGCTGAAACTTGTAGACCAGGATGGCCTCAAACTCATAGAGATCTGCCTGCCTCTGCCTCCTCCTCCTGAGTGCTAGGATTAAAGGGGTGCTCTACCACACATTTAAAATGTATACATTATGGAGTGCGGTGTGATGCTTTGGTAAGATATACATTGCATCGTATTCAAGCCAGCACCAGCACATCCATTTTCTCAAATATATACTATTTCATGATAAAAATAGTCCAAGTATTTCCTTCTAATTATTTTCTTCTTTTAAAAACATAGCATATACTTGTTATCTGTACAATATAACTTACCCTAGTGGACAGCAGAATTTGAGCACTCATTCTCCTCTACACTGGTAGCTTGGTGCTTATTGATTCTCCTCTCCTCATGCTCCATTCCCAACTTTCTCCAGCTCCATCTTATTCTACTCTCAGCATTTATGAGATAAACTTAAAAAAAAAAATCTTCATATGGGGGTGGCTATGGTGTTTGGGTATGTGTGATCATGTCAGTACAACTGTGTGCATCAGTGTATTGGGGGGAGAGAGGTCAATGCCAGGGTCTTCCTCTATCATTTTCTACTGTTTTTGTGAGATAGGGTCTCTCACTGAACCTGGAGGTCACTGTTTGAGCAGGCAGGCTGGCCCTGGACTTTGACTCTATCCATACCCTAGGGTTTAAGAGTCACAGGTGGGTGGACAAGCACACCCCAGCCTTTACCCACTGAACCACTCCTTGCCCTACTTTTGGAAATAGGATCCTATTTACCCCAGCTGGCCTCAGATGCACAATGCATCTTTGATCTCCCAATCCTCTTGCCTCCACTTCCTGGAGGCTAGGACTGCAGCTGTGTGCCACCTCACCGAGTGTATGCTGGGTGGGGGTGGCACACAGGGGGCTGAGGCCAGGGCTCTGTGCACACTAGGCATGGACTTTACCAACTGAGCTAAATGCTCAGCTGAGTCAACTGTTCTAGATTTCATCTATAAGTGAGATCTTCAGGATTTGTCTTTCTGAGTCTGGGGAAAGCATCCATTTAAGGTCAGTTCCCAGGAAGTCTGGAACACATGGCTTAGATTCCTGTGGGGCCTATTCCAGCTGTGCCGCTGTCTCTCCATCAGCCCACAGCTAAAGCCGCAGGACCAGGAGCCCACGGATGCCTCTACTGTACTTGCAAATTATTTTGTATATGGTATGGTTCTACACAGCTGTAAAGCTTGGAGCAACTCACCCGACTATCCGTTTGCTTGCTTGGAGAGTCAGAAGTACAGATCTTTGCTGACCAGTGAGTGAATAATAAAAGGCTTGTAAGAAAGAAAGAGGGNATAGATGGTTGTGAGCATCCACTTCTGTATTTGTTAGGGACTGTCAAAGCCTCACAGGAGAAAGCTATATCAGGGTCCTTTCAGCAATGTCCTGCTGGCATATGCAGTAGTGTCTGCATTTGGTGGCTGATTATGTGATGGACCACCCAGGTGGGGCACTCTCTGGATGGTCCATCCTTTCATTTTAGTTCCACACTTTGTCTCTGTACTTCTTTCCATTATATTTTAATCCCTATTCTAGGGAGGAATGAAGTATCCACGCGTTGGACTTTCTTGATTTTCTTGTATTTTGGAAATTGTATCTTGGGTATTCTAGGTTCCTGGGCTAATATCTGCTTAACAGTGAGTGCATATTAAGTGACTTCTTTTGTGACTGGGTTACCTCACTCAGGATGATATCCTCCAGATACATCCATTTGCTCAAGAATTTCATAAATTTGTTGTTTTTAATAGCTGAGTAGTACTCCATTGTGTAAATGTACCACATTTTCTGTATCCATTCCTCTGTTGAGGGACATCTGGGTTCTTTCCAGCTTCTGGCTATTATAAATAAGGCTGCTATGAACATAGCGGAGCATATGTCCTTGTTACCAGTTGGAATATCTTCTGGGTATATGCCCAGTAGAGGTATTGCTGGATTTTTCGGTAGTACTATGTCCAGTTTTCTGAGAAACCACCAGACTGATTTCCAGAGTGGTTGTACCAGCTTGCAATCCCACCAGCAATGAAAGAGTGTTCCTCTTTCTCCACATCCTCGCCAGCATCTGCTGTCACCTGAATTTTTGATCTTAGCCATTCTGACTGGTGTGAGGTGAAATCTCAGGGTTGTTTTGATTTGCATTTCTCTGATGATTAAGGATTTCGAACATTTTTTAAGGTGCTTCTCATCCCCTTGGCATTCTTCAGTTGAGAATTCTTTGTTTAGCTCTGTACCCCATTTTTAATGGGGTTATTTGAATTTCTGCAGTTCAGCTTCTTGAGCTCTTTGTAAATATTGGATATTAGCCTCCTATCAGATTTAGGATTGGTAAAAATTCTTTCCCAATCCGTTGGTGGCCTTTTTGTCCTGTTGACAGTATCTTTTGCTTTATAAAAGCTTTGCAATTTTATAAGGTCCCATCTGTCGATTTGTGATCTTACAGCACAGGCCATTGGTGTTCTGTTTAGGAATTTTACCCCTGTACCCATATCTTCAAGGGTTTTCCCCACTTTCTCCCCTATGAATTTCAGTGTCTCTGGTTTTATGTGGAGGTCTTTGATCCACTTAGACTTGAGCTTTGTACAAGGAGATTAGAATGGATCAATTCTGGGACTCCCTCTTGTACTGGTTTCAAATTCCTCTCTATCTTCGACACTGACTGTGGTGTGACTGTGGATACATGGCATCCTCTGAGCTTGGGAAGTTTGAAGTCACTATTTCTTCAAATGCTCCCTCATCCCTTCCCTTCCCTCTCATCCCCTTGTCCCCTTTCCTCCTCCTCTTGCCTCTCCTTCCTTCATCTCCTTCCTTCCTTCTTCTCCTTCTTTCCTCTCCTTCCTTCCTTCCTTCCTTCCTTTCTTCCTTCCTTCCTTCCTTCCTTCCTTCCTTCCTTCCTTCCTTCTTCTCCTTCCTCTCCTTCCTTCCTTTCTTCCTCTCCTTCCTTCCTTCCTCTCCTTCCTTTCTTCCTTCCTTCCTTCCTTCCTTCCTTCCTTCCTTTCTCTCCTTTCCCCTCTCCTTCTTCCCCTTCCTTCCTTCCTTCCTTCCTTCCTTCCTTCCTTCCTTCCTTCCTCTCCCTTCCTTCCTCTCCTTCCCCCTCTCCAGCTTGCCTCTACTCCTCTTCCAGGGCATCCACAGTATAGAGACAGATGTGCTGGCAGTAGATCTTCAGATTCCTCAAGCTTTATAGATGTCGATCCTTTTCTTTCTCAGACTTGGTAACTTTACTGTCTTACCTTTAAGGCTACCAATTCTTTCTTCTGCCTGCTCTAACCTACCTTTGAATTTCTCCAATGACCGTTTCACCTCAGTAACTTTTAGTTATAGAATTTCTGTTTTCTTTCAGGTTCCCTCTCTTTGCTATTAACACTTTGTGTGTGTGTCGTTTCCTGGACTCGCCCCTTGCCTGCTGTCAGCTGTCTTGGCATCTTTACAACCGCTGAGGTTTATTTTCTCTCTAGGAGATTTCCCTCCAGATTTTTCTACAGCTTGGAATTTTTTGTGGAAAACTGAATGTTGGGATCTGCTAAAGTGGTAGGTCTTTATCACGTTAGCAGCTTCCTTTGTCATCAAGGTTTCCTGAGGTTGTGTTATTTTTATAATTTTTATAGGCTATCTTCATGGCAAGGATTGTTCTGAGGTATCAACATCAGGTCTTCTCAGATCATTTTGGACCACGTGCCTTTCTCTGGACATTGATGGTGAGTTTCTGACTCCTCCCACACACACTAACGCTGTTGAATGTCCTACACTTTGTCTGGACATTAATGGTGAGTTTCTGACTCCTCCCACATACACTAACGCTGCTGAATGTCCTACACTTTGTCTGGCTCTCAAAGAAGGGGGAGAACTCTTGAGGGAGACAAAGAAACACTATCAGTCTGGAGGTTTCTCCAGCAGAAGTAGGAGTGGCTTGAGCAGTGTGTGTGGGGGGCAACAGTGCATGATTGACAACCTCTCTGAGCTTCATAATCAGAAGTAGCAGTCAGTGGTCACAGGACAGATCCCCGACACTTGGAGAACAGGGACATTTCTGCCCACTCTGGGGACTGCAAGCTGTTTATAGTTAAACATGTGATTAGTACCATGAGACTGGGAATGGCAGGAGGGGTCTAGCTACTGAGAAAAGAGCTGAAATTATCAGCAGTTTGATGACTGAGCCTTCTTCCTTTGGAAGATATGTCTTCGGGAGGTCCCAGAGTCCCCCAATGGTCTCCTAAGACAGATTCTGCCAATACATTTGTTGCTAGGTGAGGACAGATTTGAAGTGCTTCCTATCCTACCCATCTTCCCAGAATCCTCTGATGAAATAGCTTTTATGACTCATACCAGATATGGAGAATTGGGGAAATGGGGACTCTGACTTACAGTGGGGATATCACATAAATCAGCAGTCAAGATGAGACTGGCTTTCTCATTAGCATTCTCACTAAGGACCTAGTGATTAGCCGAGGGAAGTGGAAGTGCCTTCTCACAGTGATATTTGATAGTAGAATAATAATGACATTTCTGCTTCTCATTTCTGGGCCGTGTGTGTGTGTGTGTGTGTGTGTGTGTGTGTGTGTGTGGCCACTGTGTTATCAAAGGCTGAGGCAGCTGAGTTAGAATTAAAGCAACGGCCTCTCTAAAAGTCCAGTGGCAGATGCAGACGCCTGGCTCCAGCCCATCAGAGCTAGCTTCTTCCAATGGCTGGAATCAGCCCCTTCTCCTTCTGCTCCTCCATGCCCCTCTTCTCCATTTGCTCCAGCCATGTTCTAAGACTGATATAGTAACCAAGTCTCTCTACTTATCATTGGTAATGCTGGAGGTGGAATGAAGGTTTGTTGGTTACGAGTTTTAAAGGAGTCCTTATCTCTAGAGGCAAATACTGAATATTTATACATGATAAATGATCCTGCTTATTCATTTGTGAGTAGATTCACTACTCACTACTGGGTACATTTTTCTTAAGAATACTCTATACTGGGCTATAATGGGGGTTTAGCTGTAACAGGTTGGCCACAATCTCACGACTGTCAGGTGCTCACTACTTGGTGGAAGGAACATAGGAACTCATTTTCCCATCTGTTCTCCTCGTGCTAATCATTTGCCCACTGCTGTGATAAACAAACTCCTGTGAAAAGCAGCTTACAGGGAAGAACCACTGATTTTGGCTATTGGTTTCAGTTTTAGTCCTTGAACTCCTTGATTCTGGGCCTACAGTGAGATGGAATGTCACACTGATGGGAGCCTGTGGAAGATCTCACCAAGATCATGGAGGGCAGGAACCAGAGAAAGAAAGCATTGGAGATGTACAAGATACCCCAGGGGCCTTTCCCAGGAAAGGACTTCGAGGAGCCAGGCCTCCTCATTTCCTAAAGTTTTGGCAACTCCCAGAACAGTGCCATCAGCTGGGGACCTAACCTTTAGTCTGTGAGTCATCTGAAAGGATACTGAATACTCCAACAAGAACTTTATTTTTATGCATTTCTGAAATTTTCCATAATAAAATACCAGTGATAAGTTCTCCCCTCGGAGCAAGGGAATCCTCTCTAATCATGATCCGGTTTTGTGAGTCTGACTGAGACAAGTCCTATGACAGAGAACGCTTACCTCCAAACGAAGTCAGCACAAAGGCAAACAAGGCAGTGTGCAAGGGTCTAAGAGCAAGTGACAGACACAGTGACAAAAGCTTGCATATGGGACCAGAACTGTGACACACCCTGTAACTCTCTGCACCAATCCAGACGATTTGTTTGTAGGACTTCTTAGATTTATAAGCTCCCTTCATTTCCTTTATAAAAAATATTTTTAAAGTGTGTATCTGTTTTGTCTGCATGTCTGTCTGTCTACTACATGTATGCAGTGCCCATGGAGAGCAGAAGAGGGCACTGGATGCTGTGGAAGTAGAGTTCCAGATGGTTGTTGGCTGCCATATGGGTGCTAAGAACTGAACCCAGGTCCTTTTTATAAGAGCAACAAGAGCTTGTAACTGCTAAACCAACTGTCCAGTCCTCTCTTGTTTTTATGGGAGATAAGAACTCACTATGTAACTCAGGTTGACCTTGAACTCCCATGATCCTCCAGCCTCAGACTCTCTTACTAGTATTCTAAGCACATGCCACCACTAGTGGTTCATTGATACTAAGTTAGTTTGAACTAGATTTGTGATGTCCAGCTTGGAAACATAACCCTAAATAAAGAAACTCTAAATGCAATGACCGATATTATCCCAATCACCTGGAGCAGCTAATTGCTATCACCATTGTCTTCCTCACCAACCTTTCTTCATGGCAATGAGCATCATCACCAGGACCGTCACCATTAGCATCTCATTGGTCAGTAAATGTCCTTGTCTAGTTGCTGCCAATCAGAGATGCTTGAGACAGAGCTCTGGCTCTGAGAGTACTCCTGAACCACGTGGAGGGGCCAGATGTACCGGCCATCTACCTACCTTCTAAAGAGATACACGTTTAGGTGGCCCAGGTCTCAATAGACTAGCCAAGTACTAGACTAACCAGGGAAACATCCAGTTTACCTGATAGAGATGAGAGGAAGTGGACTAGGAGCTGGGCCTTGGAAATGATCAACCTGTTTGAGAAGCCACCATGATGACTGTAAGTTCTGCCTAGAGTCAAAAACCACTTGATCCAAATCTTGGCTCTGTAAGAAGCCAGTTTTCTAAATTTGGGGAAGTTATTTAACTTGTCTCTACCTCAATTTCCTCATCTGGAAAACAGGTTGATAATTACCTAGCTCATAAAACTGTCAGGAGGATTAGAGTGTGAAGAACAGTGCCTGGCACACAGTAAACACGTGTGTTATTATTCAGAAAAGAAAGTCAGTACACTCTGGCAGAAGAAACGGCCTCAACAAAGGTGCAGAGCAGAAATGTACAAAGGTTATTTAGAGACCAGCAAGTAAACTTAAGGAGCTGGCACAGAGGGGGCAGCTAGCAAGAGCAATACCTATTGCCTACAAAAGATCAGAGGCAGGGAAAATGGCTTTGCAAATGTGTGTGTATGTGTGTACATGCATGCACATGTATGTACATGTGTCCATGTGTGTGTGGGGGCATGTGTTTTGAGACAGGTCTTACTATGTAGCCTTGGCTAGCTAGAAGTTGCTATGTAGACCAGGCTGGCTATAACTCACAGAGATTGACCTGCTTCAGCCTCCTGAGGGCTGGGATGAAAAGCCTGTCCCAACATGCCCAGCTCCAATCTCTCTTAAGTCAAGATTTGGATCAAGTGTTTTTGACTCTAGAGGCAGAACTTGCAGTCATCATGGTGGTTTCTCATAAAGGTTGATCATTTTCCAAGGCCGTGTTTCTAGTCCACTTCCTCTTTTCTCTGACCATCAGGTGAACACGCAGGAAAGCATCCATTGGAGGAATTTCCTGGGAGGATAAGTAGGCAACATTCTCGCACGGGACAATCAAAGCCTGTCTTTACAGAACTCCCAAGAAGAGCTTCTCTGAGCTATTCCTTTGATGTCAGGACCCAGACAAAGGCTCCTGGCGGGGGGGGGGGGGGTGGAACACACAGGACAAACTCAAAGATGTAGAACTTACTGTTCTTTGACAGCCATGTTAGGTGGCAGAGAGGTGAGCCCGTTGCCTGTGAGGAGCAGCACACGGAGGTGTGGCAGAATCCCCAGATCACAGATGGCCTCCTCAGTCAGGCTGTTGAAGGAAAGGTCCAAGAACTACCATGCAAAACAAAAGATGGGATAACAGAAGCAACATATGACAACGATGCCCAAACGCGCGAGAGGGGGAAGTGGGCTCTGCTCCCTCCCCTCCTCACTTCCGGGGACCCATCACCCACAGGAGGGTGTCTTGGGTTGGGCTCACAGCCTGTAGGAGCCAGGCTCACTTCTCTTTGTCTCAGCTGCCACTGTGTATCTTCTCCCAGACTCCTCCCTCCTCCCTGCCTGTCCTCCAGTCACGCTCTGCATGTTTCCACTAGAACAATGCCCCTCTCTGAGCACTGGAATCCCAGCCCCAAAAGGCCATCTCAAAGCTGCCTTAGAAAACATTCCCCAAATCTTGGCCAGGTGGACTATCCGCCTCCCCTGACTTTATCTGCTTTATTTAAACTACCCTAGGATATTTGTCTAAGTCTGCAGGGTCTTGAGATATCTGGAGATGTTTAAGAAACAGGTGTGCCGTGTACCTTGTCTGGCACACAGTGGAGGATTGGATTGTAAGCCCTTTGATGTCAGAAACCATATCACTGCAGCACAGTAGCTGTATAACTGAGCACAGGCCCTGGCACAAACAGACACACATGAAAGTGAACTTAAATGAATTAGCTTAAAGAAACAGTGATCACTCCACCATCAGCTGCTGACCCCTTCTGCTGTGTAGTCACTGTCGTCATTTCCTCCTCTTCCTCTTCTTCCTCTTCCTCTTCCTCCTCCTCTTCTTTCTTTCTTAACCACCACCACTACCACCACCACCATTTCTTCATCCATTGCCTCCATACTGAAGGCTTATTTTGTACTTGCCCTCTGGGAAGTCCCAGTTTCTTTGGCCGCAAACTATGTCCATCCGCTAAGAAGGGATGCTGCTGGACTCTCTGCCTTTATCAGAGAAGCGTCTTTTAAAGTGGACAGAGGTTAATACTGAGACTCACAACTGATCCAAGTGCAGAGAAGAAGTGACTGTGGTGCTCGGCCCTAAATGGGACAGCCACGTCCCCTCCTACAAGGCTCAGGAGCCATCACAGAAGAGGGGGTGGAAAGATTTTTAAGAATCAAAGGTTGGGGAGTGTCTTAGTCAGGGTTTCTATTCCTGCACAAACATCATGACCAAGAAGCAAGTTGGGGAGGAAAGGGTTTATTTGGCTTATACTTCCATACAGCTGTTCATCACCAAAGAAGTCAGGACTGGAACTCAAGCAGGTCAGAAGGCAGGAGCTGATGCAGAGGCCATAGAAGAATGTTCTTTACTGGATTGCTCAGTGTGCTCTCTTATAGAACCCAAGACTGCCAGCCCAGAGATGGTCCCACCCACAAGGGGCCTTTCCCCCTTGATCACTAATTGAGAAAATTCCTTATAGCTGGATCTCATGGAGGCATTTCCCCAACTGAAGCTTCTTTCTCTGTGATAACTCCAGCTGTGTCAAGTTGACACAAAACTAGCCAGTACAGGGAGGAAAGCAGGAGAAACTGTTTTCTGGAGACGCCATGGATGGTGCACTCATGACATCACGGTAGTCATGGTTACTGGAACAGGACTGGGCTCATCAACATCTCATCAGAGAAGAACGAAAGGCTCATGGGGCTCTGCCTGTCTCTGAAAGACCATTGGTTGCTATAGTGGCAGGGGCAGGGTGTCACTTTCTTCAGTGGTGATACACTGTCCATGTTCTGGTAAATAACTTCCCACCTATGCTCATGCAGACAACCCAGAGGGTCTCCCACACAAAGGTCAGAAAAGCAGGAAGGGGTCTTGGGAAGAAGGGTTTTGGCAGGAAAGGAAAGAGATGGAAACAGGGTACTAGGAGTGGAAAGGATTAAAGTTCATTATATACATACATGAAACAGTCAAGGGATAAGTAAAATGTAAAAGACAGAAGTGATACTGCCTAGATAGATGTCTACACACACACAAGCCACAAATAACAGTCAGGTCTGCCAGAGCGTCTCCACAAGCTTCACAGAGAGGCCGCGTGGAGCCATCCCCAGACCAAACTGTTAAAGAGGCATGAGTCAGGAGGTAGCTGGCTTGTTCTGAGAACAGCAAAGGGTCTGGGTATCAAGGAAGCTTGTGGCAGAGGTGAGGTTTGATAAGCCTGGCCAGGACATGAAAGGTTCCAAGCACTGGGAAGAAAGATGGGTCTTGAGGTGCACAGAGCAGAGCCATCTCAATTGACTGGAACAAGGAGAGGGGCAAGGCCTAGAAAAAACACAGGCAAAGATGGAGGAATCCTTGTGTCTCATACTTGTGTGTGGACGGCCAAGACTTATGCCTATGATTTTACCCCCCACCTCCCACTCCCCTTTGTGTCTCTCACATTCCTGCCAACCTATTCCTCAGACAATAGCCAGGACACATGGCCCTGACCACAGTATGCTCCAACTTAAACTTGGTGGTTCCTGTTCCATAAGATAGTTTTAGCTCCTTTGCAAGGTGTCCTAAGCCACCTCTTCAGGCTTACACAGAACTACCAAGTCTCAGCCCTCACTCTCCACCTATCCACACCGAACCAATTCAATGGTATTCAAGCCCAAGAGTTGGTGAACCTAGTGAACCTAGGCCAGCAAGCCTAACCTAGCATGATGCTCCTTACACTTAAAAAAATATGAGACCAGGATGTTAGTGTGTGTGTTTAATCCCAGATCTCAGTGAGTCAAAGCCAGCCTGGTCTATAGAGTGAGTTTCAGGACAGCCAGGACTACAGAGAAACCCTGTCTCAAAATAAATTAGTTAAAAAAGAAATAGTGTACCCCAATTGGCAATGAGAAGTTCACATTTCAACATCTTGCTTGTTTGCCTCCTGTCTGGAGCCATCTAGGAGAGGCCAAGGCTAGTAGGTGACTTTCCTGGAAGTGGCCCACCTTTTCTTTTCTCTTTTCTTTTCTTTTCTTTTCTCTTCTTTTCTCTTCTTTTCTCTTCTTTTCCTCTCCCCTTTCCTCTTCCTCCCCCTTTCTCCCTTCCCCTCCCCCTTTCTCCCTCTCCCTCCCCTTTCTCCCTCTCCCTTTCTCCCTCTCCCTCCTCCTTTCTCCCTCTCCCTCTCTCTCTCCCCTTTCTCCCTCTCTCCCTCCCTCCCTCCTTCTTCTCCTTCTCCTCCTCCTTTTCTCCTTCTTCTCCTTCTCCTCCTCCTCCTCCTCCTTCTCCTTCTTCTTCCATGACTTATGATGGGCGAGGTCTGAGAGGCAAGGTCCCAAAAGACTTCATCTCAGGATTGCCTCTTGCAACCAATATGCCTTTCCTGTCACTATTATACAGCCTAAGGATTCCTGGGCATTGTCACACCCTATTGAGCAAATTTCCTGCAGATCTACATAAAGATGAACTTTTATGAATTAATGTTGTTTAGATGAATTAATGATTTTATAAAATTCCTCATTTGATTCAAATCATTTTAGGAAGAAAGATTTTAAAGACGATTTTAGTTGTTTCACCAGAAAGATATAATAAAGTTAGACTCAAGAATAGAATATGCACATTCCTCATAGAATAGTAAGGAAAGGCTGCATAATAAGGAATACAATGGGCCTTCATAATTACATTACAAAGAGAAATAGGCTTGGAACAAATTTGTCATCAAGGAAAAACATTCATTCTAGGTCAGATGCAAGGATGATGCCACAGGTATGATAAAGCAAGGCCATGTGAAACTGTTGCTTTGAACTTATAATGAGCTTAAAGAATAAAACACTATTTTGAATTTACTATTAACATCCTTCTGTAATTCTCCTTTTGTGCAACATTTATCTGTGAGGTACTTTTCTAAGAACGTTTGTCTATAAAAAGGTCAGAGAAAAGAAATAAAGTGTGGCTTGGTGGGGCTCTGCCCCATCCATTCCACCAAATATATATGCCTATTTGTCTATATGTACATGTGTAGGTCTATGTGTATGTATGTAAGCATGAATAAGCACTGTACAGTTGATTGAGACAGTTGGTCATGTCTGTCCAGTGTGTGTATGTGTGTGTGTGTGTGTGTGCACATGTGTGTGTGCATATGTGCATGTGTATGAGTATGTGTATATCTGTACATATTTGCCAGTGTAAAGGATTATAATTCTTTTCTTTTCTCTCTGGTTCATGAAGAGTTCTAAACCTCTCACCTGGCTATGGAGAGGTCCTTGAGCCAGAGAGGAAAGAAACCAGCACAAATAGTAAGAAAGTTACAGAGTAAGAGACCTATTGAAGCACAAATAATAAAATTATAATGCTAGAAGTTATCAGTCTTTAGCCTTCATCGGACACTGGGTCCTGCCTAGTGCCATTTCCCTAAAGGCTGGGGCAGGACTCAGCAGTCTCTGTACTGTTACTGTCTGCAGTTCTTTCCTCTCACAGTTGTGATAGCCACAACTAATAATGAGCACATGGACCCAAAGTTTCTTGTTTCTTACATACACACACACACACACACACACACACACACACACACACACACACACATCTTATTCTGGCTGCTTTGACTATTTAATATTGGATCCAAATTTGCTTTCCATGAGGGGTAGCTCAAAGAAATAAACAATTGTAGGATCGTAGGTTGCAGAATGTTAGAGCCAGGCCAGATTTTACCGTGGGAGAAACTTTATCCTTGGGGCAAGTTATTTGGATGAGGCCTAGAGCCAGCAGAGGGCCAGCAGGACACAGGCAAGAAAGCATGCCTTCTGGCTGCTGGGGCTGGGGTCCTGCTCAACAGTTTTCAGATTTGTAAACACAAAATCAAATCACAGCAAAGCTAAGTTTTCCAAAAGTGACTCTGGAAGAATTCCACTCTGGGCTTCTCCCCTTGGGGCAGGCTGTCTGACAGACAAGGACAGAAGATTCCTAGCCTGGCTGCTATATCTGGTTGAGCCACATTGAGTTTTATTACACATCAAAGTATTCATTACTGTGAGATGCAAATTCAGGATATTTGACATGTTTATCTTTTTTCCCTAGGGAGCCCTTGCAAATCACTGAGAGACGAGAACAAATGACTAGTCCAAAGATTTCCTTTTCTCATTTATATGCTGCATCCTAAAATGAGTCTGGTTTCTTTGTAGACAAATTCCTTTGGACAAGGCTGGGTTGGTAGGATAAATAATCTTCATCAGATATAATCAAAGTATAAAGTGGGTCATGCACAAAATCAATCATGATTAACATTAGATCCCAAGCTAGTTACTCGTAGAGTCAAAGCGTGTGATCATGTCCCTCTGGTTGGCCACTGGTACCTGTGTTGTGTTTTGGGTATTTGGAAGGAGGAAGACAAGGTTCAAGGCACAATATGCAACTCCTGTGTGTTCAGACTGTTTTCTGAAAAAGTCAAAGAACGCCTGGGCCCAGAGGGTGGGGAAATGGCTCTCTGGATCTCTCATGTCTAGGATCTACTTCCTACTGTCAACACCAAAATACAAGACAGAAAGATGCTTTAACATAGCTCCAAGCTGCATCAGTCATTTCCACTGGGTTTTACTGGACTTTGAGAGTTTGCATACTGAATAATATGTCTGAGGACCAACTTATGACCCAAGTCAGAGCAAACTGCTGTCATCTTCAATGTGACTTGAAAAGCCACATGGAGAGAAGTCAGTATTGCATTCAACACAGGATGCTTTCAGAGTGTGAGGACATACCCACCATCTTGGGATGATGTCCATTTCAATATGTTAAAAGTGTTTCCAAACTCTGGCATATAAAGGCCATCAACTCTTTGAAAAGGTCAGTCTCCCCTAAAACAAGTTAAGGGAGGCCCATATGAAGCATGGCTGACCTTTGATGCTTGCAGATTTAAGCTATTAAAGCTAAGCACATATAGACATGTTGCTAAGGTGTGAATGGAAGTGCTTTACTAAAGGCCAGCATACAGGAAAGGACACACTACTCAGGGAGAGAGTGAGCCTGACCAGGGGCTGAGCCCCACTTCCAGCACTATTCCCCAATTCTTGTGTGCAGTGACTCTCAGGTAGTGACAAAACCTTCATTCCCTTGGGGGTGGGGGGAAAGTGGCCCTTGAGCCTTTATCAAAGTCAGAGAAGGTAAGAAAGTATGAGGCTATGCAAAGCAGACTTTCTGTATTTTCTATCCCAAGGTTCTGAGAACAACTAGAGATGTGTATGGGATGTGCCTGCACCTCTAGTGTGCTGTTGAATCCACAGGGGCTTTGTGTGCCCATCCTCATCTCCAGGTCAAGGGACTACCCCAGTCTGCTGGGACCAACCTCACTTACTGAGGTCAGGGTATGCTTTGGTATTGGTCCACAAAGTCTCTAGCTCACTGCACCGTGCTTTTAAGCTGGATCCAAGCTCTCCAAACACCTAAGGAGATATGTCTCCCATGAAACTCTTTCTCCTATGATAATCCGTTTAAACTCACTTTTCTATAGATTTCTCTGAATATGAATGACCCTTGGCACTTATATTCCAGGGTCATACACCTTGGCCATAATTACCTGTCTGCCATCAGTACAACTAACACTATTACCGTCACCACCATCATCACCACCACCACCACCACCATCCTCCTTCTCCTCCTCCTCCTCCTCCTCATCATCATCATCATCATTACCACCACCACCATCACCACCATCCTCTCCAGAGGCCAGAATCATGAAGCAAGAGCCTAGCAGTGAAAGCCCAGAGAACCTTTGCCCAAAGTCATAATCTGTCAAGATACCTATACTCATTCTTACAGGGGATCAGGTAGGATAAAAAACTTCCTACCTCCAACTTACTTCCAATGTCTTGAAGTCTCCATATTTCACGTAGACCATCTTGATGCCGTTGAACGCAAGCTCCAGTTCCTTTAGGACTGGAAATGTGTGAAAGACATCTACATGGGAATGGAGAGAGAATAAGAGAGAATCTTGAGCTTGAAAAGACTTACAGAGGAAGATGCTAATGACCATTCACTGAGCTTCCAGCTGTGGTCGATGCTTTATGTCGCAGACCTCAGATCTCTAACCATAAGGCTGGAGAGATGGTTTGGGGGTTAAGAGAATTCCCTGCTCTTGCATAGGACCAGAGTTCAGTTCCCAGCGTCCACACTGGGTGGCTTCTGCCTGTTACTCCAGCTCTAGGCAATTCCAATGATATCTCCTGGCTCTAAGGGGTCCTGCACTCACATAAACACACACACACACACACACACACACACACACACACACACACACACACACACACCATATGCACACATAGTAGAATTAAAAGATAAAAGAACCTTTTAGAAAAATTTAAATCTCTAGCTACTTCCCTAACAAGAATTGTGCCGTTCACCCTATGGAGGAGGAGATGACAGCCCAGGCAGGCTAAGTGACTTGTTTGAAATAAGGTGGCTGGTAACTGGGAAAACTAAGGCTCGAATGTAAGTCTGTTCAAATGGAAGGCCTGCCCATTTAAAAATTATTTATATATATATATATATATATATATATATATATATATATATATATATATATATTCTCTTCCTAATCCAGGTGCCAACCTAAGGGTCTTGTGCATGCTAGGCAAACTCTCTACCACTGAGCCACACTCCTAGATAATCTCTGAATAGAGATGCTAACATGCTCACCCCAAATAGTCAAACATCACAGGGAAAAATGTTCCTTTAATCCCAACATTTAGTGTCAACTGTTCAAAATTTCATTTATATACCTAATCTTTTTCTCATGTATGCATTGAAATACAGTTGTCTTCTTCTTATAAAAACAGAATACATGCTGTAAAGTGGCTTTTCTCCTTTAACAGTATGACTTGAAGATTATTCCATGTTAAATTTGTCCAGTATCTTAGTTACCTTTCTAGTATGGACATGCACTCACTTTTCCTGTTGGTAGCATTTAACCTATGTGGGAAGGAAGCAATCAAGAACTCCTTCTTGCATGACAACTGGATCTTAGATTCACTTTCTAGGCCTGTTTCCCTGGTAACCTGAAGTACATGCTATGGTAACTGTGTTACTAGGCAACTATTGCTTGTGGTAAAAATGACTGCAGAGTGGAAAATTATGTCTGGACCAGGAGAAGGTATAAATTATAAATGCCCGAAGGGGGCACTTCTCTTTAAGTGGTGACTCCTAGAATCAGACATGTCCTTCATGGGAATTCTGTAATATAGACTTATGGAATGGCACATTGGTTCCTGTGTTGATGAGATTTCCAAACAAGGGTGATTCCCGCATTTACTCAATGAGAGTTTCTGTCCAGTACCCAGGGTGACTCTTGGCTAGTGGACAGCCCTGCAAGAGAGCCAACCATGGGAACTCCACTGTAGGACTCCTGAAGTCCTACCAGGACACAGTGCAGAATCACTTAGAACCTTCTAAGTGAACCTGGTGTACTATGTAGCCTACAAGAGCTTGAGAGTCAGGATGCTTAGTAAGGTCGAATAAGACACTGACTGGGGGAATTCCTTTGGGTAAGTCTCTTTCTCTAAAATATATTCCTAGAAACAGAATTACTAAAGGCAGTGACTATCTCAACTTTTTAAAGATTTATTTATTTACTTATTTATTATATGTATATGTTCTTGTGTGGCACTGTGTGCAGTAAGTATGTGCAGAAGCCAATGGAAGTGTGAAGAGATCACTTGGATCCTCTGGAACTGGAGTTATAGGTGGCTGTGAGTGGCCCCCATGGGTGCTAGAAATTGAACCCAGGTCCTTTGCAAGAGCAGCAAATGTTCTTAACAGCTGAGCCAGATCTCTAGCCTCATCTTAAACTTTAAGAGACATTGCCAAATGTCCTTCAAGGAGTCAAACAACTTTCTTATATTTGACTTTCACTGAGAGTCTCCCCTGACTCCCCAGGGCTGGCTGTGGTTAGTGTCATACTTGCCAATTTTTGATAGACATAAAACTGTGTACTGGTGTTACAGGTGGCTGTGAGTGGCCCCCATGTTTTTGTCTTAGTGAAGCTGGGCATTTATCACAGGCCTTTTGGCCTGTTTATACCAAGGCATTCCTAGCAGACTACACTTTCTTCTAAGGCAGGGATCTCATTAGATGCTTTGACAGACGCTCTCCTCCAACTCATTGAGACAAAGTCATCGACACACCCCTTCTAGAACTGTCTATGGGTATCCCTGGACTCATCCCTGCCCCTGTGATTCCCATCTCTTCCCAGATCACTCTCTCAATCCCCTTCACTCCCCATCTCAAGCTTCATTCCCCTTCCATGGAAAACCCCTCCTCTCTGAGATTCCCTGGTTAAAAGCCTTCCATGCCTCTTCTGTCTAGAGGACTAAGCTCAACTCTCAAAGCCCTTGATGATCAAGCCCTTGCCAGTGTGTCTAGCCACAGGTTTTTCTCCTCGTGTATCCCTTATATACAATCTTCCCAACCAGGCAGTACCATTCCACAGCTGCCCTTCAATCCAAAGCACCAATTCCTGAGTCAATTTCTTATTTGTGTGTGTGTGTGTGTGTGTGTGTGTGTGTATGTGTGGTGTGTGCACATGCAGGTGTCAGAGGAGTTTTTCAGGAGATAGTTTCCTTCTTCTATCATGTGAGTCTCAGGGATCAAATTCAGGTCACCAAGCTTGGCAGTAGGTGCCTGCAGCCACTCGACCATCTTGTTGGCCCAATGTATTTATCTTTTGATCCTGTCTCAGGTGCTCTTTCCTAGGTTTCCTGACTCACTGGACTGGGTTAAAGTCCCTCTGGGATGCACAGCTGGTGTCTCCTGACTTCCCTGCACCAGTGCTTATATGTACCCTGCTTTTGATCTGAGTCCGAAACCATCTCTCCTAATAATCATAAGCTCTTCAGATAGGCCACACAGTCCTGGCACCAGCAGGGGGCGCTGTAGATCTGCTGAATTAAGGCCTTCTCTCTCACTGGAGTTTGCAAGGTGGCCTGCCAGGCTGTAGAAGATTATCTGTGTTTGTGGAGAGGAGCTTCAGCTGACAGGGAAACCTTGGTGAGTGACAGTTCAGCACCAGAGTTGAGATCTGTGATCTCTCCAGAGCGATCTCCTGGCCATGAGAGCCTGACCCCAGGTGGACAGACAGACAAATCCTAACACGAGTGCTTTGCGGGCCAGGAGGACAGTCTCTAAGAAGAGAAAGCTCACCTAGAGGCAGCAGGTTTTCAGAGGCATTGATATAAATCACAGACGTAAAATGTTTGAAGTCCTTTTCCTTTGCCTGTCAGAAAGCATTACAGAGAAACACAGGATTAGTTCCCTGCCCAAGAGCCTGCAGAAACACCAGAGCAGCTGCTAAGAGGACAGATGCCTAAAAGGGACTGAGAGACATTCTTAGTGCAAGAGCAGCCACGTGGGGAGGGCTGTGGGGACTTCTCTGTTTTCTTCTACCTTGAAACACTTCAAAGGTATCGAAACACATGTTGAGTGATACTTTGAAGATGTAGCCACTGTGACCCAGTTTTAACTACCTGAGTCTGAACTGAAAGAAACTATGAGAAGACATATGGCCTCTATTACCACACCATCCACAGGTCTCCTCAAACTCCACGCCTTATCCCTGCTCTTGGTTTTTGTGTATATAATATACACACCAATGTTTATGCCCATCAATTATACATAGGGTTATTTACATGTTTTAAGACTTTATATTCATACTATGGTACAAATGTGTCTTTATGCTTGAGAGTATGGCTTTGAGATTTACCTGAGATGTGTATAGCTCTTTGGAGATTAATCTGTGTTGATACACATAGGTCTAATTTGTCCATTTGAATTCCTTGCTTGAGTAAATGACAAGTTATCCTCTTCTGCTGTGTACACATTTAGACTGGCTCAGAACTTCCATTGTTGTAAACAAGGTGCTACACACCTTCCCGCACATCGTTCCTCAGCTTAAGTTTCTGTATCCCTACCATACGTTTAGCTCATGTGATGGGAACTCCACACAAGGAATTAGTCTCAACCTACGCCCTAGTCTCAAGAACAGATTCTTCAGGTGAATTTTTCTCATTCACAGAATACCAAATTCATAGCAAGGTTTGTGTATGAATATTGTTTCCGCCTGTGTCTGCCCATCTCTTCTCCCTCTTTCTATATAACTAACTTCTATTTCCCAGGAACTGTGGAGGTGCCATACACAAAGCAAAACGTCCAGGTCCCCTGACATCTGGCTCAGTCACGCCTTTGATGCTGGCCTCACCTTGGAGAACTTCATGCCGCTCACATTGATAGTGCAAAGATCTGATGGCTTCCTGGCAGAGTGGTGCTTCAGCTGGAACACAGGACACAAGAGTTGGTCCCCGAGGTCCCAACAGAATGGAGTGAGTTGAGTTACTTCTGTCGAGTGTTTTCTCCCTGGGCACTCTCATAGACTTGCTATTTGTTTGCTTGTGCATTCACTCACCCACTCATTCATTCATTCATTCATTCATTCATCAAGTAGTAACTAAGCACGACTTTGGGCACGAACTGTTCTGACTATATTAACAAACTTTTCTTTAACCCAAACTAAACCCCCCTTTGATGTAAGTAGTGTTTCTTAATACTTATTAGTTGCGTTAAAGGGTTTAGCTCTTACTTCCACTATTACTTTCGTTAGAGAGTTTAGTCCCCCCTTTTAATGAGGTTAAGAGATGAAAGGTGCCTTGTCTGAGGCCCAGTAGCTAGAATATGGTGGATCTATGATTTGGATTCAATCTGTTCTCATTAAGCTATGCATTTTTTGCCTGCCCTGTGTCACTGTATACAATGGAAAAGTTAGGATCAGATACCAGCTTCAGAATATCTCCTAGTTCAGTGCTGCAGAATTCCTTGTCCCAGCTATGATGGCCTGCCCCATATGGTGCCTACTATAAAGACACTCTACACAGGCTCGGGGTGCCTTCCATACTTTCTCAGAGTGACCATTTAGTGGAAAGGCAAATAGCAAATACTGAGAAGTATAATGATAATTTTAAAGGAGAAATTCAAGATCCAGTGGGATGTGGAAACGGGAGGCCTCAACCTCAGCCTTAAAAGGAGGAAACATTTCTTTGAAGGTGTGATTTTCCAGCTGAGAGCTAAGCTATAGGAGATGATCCTATGCAGTGGGCAGGGAGTGCGAAGGCCTCCCAGGCAGGAGAAGGCAAGGTATTTTTAGAGAGGGAGTTCTGAGACCATGCGGATCCACACTGGCTCTGAACAAGGCAGTGGATTAAGTAGGGGCTGACAGCAGTTTCATAAAGATCAGCTTGTCTGACCTACTTAGAAAGGATAAGAAGACAGAAGAGACCAATGTGCTAGATGTTGTTAATGACCTTTCTAACAAGAGCTTTTACCCACCGAGACATCTCATTGTTCCTAAAGAAAAGCATTCTAATTGGTCTGAATTAGTTAAGAGGTATATGGTTAGCCCAATAAGAAGTGATAGTGGCTTGGTTCAGAATTGTAGCAGAAGACATGAAAGGAAGTAGGTGTGATGACTGTTTAATACAAGCTCCAGGACATAGTAATGTAAAATGTCTACTGTGGGTAAGATTCAAGTGTAAACTATAACCCCTGGTTACTAGCTCAGTGACTGGCTAGTTAGTGCCAATGGAAAGGTAATATTACCCAAAACGATGCACTGGGGATATGGGGTTAATGGCATAGGTGCAGTAGTACAAACCGAGGTGCCAGTGAACTGACAGGCAACATAGAGAGAGATCCCACTGCTCTGAAAAGCATTCTCATTGCTTCCTCTACCCAAAGCAGCAGTACAGGTGACAAACCATGCTGGTTAATATGGGAACTCACAAGGGGATGGCCATCCGCCCCCCCCCCCCCTCAACTGCTGGAAATGCTAGGATGCAAAACCAGGGACATCCAAACACTTCATTATAATCTTAAAAATTAACTTTATTTTATATACCTGGGTGTTTGCCTATGAGTATGTCTGTGCATCACATGTGTGCCTGAAATCTGTTGTGGTGATTTGAATATGCTTGGCCCATAGGGAGTGGCACTATTAGGTATAGCCTTGTTGGAGTTGGTGTGGCCTTGTTGGAGAAGGTATGTCATTGTTGTGGTGGGCTTTGAGACCTTTCTCCTAGCTGCCTAGAATAGTCAGTTTTCTGTTTGCCTTCAGAACAAGATGTAGAACTCTCAGCTCCTCCAGCACCATGCCCGCCTGGATGTTGCCATGCTTCCCGTCATGATGATAATGGACTGAACCTCAGAAGCAGTAAGCCAGCCCCAATTAAATGTTGTCATTTATAAGAGTTGACTTTCTCATGGTGTCTCTTTACGGCAATGGAAGCTGTAACTAAGACACCTGCAGATGCTAGAAGAGGGTTTCAGATGCCCCTGGAGCTGGAGTTACAGATGTTCTAAACTTTCATGTGGGTGCTGGGAGTTGAACCTGAGCACTCTGGAAGAACAGCTATTGTTCTCAACCCCTGAGACATCTCTCCAGCCCTCAAGTCCCTCATTTAAAATGGTGTGTTTTAAGCCGGGCGTGGTGGCGCACGCCTTTAATCCCAGCACTCGGGAGGCAGAGGCAGGCGGATTTCTGAGTTCGAGGCCAGCCTGGTCTACAGAGTGAGTTCCAGGACAGCCAGGGCTACACAGAGAAACCCTGTCTCGAACAACCAAAACAAACAAACAAACAAAAAAACCCCAAAATGGTGTGTTTTGTTTGTTTTTAAAAATCCTATGTATATCCTCCTATATACTTCCAATCATCTCTGAGTTATTGATAATACCAAATACATGTAATATGTATATAGTATAATAATATATAAACAGTTGTCATGCCATATGGTTTAGGGACTAGGAATATAGTGGATATGCAGGGCCAGTTGTATTTGGCAATGAGGGGACAAAGAACACCGTAGAGTGATGTGGTCTGCCTCACCTCAGTACCGCTGTTTCCGACCTCAGTACCGCTGTTTCTGACCTCAGTACTGCTGTTTCTGACCTCTGTACTCCCAGTGAGGAGTGGTACTAACAGAGAAACAAATCCCACAGGCTCTGCAGAAAGCTTGTGCTGCTCAGGGAGGTGAGGTAGACCAGGCACTTTCTCTTGTGATCTCTGACACACGAGTCTTAGGACATACCAGCAGAATGTGGGAACAAACGAGGCTGCCAGAGTTCTTCTCAGGGAGTAATGAGAGCCCATGCTGCCCATTAGTATATATTTACATAATCCATCTTTCTCTGCAAAGCTACTGAAGCACTGCAGAGAACAGATGTGAATCTGCCTGGCTGGTCTCTAACGCACCATCCCAGGTCTCTTCAGAGAGCCTGCCTCAAGCCTGGGGTCCTCCTGCTTCCAGACAAATGCTAGAACCAAAGGACAAAGGCTGTGGGAAAACAGGACCTCCCTGGTCTCACTGGCTCCTGGAGAAGTCACCACAGAGCAGAGCACAGCATGGTGCACAGGCATCTCTTGCTCCTCCACAGTGCTCGCATAGAATCCTCAGTTTACCTTTTATTTCTGAAACACTCTTGCCTTTCCAACTGACATAAGACTTTTCACTTTGTAAAATGTCTTTTTTTCTCTCTCTCTTAGTGAGCCAGGGTCTCACTAAGTAGGTTCACAGAGATCCACTGCCTCTGCCTCCCAGAGTACAGAAATTAAGGGTATGTGCCACCCTGTGTGGCCATTTTACATAATATAAAGATACAGGTTTTTGAGACGGTAGATCAGGGTTTTAATCCTGGTCTGGCCATTCACTGGCCATATGTGGGGCCTCTTTTCCATGTCTACCAGTGGCAGCAATGCAGTAAGGACGGCAATCCTGGGTCTGTCTCGGGCGCAGGGTGTGTGTAAAGGCTTCACGTGTCAAACGACATCTCCAGGGTGATTTCATCATGCCACCATCACTCTCATAGCTTGAAGTCAGGTGGGAGAAGTGGTACCTGGGCAAAACCAGTCCTTGCCCCTGGTCAGACAAAGTAGAGGAATCCTCATCCCTCCCCTCCCCTCCCCTTGGATAATGCCTTCAGCCACTCGGGAGTGTGTTTTCTCTTACCAGAAAAGACCGGTCCAAGATGTGTCCAAGAATGTCTGCCTGGCTATCCCTCCGAGATATTTTCTTCAACCCAGTATCGAAAGAAACCTTCTTCTGGTTTTCCTGACCTTCGGTGGATGCCTTAGCTGCACTTTTCTTCATGCTGCCTTTCCGAGCCACTATCCAGTGTCCCCGGCCTGTGGGGAAGATTGGGACAGTGAGTAAGGTCAAACGCCTCTGAAGGCAATGGTATGAATACAGAATGTTTGTCTCTAATGCCTAATTTATCTCTAATTTATCTCCTGAGTACTGACACTACCAAGCACTCACTACGGCTGAAATGTCTCTGCGCATGTCTCATCCAAGAGCCTCTAAGCTCAGTGGGGGGTATGCTATGGATGAACTGGCTTATGATGAAAGGGAGGGATGGCTCCTTCCTCATCTCCAAATGTGTGCCTCCCAGGGCTACTGTTTGTTTAAGAGACAGAACCAGATTCTTCCTGTTATGTGATGTCCTCCCTGATCCCTGTCAGCACGAAGAATTAATCTCTCAGTGCTAGGCTCTGTGACCTCAATTTTATACATCAGCACAAAGACTAATATGACGCCCAGGGATGTAACTCTGTTGGCCAAGCGTTTGCCTAGCATACACGGAAACCTCGGTTCACACCCCCGCCCCTGCACTACATAAAACTTGTTATAGTGGAGCACACCTGTGATCTCAATACTCAGAAAGTGGAACTAGGAGAACCCGAGGTCACTCTTGGTTACACAGCAAGTTTGAGGCCAGCCTGGGTTACATGGAACCCTATCTTATAGTAAGTCCATTTAAATATCATGATGATGTTCTATAATCTGTTATCTTCCACATTAGCAATTAATCTACCCTTGGCATTAACTGTAATCTTAATATTATGTATTTACTCATTTGTTGTCCATGTTCCCCTCCTTCCGGAATAGGCACTCTTTAACAGCAGGGGTCTTGTCTGACTAACTCGTCTTCGAGTCCACATAGCCTACACAGAGCTTGCCACTGTGACTGCTACTAAACCAATGACGTGGTGAACCCACATCATCACCTGCCTAGATGTTTGAGGACATCTATTTTGTGCTGAAAGCTGGGGTCATGGCAATGAACATGACAGAAGCCCTAACCCCTAACAGTTCAATCATATCTGAGGTAGTGTGGAAGCCCAGAGAACCTACCAGCATGAGATAGCTCTATGGGGCTGAAGGAATTCCAGCTTAGTAGATGGATGAGGATTGAAACTAAGGCAGTCTAGGCAGAGGGAAGAACAACAAATACCCACACGTATGAAGGCCAGGATGACATTCTGTACCCACACGTATGAAGGCCAGGATGACCACAACAGAATGGCTGTGGGACCCAGGATGGGGCCACGGGCTCTGGCAGGCAGCAGCTCCTAGCCCTGCCTCCAGGGCTTGGCTCCACACTCAACCACTGATGCTAGTCCTGCCTGCTCTGGTCTCATGTGAGGCATTTCCCATGGTGCTCTGGGCTAGGCAGTCTGGTACCCCACCAGCAAAGGCTGACCCACTGGGGCATGGGCGTCGGTACTCCTTAACACTCGGCATATCCCTGACTCCTAAGGTAAGACTGAGTTGGTGTGAAAATGCAAAGTGTCCAAGAGGAAAGGCCCAGATGTGCCAGGAGATCAGTGAGAAGAAGCTAGCAAGGTCAGGAGAGGCGGCCATAGGAAGTTCTGGAACCAGACAAAGCTTGAGAATGGTATAGATTTCAGCAGAGAGGAGGATTGACGGAGGATTCTTTTGTTTTGTTTTCCTTTATAATTTTTCATTTTGAGATAATTTTACACTTTCAGAAAAGTTGCAAAAACAATCAGATCGCCACATAGCCTTCACCCAGGTCCCCTGATGTTCTTGCCTTTATAACAGCCACGAAGTTACTGATCCCGAGCAATTAGCACTGATGCAACATCAGCCACGGATGTCAGCCCTTCTTAGAAATCTGCCAGTTTCCTGACTAACGCCCTCCCTTTGCCCTGCTTCAAGACTACGGTGGGGGAGGGGAGGCATAGGGTATGCATATTTAATCTCAGCACTCTGAAGTCAGAGGCAGGTGAATACCTGTGAGTTCAAGGTCAGCTTGTCTACATAAGTTCTAGAACAGTCAGGGCTACCTAGAGATACTCTTTAAAAAAAAAAAAGACATTGGGCTGCCTGAAGCTCAGTGGTAGAACTTATCCAAATTATGAAAAGCTTGGGATTTCATTCTTACCATCAGGGAACAAAATACACAAACAAATATCTACTTCAAGCCGGGCATGGCGGCGCACGCCTTTAATCCCAGCATTTGGGAGGCAGAGGCAGGTGAATTTCTGAGTTCGAGGCCAGCCTGGTCTACAAAGTGAGTTCCAGGACAGCCAGGGCTATACAGAGAAAAAAAAACAAAAAACAAAAAAGCCCAACAACTCTGTTTTGAGAAACCACAAAAAACAAAACAAAAACAATAACAAACAAACAAAACAAAACAAAAACCAAATATCTACTTCAGATTAGCTCTCTGCAGGGGTCACCTAAGCCTCTACAATCACATAAGTCAATTTCTATTCTATCTACCCACTTGTTCTATCTATCTATCTATCTATCTATCTATCTATCTATCTATCTATCTATCATCTAACTATCCATTCATCCATCTACCCATCTTCTACTAGCCTTACATCTTTAAAGAATCCTGACTGACATATTACCCAAAGTGAGTTTTACCTGTAAAAATATTGCTGTGATATTTGAATAATGATTTTATATTTCCCTCATGTCTTCTGTATTCATTAATGAGAGTTTTATCACAAGAAAAAGATGTTTCTTCTCTCCCGCTTATTTATTGGCTTAAATGTTTATTTATACCATTATGGGCTCATGAATATTTATCCTACCATTATTCATTTCCCCATCTAGGCTATTTATTTCCCAGATTTTGCTCTGTTGTCTGACTCCTGTGTCCTTTCAACCTGCCCTCAATGCTTTTGTGAGCACGTCTTTACTTTCTGGTACTACAAGATGTTTGAAGCCCAACCTGAATTCTTTTCTCCTTGCCTCAGACCTGTGAAGATCTATTTTTCTTGGGAGCTCTTACTCCTTTCATTGGAGAATGGTATTTAGAAACCAAGATCCGGGCAGTGAGTATATTCTTCACTGAGTCCACCCCTCCTTGCTCTCAGTCAGTATGCATACCAACACATGTAGATAAAAACACTTTGCTCCCCTCTCTGTCTGTCTCTGTCTCTTTCTTCTGTGTGTAGAGAGAGTTTGAGGGGAGGGAGGGAGAGAAAAAAAGAGCATGAATCCACATTGATTGTTTTCTCACAGGATTCAAACAAGTAGGTGGCCAGGAGCGGTGTCTAAATGGAGAAGCAGGGAGAACAGGGCTGGGATGTAGCTCGGTGGTAGAACCCTGGTCTGCAGCCTGTGAGGCCCTACGGTTGATCCCTAGTTATAAACCCTCAACAAATTGGAGAATAGGCTAGAGAAGAGTCAATCAATATTCCACATATTCTATGGTCCCCCTTTCCAAGGTTTTTCTCTGCTTTCAGTTGCTTGTACTCAACTATGGCCTAAAATTATTAAGTGGGAAATTCCAGAAATAAAGGAGAATTTAAAACAACTTTGTAGAGATAATCTCTTGTGCACTGTGTAAAAGCATTCACTGTCAATAAAGGGCTGATTGGCCAATGAGCTGAGGCAGGATTAGAAGGTGGGACATCCAGCAAAAACAAAGAAATTCTGGGATTGAATGAGGTGCAGGAAGATTGTCCCTGTAATATCCAAAATAAATTCAAGACTACCCAGTACCTTCCCCCTTCAAAAAGACTTTCCATACTGTACTAGCAGGCCAAGAACAGGGCTAGATTTAAAAAAAATAAAAAAATAAAAAAAATAAAAAAAATAAAGAAAGAAAGAAAAAAAAAGCTGGCTCACTAAGCAAATATAGAGACATAGTTTTAACAGTCAAAAACAAGACTAACAATTCCCCTGCCCTGCCTCACACTAAAAACCACAAGGATAGCCAAAATGAGAGTCACCCTATACAAGCCAACCAATGTCTAAAAAGATTATTGGCTACACCAATTAAAATAAGCCAAGCTACCTTGGTGCCTATATCCGGCCCTTACAAAGATATAAAAAGTGTGTTCCTTCTTTGTTCTGGGTCTCTCCTCTGGCCTGCGTGCCGAGAGGGGGTTCCCCAACATGTTGGATAAATAAAATCCTCATGCGTTTTGCAATGCTGGCGGTCTCTGTGGTCTTTGTGAGTGAGGGTCCTTTGACAAGCTACAACACCCCCACCCCCAACTCTAAGGAATCCAGACACATGATCCTGAAGGAGAAGTAACTAGTCATATGGCATGGGTAAGACTAGTTTAAATGGGATAAGTTATGACATAGTGGAAAGGAGCCCAAGCCTGTGGCCTGAGCATTTATTCATATATATTAAGTCTCAGTCATTATTTTGGGGAACTTATGTGCAGGTGGAAAAGCCCACAGTTACACAACTTATTGATTATAGCATACTGATATAATTATTCTATCTACTATCAGCTAACTAGAACAGTTTTAACTCTATAAGTTAATCTCATACTATTCCTAGTTTATGAATTAAACCTTATCAGGTCTCTATCTATGGAATTATGCAGTATATATATGTATACACATATACGGTTTATATGCATATATGGTTTACATTACTCATGTTTTAGGCATTGACTAGTCCATCTCTCTATTGAAGACAAGGAAATACTTAACAGAGTGGGTAGGTAACAAGTCACAAAACCAGGGGTTAAAGAAGGTGGGCTTTTCTCTTGACCTACTCATCCAAAGCAACAGAGCTACTGATTCTAGACAGTGTTCCACCTCTAAGGCTGTGCTCACTCTAAATGTCCCTGCCCAGGGCAGGGGGAGTTTAACTAGATGGATATTTGAAAAACTACAGACACATTAGCAACTTCATTTGAGAGTGGAACAGAGCACAATTGCTCATCTAATAAGAGAAACGGGAAGAAAGGTGCACAGCAGACTCAGAGGTCATAAGACGGTTTTTGAAAAACATAGGAGACAGGTAGGGCTTCGGAAGACTCTGGCTAAGTAGAACACTAAGGACAAAGCCAAAAGCTTTGGGAGAAGAGCATCCTGGGAAAGAAGCATAAATAAAGGGGAGGGGTTATGGCAGAGCATAAGGGTGGGTTAGGCTGCCATTGACATGACAGGCCTCTACAGTGTCAGCAATGAGAGGTCACTGAGCAGAAGCCACTGTGGTTAAACACACACTACAGAAGGCCGACTGAGGTTGCTACAAAAAGAGAGATGGGAAGGGAGGCCTGAGTGGCAAGGAGAAATTGAGCAAAAATGGCGGCAGGCAGGAAGCTGAGCGTAGAGAAGAGGCAGCAATGTAGAAGTCACCTCACCTTCTTCCGGCAACCGAAGGAGACTTTTGGCTGGAAAGCAGTTGTTGAGGCAAGGCTTGCCATTGTCCATTTTGTACATTCCTGAAGACACCATCTCCCTGAAGGACACAGGGCAGTGGGGAGTCAGAAGAGTCAAAAGGTCAGGGGACCCCTTCACCCAGTGCCTAACATTCACAAGCCTAACAAGACCACTGTGTCCTGAGCATCCTACATCTAAGGACCAAGAGGCTCTGCTTCAGAAATGGGGCTGCTGAGAACAGAACAGGGAAGTGGGACCTGGACTTTCCAATTCAAACCAGTCCTAATTCAGCAGAATACTAGATTAGGCTCAGACAGACCTGGCTTGAATCCTTGCCTTGTTGTATGATAAGCAAGTTCCTCTCTTCCACTGAGTCTCGAAGTCCTCACATGTAAAGTGGGGGGTGGGGGTGACAATCCTACCTTCACAGAGGAGTGAGCAGATCACATGTGAAGGGTCTTTGTCTTTGTTTTAACACAGTTCAGAGAAATGGGGCTCACTTTTTAGGAAAAGTGATGCGCAAACCAAGTTTAGACTGGATAAATCAGGTTCGAGCGGTAAACTCAATTTACTGATGGAGAGAAGAATAAACGGTCCCAAAAGGAAGAGCTACAGAACTGAGGGCATTGCAGTGCTCAAGAAGAAGCTGTCAGTCTCAGGAAGGGGAAGGGTGTGCCTCGAGGACTCTTTTCCAGTGAGGCAGAACAGGAAAGATAGTGCCAGCCCCTGAAGGGCACTTGCTATGAGGGGTGGAGTCGGGGGTGGGGGGTTGGCTGTGGTTTCAAACTGTAGGTAACTGGAAGATAAAGTCAACTTCTGAGCTTTCCTCAAGAGCTGTGCTTGAGAAAAGAGGCCTGAAAAAATTGGTGCCAATGAATGAAGCTGGCAGGCCAGTGAACTAAACCAGGAGAAAGAGAAAGCAACCCTGAGAGGAGGAGCTGGGATGCCAGGCAAGGTTAACTGCTAACACAGGCTGGGATGCCAGGCAAGGTTAACTGCTAACACAGGCTGGGATGCCAGGCAAGGTTAACTGCTAACACAGGCTGGGATGCCAGGCAAGGTTAACTGCTAACACAGGCTGGGATGCCAGGCAAGGTTAACTGCTAACACAGGCTGGGATGCCAGGCAAGGTTAACTGCTAACAGGCTGGGATGCCAGGCAAGCTTAACTGCTAACACAGGCTGGGATGCCAGGCAAGGTTAACTGCTAACACAGGCCATGAGTCGGCTACCAGGAGTGGGGAGTGCAAGCAAGGTAACCACAGACCTGTGCTGGGGAAGGGAAGGCAGAGGCAAGCAGGAAGGCATGGTGAAGAGGAAGCAGGCATCAAGGCAGGGTTTGGGGGTGTGGGGTGTGGGGTGTGGGGAATGTCCGGGGATGCACTCCCTGGCTCACAAAGGGAGCAAAGGCAACCAATGCTTTCACGCTAGTCCCAGCCTTGGAAGGCAGGCACTACATGCAGAGCACGGGTCAAATGCTGGTAAGATACTTACTGGGTGGCCTTGGACACTTAAATTAGTTAACATTGCACTACACTGCCTCAGTTTCCCTCTTTAGGAAATGCAGACAGTGAGTGGTTGTCTTCCATGGAACTGTTGTGATGATCTAATAAGAGATGCTTGCCAGTGGGCTTGGGAGAGCAAACGGCACCTGACTAGCACACAGTGAGACTCTTCTGTGATGACCATTGTTAACAGGACGAGAAAGGCTCGCCTATATACCTGTCACCAAGAGGAGGGAGCAGATCTGAGAAGGAGAGAAGGAGAAAGTTGGGCGGCCTTAACTCCATCTGGAAGCAATCCGGAGGAAGGGTAGTTGGAGCCTAAGAAAGGGGTTCCTCCACTGAGGAGAAGGAGGGACAGCTACAAAAGGGAAGACATTTTGCATATCCTGACTGGCCCATTTCCCTACCACCTAAGAAATAAAAAGAATACAAAGGAAATAACCTTTCACTTCCTATTGGTTGTACATGTATACATGTATACAGAAAAAAATGTGTGTACGTGCATGTATACAATTAGAGATGTGTGTACGTGCATGTATACAGACAGAAATTGGGAAGAGACATGGTTCTGCCTCCAGGGCTTGACTTGAGCTTTTTGTTGTTGTTGTTTTGAGTCAGGGTTTCTCTGTGTAGCCCTGGCTGTCCTGGAACTCACTTTGTAGACCAGGCCGGCCTCGAACTCAGAAATCTGCCTGCCTCTGCTGGGATTAAAGGCGTGCACCACCACGCCCGGTTTTGACTTGAGCTTTTATTTTTAAAAATCAAATTGTTACTGTCGTCAGAATAATTCCTCAGAGGGGTTGCTACCCCTAATCACAGTTGAATGTACCACTTGTCACTCAGGAAGCAGGAAGTTAAAGAGCTTGCACAGTTCAGGAACGATGACGAGAGCTGAAGGCAGTAGAGGCCTTGCCTGGCATGTGCAAGACCTTGAACTTAATCCCAGCACCTCCACCACCACCACCACAATAACAGAACAACAACAAACAACAACAAAACCCAAACCAACCAACCAAACAAACGCAAAAACCCCAAACAAAACAAAACACCCCTGGGATTTACCATCTGTGTGTATTTATTAGTCCTTGTTTGTCTGGTGTCAGACCTTACAAAAACTTCCATAAGTAACTAAGTGTGGCAAATACAGGCCTTTGCAGGAGTTGGGTAAGCTCAGGGAGAGAGTAAAGAAAACTGGATGTCAGTGACAGGAGGGAAGCAGAGGGTGTGTGTATGTGTGTGTACATGTGTGTGAGTGTGTGTGTGTGTGTGTGTGTGTGTGTGACACACACACACACACACACACACACACACACACTCACACACACACAGCAGCTCCTATTCAGTCTTTCCCAGTTGCTGCCAAGCAGAAATCCGAGTCAACATTGCCACATCCCCCCCAGCCCCTCCTTTTTTCCCCAAGAGAAGTCTGGTTGGTTTTTTTTTTTTGGAGGGGGAGGAGGATATGGAACCCA
Organism: Mus minutoides; assembly: GCA_902729485.2. NCBI lineage: Eukaryota > Metazoa > Chordata > Mammalia > Rodentia > Muridae > Mus > Mus minutoides. The sequence continues at coordinate 536,743 of LR749958.1, read as the reverse complement.
ATTATTTAAGCATGAGCAACTCATCTATCATTTTGAAACAATGTGCAGGCCAAACCAAACATATCTGGGAGATAGTCAACTCTGAGGCTCCTGTTGGTTTTCTATGATGAAAATCCTTTGACTTTCACAGGTCAAAGTAAGAAATTCTATTCAAAAACAGACAAGCAAGCAAACAAACAAACAAGCCAAAACCACCAGACTACTACTATTACTTAGCTTTACAAATTCAACAACAAGCATTTGCTGTTGCCTGGAAATGCACAGCAGGGGACTGCCCAATGTGGCCTGACCCTGTCCTGGGGCCTGGGCCTTTCTTTTTATCCTCTGCTTCTATTGGCCGTTTGCTGTGGCAAAATTCCCACTCACATTGGTCTAGCAGTCTACCCTTCTCCACTGCCTTCGGTCGTCCTCAGACTGTACCCCACCTGGACTGCCGCCATGCTCTTCTGACTGGATTCTCCTGGGAAAGCCATAGGCCCTAGTCATTTTTGTCTGTTTAGCTAAACAAATATTTTGCTTTTGCTTTCCTGGTGATGGAACCCAGGGCCTCAGACACAACGGGCAGGTGCTCTGCCACTGAACCCAAGGCCCACCATCTTGCTCTTGAAACCTGTTCTCCGAGGTCCTTGGCATCTCTATCCTACCTTGCCAGCCTAGCCAGTCCTGTCCATTTAGCCTGGAGGGTATGCGGTGAACAGTGTTCCCAGCTTTGTCGTTGGGCTTAGTGCTGTGTTGTTTCCGCAAAGCAGATCCCTTCTCACTCTGTCCACCTTGGTTGATCTCATCCATTAAAATTCAGTCGTGGGGCCTGCCTCTCAGAGATCTAAGTCTCTTGAACTGTGAAACTTAGAGATTTTTCCTTGACAGACTTTAATTATCAAAAAACCTGCTTTGGGGCAGCTTCAGATAATGTGAGACCCTCCGAGGCCCCCTGGCTGAGGGAAGGGAGTTAAGTGAAGACTGTGAGACTTCAGTCTCCGAGTATATAGGAAGAACCCATAAATGACAGGGGCAGTGAGAAAGCAGGGAGCGAGGTGTCCCGAGAAAAGGTTTCCTTGGAGTGACAAACCTGAGGTGAGGCAGAAGGAAGTGGGCAGTTCTTGAACAAGGAACTCAAGTTCGGCTCTAGTTTCTGCTACAAAGCCACGGTGAGGATGACCTGAAGCCATGGATAAGGTCCGTGGAGGAAAGCCATCTTTCCCCACCCCAGCACATGCCGCCCCTCTCAGAGCCTTTACTGATCTCTCTAGGGGGGGGAACGATTGTGCTTTTGCTAGACTCTGAGCTAATTCATTCACTTTGTAATTTTCTCCTTTATGACTCAAGCACTTCTGACCTCACAGGATAACTAGCAACCATGCAAAGCTCCCCCAGGGGACTGGGAACCTCTGGGTTTGAACATGTCAGCCTATTGCCTCTCATCTCCCCATGGGATCTAGCGCATCAGAAGCACCTAAGAGACATGAGAGTCTGATGAAGGACACCATGGTACTCAAGGATGCAGGTAGATCTTATCTCTCTAATTTCCCTCAAGGGAAAGAGCTAATTGTTTATCCTAACACAATATCCAGCACATAACAGATTCCTAAGGAGTCTGTTGTTGGATGAAGAAGTAAAGGCTGCTCTCTCTGGTTTAGTGAGGAGCCTGTGTGCATTCGGATCCCCTACGATTACCTCATCTATATCAACCCACTTCCTGATTAGTTTGTTTTTGTCAACAGACACTAACTAGGCTTAGTGCCATCTAGTGAGTATGACCATCAACTGAGAAAATGCCTCTATGAGACTGGCCTATGGGCAAACCTGTGCCACATTGTTTTTGATTAATGATTGATGTGGGGAGGGCCCAAGTCTCCGTCAGAAGGCATCCTGGGTTGTGGGAGAAAGCAAGCTAAGTAAGCAGGCATCCCTCTGTGGTCTCTGCTTCAGTTCCTGCCCCGTTTAGTTCCTGCTGTGACTTCTCAGGTTGACAGCTGTGATCAGGATCTGTAAAATGAGTAAACCCCCTACTCCCTAAGTTGCAGGGGTTTGCCAGTGTTTTTATCACAGCAATAGAAGAGCCAGACTAGAACACCCTGACACCTGACACAGAGCCTAGAATTCTCTCTCTCTCAAAAAAAAAGAAGGTGACCAGGTACAAACCAGCTGATTTGTTTTTCAGGATACCTCTCTGGAGATCAACCAATCAATCTATCAGCTAGCCTGGTGACAGACAGCTAGCCAGGGAGCGCCTGTGTCAATTACTGTCAGGAAAATTCTAGAGATGAAAGCCACTAGGAAGGCTCTAACAATTCACCAGGATACTAGGACCTAGCTACAAGTCTATTTGGTACTTACTTGATCTTTGACCTCGGGAATGATTCTTTGCCTTCCTTCTGCTTTTGTTTCTTTACCTGTCTCTTTACCTGTAGAAGAGATCATGTAATTCTTTTTAGCCCGTTGTTAAGCACTCTTGAACCTTAGCAATTGTATCCTACATTTTGGATCGATGGAGCCTTATGCTCCAAACTGTGTCTTGTATGAAAGGTCAGGGCATGTGTAGTGGGGATAAGAGAATGAAAGCAATCCAATGAAAAAGGTGGGATAGCTATGAAGAGACAGGGAGCAGGGAATGCAGGCAGTATGCTCAAGGCCCTGGTCTTGATCCTGAACATCACACCTGTGCACACCCAAAAGATACAGAAACAGACATGGGCATAACTTTACAAGAGCTACACTGTTGCACAGTCGAGGGAGGGCAGCTGCATTGTTTAAGCAGAGCTACAGAAAGGGCCAATGGTAAAGGAAGGAGCCATCTAGAATGTCATTTCAGTAAAAGACTTCTCTGCAGAGCCAAAGCAGAAAAGACAAAGTTGAAAGGGAAGGACCCAGTCTGGGAAAAATAAACGCTATATACACTTAACACAAAGGATAAATCCATCTCAGGTATTACCCAGGACATAAAAAATTACAGAAATCCCAACTCAGCATGAGGAATAATAAAAAGAGGTGGGAAGGTATGGTACACAACTAAAGGGCCCAGAAGGGGGCATAGCTCCTAGTTACATTTTTCTAGAATGTCGCCCCAGCAGAAGCATGAACTTATCTTTATGGTAGAAAATGAAAGTCCAAGGTCCAGATTTAAGGGTTTACGTCAGCTACCTTTGGACTCTATTTCAAACTTGAAAGCTAATGTCAAGCTGACTTTGGTACCTCCTAGCTTCAACACACAGCATCTTTTGTCTATTTGTCTCTTTCCTACAACTCTGTGCCTGCATCACCCTCACATCGGACCCCCACACAGGCACTGATGCTCCTGATTTGCAACCATCCGCACACTCCCTTCCTTCGCCTTTATCTTGACTCAGGCAGTTTCTTTTCCTGTACCTCCCTGTTCCCAGATTGACCCTCTGCTACTATCTCAGGCTTACTTCATTTCTTGATAGCGTCTTCATTTTTTAAATTCTATTTTTATGTGTCTTGCCTACATGTGTGCATGTGCACCCAATGCCCACAGAAGATAACAGAGGGCACTGGATCCCTTGGAACTGGAATTATAGATGGTTGTGAGCCTTCACATGCATGCTAGGAACTGAACTGGAACCCTGTGCAGAAATACCAAGTGCTCCTCCTTAACTGATGAGCCATCTCTCTAGCCTTCAAGACCATTTCTTAATGGAGGTACTCTACTACAATGTATCAGAGTGACCTGCTTTTCTGACTGTTCTCCACTAAACCCACCTCAGGTTGAGGCCTTCCAAGGGCAAGCTTAGGTTCTAGTAACCTCTTCATCTCCAGCATCTCAAACAGGACATGGCCTACAGAAGGATGACAATAAATGCTACCTCAACTAATCAGAGGCATAAACAAAATGCTGCAGGCATGCTTTATTTTGTCTGCAAGGAAGGCAGAAGCAAGGACCAAGGGAGGTTTCACAGAGCGGGTACCAGTAGAGCTGAGTGCTAAGAAGTGGAGAAGTGACAAGAGGGATGAGTGGTAACAACCAAAAGTTATGAGACACTCAACTGCGAAAGGACAATAGAAACCCCATGTGTCCCCATTTAAGGACACCCCCATTTGTCTCCATTTTGAGGACCAGGCCTGATTTAAAAAAAAAAAAGCCATAAGACACCAGCTTCAGGAATAAGTCCTAGAAACTAGGTCATAAGGCACCAGCTCTAGGAAAAAACCATAAAATCCAGAACAAGATCATAAAACCCCTTCCCAAAGAACAACCTGGGAATAACCACAAAAATGGGGAAATAATCTTATCTCAGAATGGGCCACTTGTGCTGGACAGCCCTATTTCATCACATGATTGAATGCTCATGACATGGGAAGGTAGACCACTGATCACCTAGGACCCCCCAGCACCTACCAATGAAATTTTAGATTACCTAATCCTTCTAGAGAGTTCCCCAGGTTCCCTATAAGAAGGCCTGCATGCATTTATCTCAGGTCACCATTTCAAAGAATGGTTGGCCCCTGCATGCTGGTGTTTCTGCAGAATAAATGCTCTTTGTTTTTGCATACTATCTGAGTCTGGGGTCTTCCTTCAGTGAGTTTTGGACTCTTAAAACTGGAGTGGCCAGGAATTGCTTAAGAGAGGATGAAATCTAATCTTCTATTCTTTAGTGATCATGTGAACATAGCTTTGCCAAGAACATTTTATCTCTTTCATTCAGAGGTATATTCTACGTGTGTAGAACAGGGCTGAGTACATGCTAAGCACTTCAGAGGCTGGGCATGGTAGTATACACCTTTGGTTCCAGCACTAAGGAGGCAGAGGTAGGTGGATCTCTGGGAGTTTGAAGCCAATCTGTCTACACAGTGAGTTTCAGGACACCTAGACCTTATGGTGAAACCCTATCTCAGAAAACCAAAACAAAATGTCTAGCGAATTCAGTATCTGGCCGATCATCTGTATGCATATGGAAAATATGTAGGCATAAAAACTAAATAATGCAATGTAATATGGCATAAAGTGATATTACTATGAGATATCCCAGGCTTCTAGATTAGCAACAAGATCTATTTTCCTTATATGCCTTAGTTTCAGTGTCAAGTTTTATTGGTGCTCAATATTTTTCTCTCAATATTTTAATAAAAATCACATTGTCAAACTGGAAACATGCTTTTAAGTTTAAAAAACTAAAAAGTTGGTTTTAAGTGTGTTCTGACTCATGCTCTCTGGCTTCTGATAAATTCCTTTTCTTGTCTATACAGCATTACCCTGAGACTGACACAAAATGGGTGGATGTAAGTGCATGTAGGGCACTGCCTAGCACACAGTAGGCACTCAATAAATGATAGTACTACAGGAAACATTACTAACAGCTGAGATTATAGTCACTTCGGAGAGAATAATCGAGCTAATATTCTACTTTCAGGGATAGAAAGGGGTGAAGAGCAGGCTCTACCTCCCTTCTTAGGACAAAACATCTGGGGCTGGAAAGACTCATAACTCAAGCAAACTTAAGTTTCCAGCCACACCTGCCTTCGGCGTCGTTTCCGCCTCCGAAGAGCCCGCGGAGGCGATGTCCCTGTCAGGCGGAGTGCACGCCTGCAAGCCTCTCGGGAATCTCGGAGTCGCTCCACGGTGGCGCTTGCCACAGCCTTCCCTACCCACTCCTTAGTAACCGCGACGATGTGGCTAGCAACGTAGGCGGCAACCGGCGACGGCAGATTCTAACTACAAGTCCCGTCAAGCCCCGCGGCCACATTCAGCCCTCATCAGCACACCAGACTACGGATCCCGATGGGCTCTGCGCTGCCCATCACATGAGCAGCTTCAGCCAATCGGCTTCGGACAAGTCGTATGGGAGGGAGACACAGAGGGAGACAAGATGTCGGCGTCGGCGTCGCAAGGCGGGAGAAGCGGCGGTGGCGGAGGCAGTAGTGGGGCTGGCGGCGGCGCCAGCTGCGGGACAAGCAGCAGCCGCAGTGGTTTGTTGGATAAGGTGAGGAGCTCAGTCCTGGGGACAATCTAGAGCCCGGGGAATGCCCAGGAGCTGGTGAGCCCATCTTCCCATCCCCGCCCCCCTTATTTTCTGCGGCTCCCTGAGCGCTCCTCTGTAGCACACCAAAGCACACTTGTAACTTGCCCTCTCTACACGTTGGAAAACAATCCTTCCTTTTAGTCATCTCTTTTCGCAAGTGTTGCTGGTCCCTAACCGCCACCGCAGCTTCTTGTAATTATGGCAGTATTTCACCATAATGATCACGTTTCTATTGTGCTAGGAGGGCCACTCTTGAAAATGTCCATATCATCCACATGGAAAACGTAACTCCTAAAGAAATTGAAAGAATCTCCTCAATGTCAGTATTCCCCAAACCCTTCCACCATCATCCTCGCGTGTTGCTACAGAGCCCAAAGAGTTCCTTGGCCTTTTAAAGTTTTAGGCGGGTTTTTTTGGTTTCTTTTTCTTTTTTCATGATATTGTCAAATAATGAAATATTCATATGTTGACTTCCCTTGCTGGTCTGATAGGAAGCCTTAAGATTCTTTATTCCTCTTGGGTTCCCTGCCTTTCTCTCTCTCTTCTTCCCTTGCGTGACCTTTTCTGTCTGTACCAGCTGTCTGCTTTCCACTCTCTCTACACAATTACCAAAAAATTTCACGTCCGTAAAGGCTTAAAGGAAAGAGGCAGGGGAGGAACACTGCTCCTGGATTGACCATCTTGCCCCTTGCATAGCAACTTGGAAGAAACAGTTGCCTGAAAAACGGGCCTGGCATTAGTTCTGCCTTTAGCTCTGTGTCCTAAAGTGTGCCTGTTCTCCTTATTGCCTTCCTTATTCTGTAGAATGAGGGGTTTAGCCCAGCATGTCTTCTGGCCCCCTTTCCAGGGTTGTCCTTCCCAGCTGATGTGATGAGGGTGAAGCATGGTGCTTTAATATAGTAAACCATTTTTCTTGAAACATTTTAACTGAAATGCTTTCTTACTCCTCTGTGCCGAACAGATGGCTAGGGCTTAAGCGATGGATACCTGCTCATCCCGAATTTCTGTAGCTTCCTACATGGTAGGCAGTGCTCCACCACCGACCCATGTCCCCACTTCTCATCTTTTTGAGGGTCCTTAGAGTCAAGTTTGAGACAGGGTCTTGCTGTGTAGCTAAGCTGGCCTGGAACTGGCTTTGGGCTGGATCCAGGGACCAAACTCGGGTTGTAAGCCTTGAGCCATTTGTCTGGTCCTCAAGTCTTTCTTGAGGAAAGAGTATGATAGTGCTTAGGATTTCTTAGTAGGCTTACTAGAAGGGTCTAAGTAAACTTAGTGAAAGGTAGGGTTAGACTGGAGAAAGTTACTTAGGAGTGGGATGTAAAGAGACTAATAAAGTGACTTGAAGGTTATTTATATAGTTCAATGAACTAGACACAATAATAGTGTATAGTATATATTATACACTAGTATATAGGATTTCTTAGAAGGGTACGTTTGAATTCTTGTGTAGCATAAAAAACCCTGGATGACTGCTCATTACTGAACTTATATTTCTTTACCACAATAAATGTAGGTATTCTCATGATAGGCTCGATATAAAGATTAAATTATATAATACTGGCAATGTTTGTTTTAAAGGTCTGTTTAAAAACAGAATGGCAAGGTGATGAGATCCCCAACTGGGATATCAGAAAGGTAGAATGTTCTCACAGAGGGACATTTGGAAGATTCTTCATTTTGTTTTGTTGATACAGAGTCTAATCCAGGTTGGTCTTTCTGCCTCTACCTGCCTAATGTGCAATCACAGGCATTTTCACCATACCTTCCTACCTCATATTCAACCATGAAATGAAAGACAGAAGAGTGAAAATGGTGAAGAGCTATTTAAGGTCCTTTTTCCTGGAAAACCTCCTTTCTGCTGACTTTGACTCGTTCCCTCTCTGAGGAGTTCCTCTCGCATCTGGTGCACCTGTCAGTTTCTGTGCCCTGCCCATTTGAGTGTTTCCAGTTTCCTGTGAGGGCTTCTCTATACTGATCGGCGTAGAGTGAGTGCTTATAGCCCTGAATTTCTCTGAGACAAATGCCAGCCCAGTCTTGGGAAGAGCTGTGGAGGATGCAGCTTTGAAGTGTCCCTAACTAACTGACTGCTGAGGTAGAGAGCCTGGGGACTTGTCCTGAGTGACAGCGCGTCTGGAATGAGGACATCGGTTGTTCACATGAGGATGCTGCCTTTACAGCCTTGACTTTCATTTCTCTCTCTGGTTTTTCTTCCAGCCTTTGGGCCTGGAGTTTCACTTGCTGTGAGGATGTGCAGTCTGGGTGTGTGAATGTGCTCACTCGCTGCTCTCTACACTGGTGTGAGTGTCTGCTCCTCTGAAACCAACCTAAGAACAAAGCAGCAAATACTTCCTGATTTTTAAAAATAAGTTTGCAGATCTAATCTTCCATCTTGAAGTGACTTTGTTCACTGCACTAAGTTATTTTTGCCCCAAACCTTTCAGAGCATTTTGTTCTGTGTGGCAGCTATAAAGAGTAGCTATTTCCCAGTTTGTCAGGCTATTGAAATTTGGTATGGTATGGTATGTATATATTTATAATTTATGGTAAATTATTATCCAATCCTTTTTTTTTTTTTTGGTTTTTAGAGACAAGGTTTCTCTGTATAGCCCTGGCTGTCCTGGAACTCACTTTGTAGACCAGGCTGGCCTCGAACTCAGAAATCTGCCTGCCTCTGCCTCCCGAGTGCTGGGATTAAAGGCGTGCACCACCACGCCCGGCCTTATCCAATCCTTTTTAACCTCATTACCTGGATTCTATCTCATGGTTGGATTCTCAACCTTACTTTAGAACACGTCTTCTGTAGCTTAGTTGAGAACATAGATCTGGGGCCAGCCTTGCTTTGAATTCTGGCTCTCTCCTCGCCAGCTGTGTACTCTTGGACCAGTTACCACATCTCTTTGTAACTCAGTTTCTGCCCTTGTGAAATGGGGCTAATAACTGTGTGTGAGCTCCTCCTATCCTTCCTCCTTTCTGGGTTTTGACTGCTTTAAATAAATATTTTTAGTACATGTGTGAAACTGCCCATATCAGATTTCCTCTGTTTTTAGTTAAAAACAGTAAATTTCCATATCTCCCAGATCAGAATAAGATTTTGTAGTATTGAGGCCTGACTGTCCAAATGTTTCACATATTCTTTGTTACCCATTCATTTTAATAGTGCATTTTTAAAAATTGAAAATAATATTCAAGTTTTACTGTCCAATGGTTTTTTTTTTTTTATCATTGGTATACAATTTCAGGAAGGTTTTATAAATAACCCCAACCCTATACCCATTAGAAGTCTACCCTAGGGTTTATTCTTAGCTCCAGGACACCATAAGCTTTTTTTCAGTGAGGAGGCTGAAATGGAGACTCTCATGCTTATAAGCTAACAAGAAGTCTAGCTTCTGTCTGAATGTGTCTGTTGTGGACATTTTATATAAATGAAATGTAAAAGAACTATTGTGACTAGCTTCTTTCATGTAACATGTTTCCAAAGTTCACAAGTGTTCTTGTGGTTTGGTGTGGTTGTTTTGAGACGGGTTTCTCTGTATAGCCCTGGCATTCCTGGAACTCACTCTGTAGACCAGGCTGGCCTCAAATTTGGAGATCCTCCTGCCTCTGCCTCCTAAGTGCTAGGATTAAAGGTGTGCATCACCATAGCCTAACTAGTTTACATGTTTTATAGCATGTATCAAACTTTATTTTATATACTGTGTACTGGCTAGTTTTGTGTCAACTTGACACAGGCTGGAGTTATCACAGAGAAAGGAGCTTCAGTTGGGGAAATGTCTCCACGAGACCCAGCTGCAAGGCATTTTCTCAATTAGTGATCAAGGTGGGGGGGGGGTCCCCTTGTGGGTGGTGCCATCTCTGGGATGGTAGTCTTGGTTCTATAAGAGAGCAGGCTGAGCAAGCCAGGGGAAAGCAAGCGAGTAAGGAACATCCCTCCATGGCTTCTGCATCAGCTCCTGCTTTCTGACCTGCTTGAGTTCCAGTCCTGACTTCCTTTGGTGATGAACAGCAGTGTGGAAGTGTAAGCTGAATAAACCCTTTCTCCCCAACTGCTTCTTGGTCATGATGTTTTGTCCAGGAATAGAAACCCTGACTAAGACATACTGATAAACCATTTTAAAGTTTCTGTATGTCTGAGTGTGATGTGTGTGCCATGGCACTTGGTGGATATAGAGGACACACTCAGGTGTCCTCACCCTCTGCTTGGGAGAGATCACCCTGTTTCCATCTCCCTCCTCACAGGAGCATGGGCGTTACAAATGTTACACAGATGTTCACAACTAAGTCCAGTTGTTCCTGTGGCTTCTGGAACTCCAAACTTAGGGCTTCACACTTGTGTGACCAGTGCGTTACCTACTGAAGCCCTCCCTCCGATGGATACTGATACATCACATTTTATTTTTCCATTTATCAGTTAATATTTGTATCATGCACCTTTTGGCTGTGTAACACCTACTCTAAACACAGTTGTCCCCTGGGTGGACATTTTCAGTTCTTTGGGCTATGTACCTAGGAGTGGAATTGCTGGGTCATATGGTAACTGTTGATATTTTAATTGATTAATTTTTGAAATGTGGTTTCTGTAGCCCATGCTGGCCTGGACCTGGTGTGGGCTTGCCTCACTCTTCTGAGTGCTAGGATTACAGGCTCCCTTGGTGCGTACTGCTGTAGTTAGCAGTGTGAACCTGAGCAAGCGGAACCTAAAATGTCTATAAAGTCTGATGCAGTAGTCAGCTTTATTCAGAGATCAGACAAGACAGTTTATTCTCTGAGGGTTAAGAGCCACCTGAGTACGTACGTGTACAGTCACAAGAGCAAGCCTCGTGTGGTTAAAAACAGCTGAAGTGAAACTCCTCCCTTCCAACTATACCTTCGAGGACCACAAAATACATTCCAGGAACGATTCTATGTTTTGAAGAAACTCATGTCACAAGACTCATGTCTTGTCTTATAAGCCCTCAGAAATCTCACACTGGACTGTGTTCTGATACCTTGGTCCTGTGTTTGGCTTTCTGAGGAGCTGTCAAAACTGTTTTGCACATTAGGTATGCCACTGTACATTGCCAGAGAACCCAGAAAGTAATTTACAGTGTAGTTGCAGTTTCTAAGCCGGTTGCTGTAGTGTTTAAGTGCATGATCTGCCATATCCATCGACTACGGGCTCATCTCACATCTTGTTTCTCAGGGCTTTTGTTATTTGTGTTTTTTGAGAGTCTAACTATGTAATGCTAGTTGGTCTTGAATTCTAGAACTCACGGTGTGACCAGCCTGCCCTTGAACTCAAGTTGATTTGTGTGCCTATGCCTTCCAGAGTGCTAAGAACCTGACTTTGTTGTTTTTAGGTGGGCTCTCCTGTGCTCTAGGTTGGCCTCTAGCCTCCCGAGTGCTGGATTAGACATGCACTGGTTTATGTGGTGCTGGAGGCTGAACCTAGGCCTTCCTACCTGCCAGGCAAGCCCTCTACCAGCTGAACTATGATGCCCTGCCTCCTGTTTCCAGCCTTAGCTCTCAGATGGATTGGCACCATTTGTGGGATATTTAAGTTGTGTCCATGAACTGAAGCTGTCTCTACAAACTGCAGTAATGTAGGCTTCCTGAGTCATGGGGCCAGACTGCTGTTATAGTCTGGGACCACAGAGGAAGCAGTGGGGGGATGTTTTTCTTCAGTTTCTCTGGAGTTGCCACTAATGTGCATGTTCATAATTTAATTGACACATGATAATTTCTAACCTCCAACTAACTCATAAATGCAACCACTAATAAGCACTCATATACCAGTAATTTCCATTACAGTAGTTCTTGGCCCTTAAAAAAAAAACTTGAAACTGAAGGTTCAGTGTGTTAACAGCTGGAATCTTGTCTTGGTGATAACATGGGATTTCAAATTGTATCTAAGCAACTGCATTTTCAAGATACACATCATTTTCTCCCCCAAATTAATATTTTCCCCTTTAATTTTGCACTTGTTACTCCTGATCTTGCTAAATGTGTGTTTATGGAAGGTGAGGGTGGATATATACTTAAACCCAAGCAGTCATCACAGCCTCTGAGTATCAGCTTCTTTATCTCCTTATCACTGGTTAGAAAATTCTGGAGTCAAAGGTAAGATACAGCTATAGAGCTTGAACATCTCAAACCTCGTGTGCACAAAGGAGGAGGATTCATCCTTTCTTCCTCCTGTGTTCCTTCTCTTAGGAAATGGCATGATGGTTCAGGCCATTCATCTAAGAGCCCTAGTTATGGTAGGTGGAACCCCATCACATCTCTGTTCTGTCATGTCACTTCTCACTAGTTTGTTACTAAGTCCATCCAGTTCCACACCATCAGTGCTCACTTCCCATCCCCATCAAAATGTGATTTTGAGCATTCACGTTCTGCACTTACAGGCCCTGTCTAACTTGTTATTAGTAGTACTATATAATTATATATTATACATGTCCTAATATTACCTTTGAGATCATCTGCAGATTTGACTGAGGTGATTTTCAAAACAAAACCAACAAACTCCCTTCAAACACATAAAGGTAGTTGATTTCACCCACTTAAAATCTTACCTATTTCCTGCTCAGAATCAAGTTTACCTTTAGCAGTCCTTGGTTATGGTTCCTTAGCCTTGTGCCTTGTTCCTAGTACTAACTATCCTGCTTTGGCAGCTTTTATCCACTTTCTAAACTGGAGTAGACAAAGGAAGAGAGAGAAACTTTTGTAATTATTTCTAAGTCAGAGTGGGGTTCTCCGTTGATACAGCACTGTCACCCATGGTGTCCATCTCCGAGTGAGTGGAGGAGTCCTTTGGATCAGGCTAAGCAGTCTGCTGTGGTCCTCATGTCACCACATAACATCTGCTTCCACTCTTACTAAGTAAGAGAAAGTGCTCCTGCCACTCTGCTGTCTGAAGACTGTCAACTTGGCTTAGTGTACCCTGATGACCAAGAATGTTTTTCTTTCTTGATCCATCCCCAGCCCTTAATGCCAGAAGATGTGTGGGGAACAGAGGCTGTAATCCCCAAATAAGTTAATTCTAAAAAAATGACTTCCTATATTGTTTACAGGTTCTTCAAAATAGAGGTAGGTGTCTTAAAAAACTTGACTGAGTGTTTGAGAAGTGAGATTCCCAATGTCGTGCCTGCAGTGAAATGTCTTTGTAGAACTTTCCTCAGTGAAGAATCACAAGTGAAATGAACCTTCAGTGGCCCATGAAAATCAGCAAGTACCCTTTTTCTGTGAGCTAGCCATTTCTGTCCTCCAGAATGTGGCCAGGAACAAGCATGTCCTGTTCCTCTGTTGATAGAAAAGTGGTTTCTAGTAGCCGCAGAGACTCCTTCTCGACTAGGAATAGCCATACTGATGAATCGTATAGCTCAGAGTCATGGTCTGATCCTATTAAGCTATTAAATAATATCAAGTCCCTACTGTGACAGTGTTTTAAAAAATGGCAGGAGGAGCAGGAAAAGTAAATGTATGTGTCAGCAGAGATCCCAAGATTGGTGACCTGTTAGATAAACCATGAGACCCAACATATAATGCTGCTTATGATATGGAGTGCAGAAGAAACCACAAGGTAGTCTAGAGTTGCTCTGCCACTAGAGCCCCACAAGACATGCCCTGAGTAGAGAGAGTTGGACAGCACATAGACAGTGCTGTGGTCTGCCAGGGAGCCTCATTAGACACACAGTGGTTTTCCATAAGGCTGCTTAAATGGGCACCTTACGCCTGGTCTGTGTTAGACTCCTAGAAGGAAAGGTGTTTAGCATGGGTCACAGCTTAGACAGAGGGAAGTACTTTTAGCATGTAGGTGATTTTTATATCAATGTAGGAAACCGTATAAGAATCACATTGCCAGATAGCAGGCAAAGACCAACCTGGAAAGTGTGCCCTCATAATTAAGGGTGGCAATCCTTAGGAAGACCTACCTTAATTCCTTTCCACATGTTATCCTTCATTATAATTTATCCTGTGAGGTCCTATGTGAAACAAACTTGCCTTTGCGTTTCCCCATTACCCCCAACCGTGTGTGCGTGTGTGTGTGTGTGTGTGTGTGTGTGTGTGTGTGTGTGTGTGTAGGCCAGAAGCTGATGTTGGGAATCTTTTCAGTTGATCTCCACCTTGCTTGTTGTTGAGACAGTCTTTGTAACCTTGGCTGGCCTGGAACTATGGAAACCAGACTGGCTTCTTCAAACTTAGAGAGAGCTATCTACCTCTGCTTCTGAGCACTGATTTAAGGCATGGCTTCCGTGCCTAGCTCTGCCTTACATCTAAGAGAGGATCTCTTACTGAGTTGGGAGCTCACTGATCTCCTCAGCCCCTGCTCTGTCTTTTTATTCCTCATTATTACCCTTTGTTGTTTAGTTAGGAAGACCAGGAGGAGAGGGAGAACGATGCCTGCGTACCAGCAGAGGGACGTGAAACATTAATGCCAGTCCCTACTTGTCCATATATTCCTCTGCTGTAGCAGCGAGGGCTGAGGCTATTCATGCATACAAAGTAGAATGATGTTCCCTCTCTACAGAAACCAAATTCAAACCTTCCTTACGGTTTTTGTAATTCACTGGAAGAGTTCCTGTTCTCTCTGCTGAAGATTCTGGGCAGCAGGCAGAAGAGTTAGAGCTTAAGCTTACTCAACATGTTCAGTGCTGATTCTGTACTTTATCCCTGAAAATAACTAGGAGATTGTAGAGACAAGTTTCATTTCTGGACTGTGCTATGCTCGTTGATGTGTATCTGGGGTAGGGGATCTATGAGAATATGTTTTTTTCTTCTTCCTCTTTTGGAATGACAAAGTTTTCAAAATGACTTAATCTTTCACAGATAATCCAGACCTTGAGGTAGGCTTAGCTCTCCAAATTATTTAAGGTTATTTAAGTAGGATATATTTGACTGAATGCGTATGAGCCAGCTGTTTGGATTTAAATAAAAAAAAAAGGCTGTCCTTTTCTTCTTAGTTCAGCATAAAGTTTTTAAATTAGGTGTCATGTTTGATTAGTAGGTTGGCAGGTTGAGAGAATCAATATTACAAAATGCTTCCATGAATAATTAAAAATTTTGTTTTTCTAAGACACTGATGGGAAAAGATTTGATTTATAATGGCTTTAAATATAACTAATTTAGGGGCTGGAGAGATGGCTCAGTAGTTAGGAATATTTGCTATTCTGACAGAAGATCCAAGTTGTGTTCCAACACTGTATCAAGTTACTCCCAACTACCTGTGACTCCAGTCCTAGGGGACCTGGGATATATGTGCAAATATACACACATACACACATGCTCATACATGCATGCAAAGCACATAAATACACACAATTTTTACACATACATACCTAGCATTTCTTTAATATTTTCCTCTGAACAGACTTCATGTTTTCTTATTTGTATATTAGTGTAAAGAATCACAGCTTTTTAAAAAGGTTTATAAGATAGAAATATTTTGTCTTTTTTTTTTTTTTAAAGATTTATTTATTATTATATGTAAGTACACTGTGGCTGTCTTTAGACACACCAGAAGAGGGCACCAGATCACATTAGGGATGGTTGTGAGCTACCATGTGGTTGCTGTGATTGGAACTCAGGATCTTTGGAAGAGCAGTCAGTGCTCTTACCTGCTGAGCCATCTCACCAATTTTCTGTCTTTTAATAGAAGAATCCATTCTTCAAGCCAAATGAATTTGAATTGAATTACCTGTTAGTGATCTAACCCAGGGCCTCACGCATACCAGGCAAGCACTGCCTCTGAGCTACCTGCTACCCCTGGTTTCCAACCAGAGTTGTTGGTTATTATATTCGGTCACAGCAACAGAAAGCAAATTGGGATACTTGTTTTATAATAGAAAAATTGATATTTTTAACAGATTGTACTGAGTTTACTGTCTTAAAGTTATAATATGCTAATAAAGTATACAAATTGTTCACAGACAATGTTTTAAAGAAGACCTTTCCTCTTTGTTAGTGTCCATAAATTCCTCTATCTATAGTTTATGAAATTTGTGCTTGTAAAATGTTAGGATGAACAAAGGCAGGTTTTTGTTGTTGTTGTTGTTTGTTTGTTTGTTGTTTTGTTTTTTTGTATTCATCTGGGGGTAAAAGGGGGCAGGATATATAAGCTAATGTAGAACATGCATGTGTGCTGGTTCTAGGCTTGTAGGGTTTGAGTTTTCTGCATGGAGACTTGCACAATCCATGTGAGAGTCCATATACCCGTCTGAGTGTAGTGCTTAACCTTCCTATCTGAAGACAAAGGATAAGTGTTCATGTACTTAGCAGTCTGAAGAAAGTAGCTCATTCTACTTTGTTAGGTGCCATGGTTTTTGTTGTACAACTTTTCTGTTTGTTTTGCAGTGGAAGATTGATGATAAGCCTGTAAAAATTGATAAGTGGGATGGATCAGCTGTGAAGAACTCTCTGGATGACTCCGCCAAAAAGGTACTTCTTGTGAGAACAAGAGAGCATGCTTTCAGCCTGTGGATAGGTCTCCTCTTTCTTCTCTTACTTGGAATGACCATAGTTTTCAAAGTTAGGAAATGAGCCAACAGGGGCTTCTAAAATTACCACAGAATAAGTAGGAGGGAATGGGTTATAACATGAATGTTGGGATATCAAAATTGGTAACTCATTGTTCTGCGATTAATTAGCTTAGAGCACAGAGCCTTGGGAAGACAGTTCATCTATGGCGAGCCCATTTGCAAAGAGAAAAACTGTCAGCTGTGTCCTATGGGAAAAGTTGAGAAATGTAAAACTAAGGACTTGATAAGTCCCCCCCCCACCCCCACCCCCCAGGGGAGTATTCTTTAAAGAGGGGTTGAGTCTTATTTGTGTAGAGTGGTAAGATGCTAGTTGAAGAGAACTGTGTTCATCCCTGCAGTTCATGACATGACTTCAGATGGAAGCCAGTAAATGTAAGCCATAGGAAGAAAGTGTCGCTCTGACCTTATATCCTGTTTCTCACTAGGTACTTCTGGAAAAGTACAAGTATGTGGAGAACTTTGGTCTTATTGATGGTCGCCTCACCATCTGTACCATCTCCTGCTTTTTTGCCATCGTGGCTTTGATTTGGGATTACATGCATCCCTTTCCAGAGTCCAAACCAGTTTTGGCTTTGTGCGTCATATCATATCCTTTTCAATGCTATGGTTTGCTTTTTAGTAATAATTCAGAAATATCTGCCATTAAGTTATCTTTGCTTTCAAAATATAAAAGCTTTGATTTTAGAGCTTGCTAATGTTAGAATTAACATAAAATTGTGCCTATAAATTCATGTTACATCATTGATAGTTTGTATTTAATAAGGTTACTTTATCTGTATGCACTTAGTAATTAACCAATAGGAACACCAAAACTCCTGTCACACAGTGGTAGTGAGATCCAACTCTTTTAACCCCTTAGACTTTAATATTAGACTGGGTGGCTTTAATCCATTTATTCTAGACTGTTAGTAGAGAAGCTTTGGATTATAGAAATTCGAATCTGCTTCCGCTAAAGAGCTGGCTAGGGAGGCCCTGAGCATGAGCCTTGGGTTTGGCCCTGTGTTCCAGTGAAGTTGAGACTCCTGGGGCTATACAACATGACTTTGAAATTCAAGGTGTTTTGTGATCTTGTGCTAGAGGAAAAAAAATGTAATACCTGTTCAGAATTGCAAAAATGAATGGGACTCTGGGCTCGATTGCATACACGTGTGATTCCAGCTCTCAGAAGGCTGAGTCAGGATGATTAATGAATTTCAGGCCAGCTAGGGCTTCCTGGCAAAACCTTGTGTCATTTAAAAACTGTAAAGAAAAAGGACAGGGAGATGATCCAGTTTTTAAGATGTTTGCTACACAGCACAGAGACCTGTGTTTAGAACCCCAGCACCCACATAAAAAGTTGGACATAGTAGCACAGGTTTGTAATCCCGATGCCGAGGAGATGAAGGCAAGGATCCCAGGGCCATCGAGCCAGCCAGGCTTCCTGAGTCAGTGAGCTCCAGAGTGGTTGAGTGAGTGGTGTAGGTTAGGTAGAGAGTGGTATAGAAAGACAGTGTCAACCCCTGGCTTCCATACACACATACATGTCTCTGTGTACCTAAATATACATGTACATACAGGTGAACATATACACATGCATATACCCCACACAACTGTAAAAGAAAAAAATTAGGTGGGAGATTATAGTATATTTGATATATAATATAGACAGTCCCTAAATTCGAGAGTTTGGCTTAAGATTTCTTTTTAAAATGGTATGAAAGAATATTCATACAGCCATTGTGGTTTTCAATATAAAACTCAATAAATTACATCAGATAGCATGCTATTAGGTAGTAGGCTTTTATTAGATGGATTTGCCCAATTGCTAGCTGATGTAAACGTTCCGAGCACATTCAAGGTAGGCTGGGCTAATTAATCTATAGTGTTTGGAAATTTAATGTATTACATGCATTTTTAATTCATAGTTACAAAATCCTATTATAAGTTGAATTTTGCCTCTCCTTTTTTATGATAAACATATTTCTTAAGATATGCAATGTAAAGAACTTTTATTATAATCTTATTTACAAAATTTATATGCATTTGTAATATTGATTTCCTTGTAGTCCCCCAATCCTATTTCCTGTTCCTTGGTTTATCTGTTTATAACTTTTTTATACTATAACTTAAAAAATATAATGTACTTTTTTTTGGGGGGGGTCCGTCAAGATGGCTCTGAAGGTGAAGGCATTTGCTGGTATCCAGAGTGAGGGGAGAGAGCCGACTCCTGCACATACCTTGATGTACTTTCCTGCATATGTTGCACCAAATAAATAAATGTAAAATCCAAAAAAGTACAGCTATAAATTCACACTGCTCTATAGAACTCTACCAATTATATATAAAGGCGTTACCTTCCTAAGCTTAGAAAGAGTGCAGTAGTTAAGAATTCTTGGTGTACTTGCAGTAGATTGGAGTTTTATTCCCAAAACCCATCAGGTGGCATGCAGCCATCTGTAATACAGCTCCAGGGGATCTGACACTTTGGGCTTCCACAGGTACTCACACTAATGTACACATACCTTACATGGACACACACAAACACATACACACTCTCAGAGCCATCTTAATAAAGCACCTGCTTAAAATCAGTTTTATACAAGTAGATGGCTCTGGGCTTGTCAGCACGTACTCTGTGACTCTTCAGTCGGATTCCTTACCCTAGTCTCAAGTTTTCACTGTTGAAGCAATCTAAGAGAATAGACTATAAGTTCTAGAGAACTTATTCTCAAAACAATGACAGCACCCTTATACACACAATCTCCAAAAGAACTACTTTGATAGTATTTCAGTTATATTTGTATAAAGCAAATTATGGTCCTCAGTTCATGTTTTATATATATATATATATATATATATATATATATATATATATATATATATATATATATATATATATATATATATATTGCTAGTGACTATTGTTATAAATAACTACTGTGTGCTACATGGTTATATATAGAAACCCCATGACAATTCTTGTTTGTTTGAGATGGAATCTCAGTACACTAGCCTTAAACTTTCAGTAGTCCTGACTTAGCCTCCCAAGTGTTGACATTATAGGTGTGTACCACTGTACCTGGCTTCATGACAATTCTAAAAGCTCAGGATTCTCCTCACTGTAGACGTGAGGCTAGCTGGGGAAGACATTTATTAAATGCTGAAATGCAGATCTAAGACTGTCTTAACTCCAAGGTCCTGTCCTTTACACTGTACTTCTGCCTCTTTAGTTGATAAAATTTGAATAACACTTCACACAACATGTTAGCAGTTGAACTTAGACTTAACTTAACGTTGTATGTCAGGCATAATTGCTCTCACGAAGACTAAACTGAAGTCACTCTGACAGTGGTTCAGTACAGTCAAATTCACTGTGGTAGATATTTGGGGATGGGGTTGTTTGTTTTTTGTTTGTTTGTTTGTTTGTTTTTTGAGACAGGGTTTCTCTGTATAGCCCTGACTATCCTGGATCTTACTTTGTAGACCAGGCTGGCCTCAAAATTAGAGATCCACCTGCCTCTGCCTTTGAAGTGCTGGGATTGAAGTCATGTGACACCATGTGCAGCTTTTCTTTCTTTCCTTTTTTTTTTTTTAAATTTATTTTTAATATTTTAAAACAATTTTTACATGTATGAGTATTTTGCCTGCATGTATGCCTGTGTGCCACATTCAAGCCTGGTGCCCAAGGAAATCAGAAGAGGGTATAAGATCTCTTGGAACTGGAGCTATAGATTGTAGTTAGTTGCTGTATGGGTGGTGGGATTCAAAACCAGACTCCCTGCAAGACCAACCGGTGCTCTGAATTGCTGAGCTATCTCTCCAGCCTCTGGTCCTTTTTTTTTTTTTTTTTTTTTTTAATTGAGAAATAAGTACAAGTTATAACAAAGTCTTTAAAAAAACTAGACAACAGACTATTCAGAGACCTGTTGTCCTTTGGTATAAAAGATGAGAAAGCCCGTTTGTCCTGTACCATTTTGTCTCCTTTTTTGAGGTGTCTTAGAGAACTAACCAGAGAGAGCCTTGCTTTTTTTAGGTATATAAATACAAGAGTAAAGAGTAAATAACTAAGTTTTCAGTGCTTTAGTGGTAAGATAAAAATCATTTAGGACAGTCAAGAAAGTTTTTGTGGCATTTGTTGTTACTAGTGTTGTGTTTGCATATTTGTGTATTTTCCCTTAACATTATTCGAACCTATTTTGTGATGATGGGGATTCTGACCATTTATACCTCATATAAAGAGAAGAGCATCTTTCTTGTGGCCCACAGAAAAGACCCTACAGGGATGGATCCTGATGATATTTGGCAGCTGTCCTCCAGTCTCAAAAGGTAATGTCCATCCTTAGTTCTTAGAGATGCTTAAGGACTGGTATTGTGTTTGCTCCAGGCACTGTCACGATTCCTGGTGTACTGCGTCTGCTCTATGCAGAGCATAATGCTAGTCATGTAACACGAAAGGGGACGAATGAGCTAGGAGGTTTTCCTAGAATAGCAGTTCTGGATTTCTTTAAAGTTTATACGTTGGAAGACTGAGGAATGATGGTCTTCTTCCTTGTGGCCAGTTAACAAAGGTCAAAGGTTGGGGTGGAAGGATGACTCCGAGGTTAAGCGTGCTTCAATTCTTATAGAGGACCTGGGTTTGGGTTCTAGCATCCACAGTAGCGCACAACTATCTGTAACTTGAGTTCCAGATAACCACAGTCATAAAACATTTTCTTCACCCCCAAATGAAACCCGAATCCCCAGTGCTTATCTCCTGTTTGCTCATTTATTGTGATCCAACTAATCATCCTTCTGCTCTCCATGAAAAATGTCTCTTTTATGGACACTCATGTGAATAGGAGATAGTGGCTTCTTTTACTTTCCATAATGTTTTTCTGTTTCTACTTTAAATCCTTTAACCTTTTATCTGGGTTTTGAGACTCTCATGTGAGTGTATAATATTTGTTGCTGCTCTCCACCCCTGTTCCTTCCCCAGCATCTCCCAGACACCTCTGCATAGTCCTCTCTCAGCTTCATATTCTCGTCATAGCTCACTGAGTCCAGCCAGTGCTGCCTGCTGCCTGGGCTAACCTGGGCTACCCACTGGAGCTTGGGCAGCCGAGGAGGCCACAGCCCTGAAAACAGCAAACTCCGCCAGCAGTCATTACTCTCAGCTAGCAGTGGGCTTCATGAGTGCTCCATGTGCTGCCATATTGACTGGCTTGATCATGCACAGGCTGTGTATAGGCAGCTGCAGATGCTGTAAGTCCATGAGTCCAGAAGATACTATTTCCCAACAAAGTCTATAAAGTTTTCAGAGTTCACCTCTGTTGTAGCATATGTCAATACTTTGATGCTTAATGTGATTGAGTGATATAGTCCATTGCACAGATCTACTGTATTCTGTTAACCTCTTTTCAGTTGGCAGACCTTTGGATTATTTCTACTTTTTGGATTTTATGAATAGTAGGGCATACATGTTCGTATGAATCTGTTTTCATTTCTCTTGGTAAAGTACCTAGAAGACGAATTCCTGGGTCATGTGGTTACTTTAATTGGTTGAATTGACATCTGTTTCCCATCCCACTGGAAGTGTATGAAAGTCTGCTTTTCCACACTCCTTGCCAGTGTGTACCTGCTGCTGTACTGTTGGTGGAGAGGCATGAGTTGCTTGCTCTCTCCCCTCGAGGTGGTGTCGGACAGTGCCTGACGCTGCTGTCCCACAGCTGCTGGGCCATGTGCTGTGAAGTGGCAGTGGACGTTTCAGACTTCGCCCAGGCTCTCACTCAGGTGAGGAGCCTTTGAGTTGCTCTTCTGCAGTCTAAACCTGCCCAGCTGAGTGTGTCAGAAAGCTTTTGTATTGGAGCTGAAGAGGTGGCTCATGGCTAAGAGAACTGGCTCTTCTTCCAGAGGACCTGGGTTTGGTTCTCAGCACTCACATGGCAGCTCACAGTCCAGTCCCAGATGCTACTGCTGTCATTAGGCCTCCACAGGCACCTGGCACACAAATGGTACATAGACATACATGCGGACGGAACAACCACACATAAGAGATTAAAAATAAATGAAAAAAGTTGTGTGAATGATTGAAATGAACCAAGCCTTAGCTATAGCTGTGGCCTCCAAGGTATTGTTGGCCACCTACAAAATCTCTCCTAGCTTACTCTTCATCTGAACACTTTTCTTTTTTCTTTCATTGTGAGAGAATTCTTTCATTCTGCCTTTAACCAGAAGACACAAGTTGCCTATAGAAAGATCTCCAAATCTACATTTTTATCCTAGACCTTTTCTCAGAACTGTAGCTATATCCTGCTTCCTGTCTGATACTGGACCTAATGGGCATCTTAGAGTTAACATATCCAAAGGTCACCTCTGTTCCCCATTGTTCTGCCTGCTCTTCCTCTAGTTTTCCTCTCTAGGTAAGTGGCAGTTTCATTCCTAACAAGTCCAGATTGTGTATACTCCAGCGTTCCTCTAGTCTGCCAGCTCTAATGGTACTAACATTGAACTTGTATGGACCCTGGGAGTTTCCCTGCTTGAAGTCATGGCCAGCATCGGGAGAAGCAAGGGATCTGTAAACTGTTCAGAAGAAAGGCTAAGTTCTGAGGACATATTAGCAGTCCTTATTTATGTGGCATGTACTCCACATGCATGTTCAGATACACGCTCCTCTACTGGTCTCACCTCAGGGCCTCTGTACTTTCTGGTCCCTCTACATGTAGTACTTTCCTTGGATAGCCTGGTGTTCTCATCTTCATTAGGGTTCAGCAGTTAAACCAAGGAAGGGAAGGTAAATCGGTATTTGTAAGGAGACATCAGAGTTAGTGTCTTCAGGGCAGTTAGGAGACCTCTGAGTGGGGTTAGTTGGTCGGTCTATCTGTCTGTTTGTCTGTCTGTCTGTCTGTCTGTCTGTCTCTCTCTCTCTCTCTCTCTCTCTCTCTCTCTCTCTCTCGTTCTTGGTAAGAATGTCTGGTAGGGTAGCCCCTATGTCAGCATTGCCTAGCTTATCTCTACCTTTCAGAAACACTTGCCTAGGGATTGTTACTGCTTGAGTCCGTTTGTTGTTAAAGTTAGCACTGGAAGTGGTGCATTTCTTGGGCGTTACATGTGTGTGCTCTCATTGGTCCTCCCTCCAACCCCTAGCTCCCTGGGTCCCTCCTGCTCCTGCCCTCCCTCCCCGCAGTACCCCTATCCTACTATCATGTGTCCATTACTGTCTCCCACCCTAAGAGCGCCTCAGTTTCCCAGTTGGTTTGGTTTTTGATTTGTTCTCTTTGTCCTGATGCTTAGGTTTGATGACAAATACACCCTGAAGTTGACCTTCATCAGTGGGAGGACAAAGCAGCAGCGGGAAGCCGAGTTCACCAAGTCCATTGCTAAGTTCTTTGACCACAGCGGGACATTGGTCATGGACGCATATGAACCTGAAATATCCAGGCTCCATGACAGTCTCGCCACAGAAAGAAAAATAAAATAGCCAATTCTAAAAGCTTTCCTTCTGCTGGATCATACGACTTACTGGAGGGTAGGGGAGGAGACAGAAAGCTTAAGCTTGGTCAAGTGAGAAATGTTAAAGATGCCCCTGTCTAATCCACCCTGGATGAATAGAGTTCCCTAGTTCAGACATGCAGCGTTGTCCCTTTGATGGCTGTAGCCTCCCTGGTCTGCTGAGTGGTTTTCTGTTGCTTTCCTTAAGAAGCGTTTTTGTAAGAGCTGAGCATACTTTTTCCTTTGTGCTTAATAGTACTTTATACAGTCTAGCTTTGTGCCATGCAGCACTTGATGCTCAGTCCTTGAGAACTGCTAACCTTGCTGGGCTCAGTAGTTAGTATTCACCCGAATCCCAGCACTTCCCAGGCTGAGGAAGGGGAATGAGTTTGAGGCCATCCTGGCTGTAGAGCCAGGCCCTGTCTTGGGGAGTGGGTATTGTTAACTTGTTGCTGACTTTGTGTTGACCCCTGCATCAGCAACTATCTCCTTAAATCCAGGATACAACTTGTTAAGTATGACAGCTTTCCTTTACACACCATTTTTGTGGGTGTATATATATATTTGACTTGGGGAGAATTATTTTTTACAAAAATACAAAATAGCTTTTTAATTTGTTTAAAATAGACCTGCCTGTTACTTTTTGTGCTCTTAACCAATTAAAGAAGCCGGTGGCATTTTTAGTTTTATATTCTCTGTTTTCCACTCCTGTGTTCCTGTTGATTTGTTTGTGCCCTTTATTAACTGCCATTTTCTAAAATTTTTTTCAATAAATGAAAGAAGATGTCAAAATGTGGAGTACTAGTCTTGCAAGAAGGAACAGCACACACAGCAGGTGCTCCACTTGGTGGAGTTCCCTCTAGGCTGGCTCACTGTCTGCGGGCCTTTGAGAACCCGGAGCCGGGGACTTAGTTCTGGTGATAGCAGTGACACTCAACTCTGGGCACATCACATGCATTGGCTCGCTGACGCTCACCCACAGCAGTCCTAAGGCGGCAGGCACTGTTGTCCTCACACAGGAGGAAGCTAGGGCATAAAAGTTGACAGTACACCAGATGTTATGTTCCTGCAAAGACAAAAAAAAATTCTCAACTTGGTCAGAGAACTGGGCAGTTTCAGGAGCCTAATTCTAAGTCTAGTACCCCAAATTATATTCCCTATATGAAAGCATCCACAGAGCATCCCGAAGTTGTCCTGTCTAGCACTACACAGTGAGACCACACTGGCCAGATGTTGAAGGCTTGGATTCTGTAAGTCTATAAGCCTTCCTATAATCCTTCGCTAAGTCAGTTCCTTGAGCTTCTAATGCTGCCCCCACCCCTTCTTGTAAAAGCAACAGTGCAGTGCCAAGAGAAGGTGGCTCATTTAATACAGTGATGGCTTGCAAGCATGGGGCCCCGAGTGAGGCCTTGAGAGTGCATGTGAAGAGAAGCCAGGTGGTACAGTTATAATCCCAGTGCTGGTGACATGGATACAGGGTGGTCTCTAGCATGCTGGCCAGCCAGCCTCAAAGCCAAGGCTGGGGAGATGACTGGGAGGGTGAAATGCTTGCTGTGTAAGCAGCGGCGGCATCTGAGTTTGGATCCCCAGAACCCACGTAGAAGCCATGCATGGTGAAGCACATCTAACCCTCGTGCTGGGGAACAGACAAGACAGAGGCTAGGGTCTTGCTGGCAGCCTGTCTGGCAGAATTAGCAAGCTCTGGTGCAGTAAAAGCCCTGGTCTCAAAAGTCAGGCTGCATAGAAATGGAAGACGTGTGCTGTCAACCACTGGCCTCCACAGGTGCATAGACTGACACTCTAGGTCATCCTCTGACCTCTGTGCGTGGACACACAGGCACGTACACACAGGGTAAAGATTCAAGTTCAGTGACCCACTTAAAGGTTTTTAAAGTGTTTGATCAGATAGTGACATTAGCACAGGGACAGTCACTACTGTTAGGGAGGCCATGGTTACCACACACCTGCTCTACCATTTGCTTTATGTCTATACAAATATGTCCTTGGCTTTGGGTTTGTACTTGTTAGGCAAATGTTCTAACACTGAGCTATTACCCCAGTTCTCTAAACACAGATTTATATATAACCCCCACCCCTTAAATAAATACTCCAACCGTGCTGAAACATTCTTTTACTTTGTTTCAAGATGGGATTCTCAGTATGTTGCCAAGACTGGTCTTAAACTCATGCACACAAGTGATTCTCCTGCCTTGGAATTGTAGCAGCTAGTACCATATGCACATGCCATTGTGGCTTTTAAATTTTTTTATAGTATAGTATTTTATAGCTATTCCCCATAGGCAAAATAAGTTTTAATAACTATAATATCACTTAATGGTTTTAATTTAACTTCCCTTATCAATAGATAATAGATTAATAGGTGATGTTTTTCTCTAGTTTTTCAGTATCTCAAAAGGAAAATGCTGTTAAAAGAAGAAAAAAAAAAGATTTCTTTGGTTGTTAGAGTGAAGAGATTTGATTTTTCATAGCTTTATTTTAATGTGTGAGCTTGAGCGAATCGCTTTCCTTCTCTAGGTCACTTCATTAAGTCACTTCATTAAGAGGGTTAGAAAGTATCTCCTTGAGATTAAACATAAAACATCTCTCATTATAAAGTATGTGCATACTGTAACCTTAAAAAAAAAAGTAGGTTCCAGTAAATCCACTTAAAGACTTGGACTGCAGCCAGTTTAAGCAGTTTAGATGTGTTGAAGAATCAGTTAACACCCCCCAACCCCCCACTCCTCACCCCCACCCCCCACTCCCCACCCCCACCCCCTGGCCAGTCATAAACAGTTGTCAGTCACACAGACCAGGAACACTCCTCAGGCTCCACCAGCACTCACTGAGAGGCTGCAGAGCCCCTCCCGAGAACTGGCTCTTGACCCACTCGTGTGGGATGCTTGCTCTCTGCATTTGTTGTGTATGCTGCTGCGTAGCTGCTTCTGACCTTCTAGGTCTGCAGTGCCCTTTCAACAGAGTTTGTAAACCTGACAATAAAGCTGCATGTGGCGGTGCACATCTGAAATCCCAGCACCAGGGAGACAGGAAGATGGCTATGGATGCGGCCAGCCCGGTCTGTGTGGCATGTTACAGGTCAACCAGGGCTACATGCTGAGACTCTGTCTCAAAACTCCTGGACCTGGCATTCTGGTGGTGTCTGTGACCACCTTATCCGAATGTTTTGAATTCTTGTGTGCCTGGTAGGAAGAGAGAGTCTGAGTTGTGAGAAGTAAGTTCAAGGTGAGGTCTTGGAGAGACAAGAACAACCTAAGCCCTAAGTCAGTAGTTGGAAAGAAATAAGAACAGGTTAGGAAAAAAAAAAATTACATAGAAATGTAAAGGGGGAAAAAAAAAAACAGTGAAAAGGTAGACAGCACTATAGTCAGCAATGAAATTGAGAAAATCCTTAGCATATGCCTTAAAAGTTTATGCGACCTATGTCGCATAAGATATAGGTGACCTATCAAAATTAAGCCAAGATAGATGAGCATTTAAAGAGATCTATGACAAGCAATGTGATTGAAACAGTAACAATATCTCCCAGTTAAAACAGTCCAGTCTCACAATGGGTTCACCACTGAAAGCTTCCTGATACTTAAAAAAAAAAAAAAAAAAAAAAAAAAAAAAAAATTAACACCAACGCTTTCCAGACTGGACCATAAATAGGAAAGGAAGGGAAAGCATGTACCAAACTCCTCACATGAAACCAGTATTGTTCTGGTGACCCAGGTATAGTCACAACGAAAATTGTAAACCAATCTCACTGATGGGCATATATGCAAAAGTTATTAAAATACTTGCAAACCAAATTCAAGAACACATCAAAAGGCCATTTACCATCTGAAGTCACCTTCAATCCAAAGATGCAGTAATGACTCAACATGCAAACCAGTATAAGGATCCAAAGGCAGAAATCACAGTGTCATCTAAGTAAATGATCAGAAGGCTTTTGATAAAATCTAGCGTTCTTTCATGGTAAAAATTCCCAAAGAGACAAGGAGTAAAGGGAGCATATCTAAATATAATGTCTACATGTGACAAAGCTGTATGCATTATTACACTAAATGGGAAACACTGCATTTCTACTAAAATCAGCAGTAGACACGTATGGTCTCTTTCCCTACATGTATGGAATAGACTGCTTGAAATCCTAGCTGGAGCAGTATAACGAAACAAAGGGATACTAATAGGAAAGGGAAAGTAGATAAGATTTCATATACAGAAGAAAACTTAGCTCCTATAAACTCTGCCTGAAAAGTGGCATACAAAGTTACCATATAAAAAATTAAAAGCATTATGTGCCTATCAACAAGCATGCTAAGATAGGAAACAGGAAAACAATCTCATTCACAGTTGTTCTTTCTGACCCTGCCCACACACACCTGAGAAAGCCCTTGGGATAAACCTAACCAAACAAGTAAAAGACCTTTACGATGAAAACGCCAAAACATTGAAGAAAGAAATTGACGACCTATGCTTGCAGATTATGACAGTGAATATTGTGAAATCGTTATATTTACAAGAAACTCAAAGATTTGATGTAGTCCCCATCAAAATTTCATGCTATTTTCACAGAAAAAAAAATCCTAAAATGTATTCAGAAACATGGAACACTTTAGATAATCAAAGCAGTGCTTAACCCGGACCCTGCAGGGAATAATCAGTAGGGACCCAGGGCAGGAGAGAGAGAGAGAGTGGGAGAGAGAGAAAGAATGAGAGCAAGTCAATCAATCATACTGATCAAGCTCTGTAAACTTTATTCGGGAATGGCAATATAAGCATAAGCAAGAGGAGGCTCCAAGGGAGTGGGGAAGAGCCTAGGGGCTCTCTGAGGACTTCCACCAATTATCAGCAACAACTGAAAACTGTTTTCTCTGGAGCTCCAACTTAAGTTTATGTAACTGTTGGATTCATGTTTCCACTATGCCTGATTTGTTTACATAAAAGCAACATTCTTCCTGCAGAAAGAGACAGGCACCACCTTTCTCAGCAGTCAGTAGATCAAGTGCTCTCCGATTCTGTAAGGCAACTTGGGCAAGAGAAGTTAATTGTCTCTGTAAAGAAGCTAATGACTCAATGGAGGCTTCCACTGCCAACGAAAATTGTTGAGATAATTCGGCAGTGGTATGAAGAGAATGGGTTAAAGTTCCTCCAGCCAAACCAACGACCACAACAGAAGTTACCAAGGAGATGCCTGCCACTGCAGGGAGGAAAACATCTTGCTTGATTCTAATATCTGGGGGGCTATTCCAACTCAAATACTCGGCAGGAGTTAGCAAGGTCAACTGAGGAGCTAGGGTCACGGGAAGACACAGCAATTTCTTATCTATGTTTTTGGAGACAGTTATAGTAAGGGTACCATTACACCAAAAAAAGAATCCTTCAGGGGCAATCAGATCCTGACTAGGCAAGCTAGTGTAATTGCACAATTTATCATTGGGACTAGTATAGCAGAATTTAAATGGTTTTTGTTCAGGGATCAAAAACAAGGATATTTCAAAAATTGGGGGAAAAGTTTTACAACTGGTACCAGACATTTTTAAAGGGATGGGATAAGGAACAGCTGTCAATGGAGGACGTCCTAATGCAGCACAAAGGAAGCAGGCTGAGATATTTCTTAATCCAGTAATATTGGCAAGTATCAGGCCCTCTCTTTGGTTTTCAGGAAAAAGGGTGATGTGTGGACCGTGTGGAGAGCTGTATACTCAGCTCCTTTTCTTTATTCTGTATCTCAGCGTGGCGTGTTGTTTGAACTTGAATAAGGGAGCACCAAGTATATATTCGTCTGGTGGGCCAGGTTGAATGTTGTGACTTATAGATAGCTCCTTTCACAGGTGAAGTCCATCTGGAATCCCAAGGATCCCATATGACCCAAGTATAGCCTGTGGCAGAATGGAAAAAATTGTGGCTTTTATAAGGCTGCTGAAAGATAACCTCAGATTTTCTTAGAGACTTAACAGTATGAATTCTGCAGGAGTGATAGGGACAGCCCACATTTTCTTCAATCCATTCCTTTTTACAATAAGAATGGAACTGATCATACAAGAAGCATAAAACAGGAGAAGTTTCTCCAGATAAGGCCATAAAATACGTAAAATTTAATAGTATGGGATATCTACATCCTGTAGGTGGGCAGTCAGCTGTAGCTAAAAGATGGCCCTGACTTTTTTGTTCTGGCATTCTTGGAATAATTCTCTGTCATAAAAAAGCGCCAGGCAAATGGTGAAGTGATCCCTCTATTATCAGTGTTTATCATAGCTACCCATTGGCACAGGAGAATCATCCACAGGAAAGTTCCCCATTCTCTGAATATCTTCATCTTTTCTGAAAGAAAAAGAATAAATAGAAGTTCTCAGGGAAGGACTGGTTCCCTGGATTCTTTTTCATTATTAAATGCTTGTATCAATCTTTCTGGCAACCATCTGGTGGCTCCTGCCTTGGTATCATAGATGCAGGCTGAGCCTCTACCCCATATGAGGACTGTGTCAGGCCCATTTCACCTAAATGTGAGAGGATCTTTCCAAAAGACCTTAGCATAGTCCTTTGTCGTTTCAGGGTGCCAAAAGCAATCAGTGGCGGACTTGCCATGGGCATCCAAATTCAGGAAATTGAGGACAAACAAGGTATGATGGAGGAGATTCTTGGGGGGTCCCTTCTGTGGGTGCAATTCCCCTCTTTTTAGTTTATGTAGGGTATTTTTGATGGTCAAATGGGCACGCTCAACAATGCCCTGTCCCTGAGGATTGTAAGGGATGCCTGTTATATGTTTAATCTGTAGCTGGCAGAAGAATTCTTGAAAATTTTTTCCAGTATATCCTGGACCATTATCAGTTTTGATAATATTGGGTTTTCCCATAACAGAGAGGCAAGTCAAAACATGGGTGATGACATTTTTAGAGGCCTCCCCAGCATGTAAGGAAGCAAAAATAAATCCACTAAAGGTATCTATGGTGACATGAAGGTATTTAAGTTTGCCAAATTCAGGGATGTGTGTAACATCCATCTGCCAGACCTCATTTGGAACCAATCCTTTGGGGTTAACAGCCAGGTGTGGAGTGGGCAGTAGTGTCACACAAGTGGGACAATCTGGCGAGCCTGTTCTTGAGTGATCTTAAAAAGTAGGCGGAGGGGTCTGAGCATTTAAATGATGTAGAGCATGACCCTTTTTTGCTTGTTCCACAGATTCTATTAATACAGGAAAAGCCAGATGAGTGGCAGCATCAGCACAGGAATTTCCGTTAGAAAGGGGGCCAGGTATATCAGAGTGGGCATGCAGATGTCCAATATAAAAAGGATGATGCCTTGCAACAATTAATCCTTGAAGCTGAGCAAAAAGAGGGGCAGCATTTTTAGAAGGTTTGATGAATGGAACTCTTTCAAGAATGGGGACAGAATGAGCAATGTAAGCACTATCAGTATACAAATTAGAAGGACGATTCATCAACAACGGATACACTTCAATAATAGCAAGAAGCTCAACAAGCTGGGCTGATAAAAAGGGGGAGCAGACGGAGGTGACCTGTCCATCAACAACATAGGCTGCCAAGCCATTAGAGGAGCCATCAGTGAACACCAAACAGGCATTGGGTATAGGCTGGGAAGATGTACATTTAGGAAAGATAAAAGGGTGGAGCTTAACAAATTGCAGCAATTTATCAGTGGGGTAGTGATTATCAATTTCTCCTAAGAAGGAGGAACAAACTATGGGCCACTCATCAGTATTTTGCATGAGCCAATCTAATTGTTCTTTGGAGTAAGGTAATATTATCTTATCAGGATCTTTGCCAAAAAATTTACGACTTTGTTCTCGTCCTAGAATAGTAAGTTTTGCAACCAAGGAAGTATAGGGGGTGAGTACCCTGGCAGGAGATACAGAAAGATGTGCCCAGAGAAGGGGGCTGTGCTGCCAAAATACTCCAGTGGGTGTATGAGAGGTGGCACAAATAACGAATAGAAGTGGAGATTCATAGGAAACAAAGGAAACTCCCTGCTTCTGGATGGCACTCTCTACTAGCTCAAGAGCTTGTCTAGCTGAAGGGGTTAAGAAATGGGGAGAAGAAGGATCCGAATCTCCTTTAAGGATGTCAAAAAGAGGTTTAAGTTCTCCAGTGGTAAGTTTAAGGTAGGGTCTAATCCAATTTATGTCTCCCA